>OX457080.1:30125740-30488240 GCA_949752815.1 Conops quadrifasciatus | reverse complement strand
GCTTTATAAACAAAAAAATAATTTTTAAAAGCTACCAATTAAAAAAATGGGAAAGACACAAGGTACAATCATAATCTTTCGAAAGTTTATGAAAAAAATCTCGTCCTGAAGGAAGACAGGCCTTTCTTCCTCGAAAATAAAGTTTACCTTGAATCGATGATTTTCCTACGGGGATGTATTTATTTTGAAAGAGAGCTGTTGTTGCTTGTGAGCAGAAACCAAAAATTAAACTCTTTCTTCTCTTGCAAACAACAAGCTGCGTTCGTGTGAATTTTTTTGTTGTTCTTCGGCGTGAAGGAAGAGCAGTTTTGTTTTTGTGGAGTGGCTTTTGTTTTTGACAAACATATAAATGTTATCTGTTGTATGAGTGTATGCAGGTGTTTGTGGTGAGAGAGTCTGTGTGTGTGTGTGTGTGTGTTTTGGTGTTTATGGAGTCCCACAGGTGGTCTTTAATGTACTTGCTTTGTTTTTTTATAGCTCCCTGATGCGTTTATACGAGTGAGTAATACGAAAAAGGGGGACATTTTTGAGCCCATTCTCCTAAAACTATATAATGCGATATATTTGTGTCATTGTTGTTGTTATTCCCTTGGTTTCAAGCGCACATCCTCTTCACAATCATAGCTGCATTCCTTAAACAACAACAACAACAACAACAACACGTTCAATTCGATTAAATCGTCCTCCGCTGCACCGAAAGTGTTCTTTATTCGTTGAATACAGAACAATTCCGGCTTGTGTGTACGTGTATGTACGCATGTTGATGCATTAACAGCATTAAATGTAGACTCACCTACACACACTCACACAAACGCATGCCCACATACATACATACTATATGTATATATACATATATGTGAATAGTTGCCCGTATAAAGCGGCAGGTACACTAAACCAAAAAGTTCAGATATTTTTATAAAATTATTAGTTTTCTGTAATCATAATTATCATAAAATTTTATGTCTTTATACAAAGATTTTTAAATATTAATAAAAAATACAACCACGTTTTCACTATATCCTCTCTCTCGCCTGGTATTATGCGCTTTTTCTTTAAAAACTTTTTTTTTTATAATTCCGATTAGTTTTTTTTTAACTAAGTGCTTGGCTTTACTTATCTAAATAAATGCATCAACATTTCTAAATCTATCGATTAAAAACTCTAAAATTAATGATATTTCTATTGTCGATTGTGGATTAACTCGAAAGTTGTCCATCGCAGTTTGCCGCCGAAAATAAGTCTCTAATGTAACGGGTGCGCCATCTTTTATGTCGGTAGTAACTTTAACATTTATCAACTGATTGACTTGAGTAAACATGTTTTTGAAACGACAATTCAATACAATTTTAATCGTTAATCATACCGCTTCATACTTTTATACCGCTCACGTCGCTTAGAATACGGCCAAACAGTCACATGCCGACATAAAAGATGGCGCACTCTGTATATTTTTATTGTGATTCTTATTCAACAAAAATATGTTTAGCTTCGACGTTTTATATACGTGCGAGTACGTATGTATTTTATCGTATATTATATAAAAATATTTCTTTGGCTGAAAAATTTAATATATGTATGTAAAATTTTTAACTTTTAGAAGATTTTTATTACATTATACATACGTAAATTATGTAGCTACTTGTTATAGTTATAGTTGTTGTATCTACATATATGTATGTATCTCTGTATTTGTATGTGTTTTTATTTTATTTGCTGTTAATGCTGTTGACGTGTTTGTTACGTTTTTATGACCCGCGCGTTGCCCGTTCTTTCCTCTCTCCCCTTCCTTCCGCCTTCTTCTTCATTCATTCTATCGTACGTGACTCAGGCCGCTTTTGCGTTAACTTCAGCTGTCAGCGTCAAAAATGAACGGTATCCAAGGGGGTACCATTTAGCCGCTATCCTTGCATTCCGTTGCTCAGGCACGCTTAAAACAATTCCATTTTAAAAAAATTATTCTACACTTGCATTTTTTGGTTTCGGTAACAAGCGTTAGGCGAATGAGGATTATGGCACATGCAGATGGTGGTACCATCATCCTCTAGGAATTATCGTAGAATAACAATTTCCTTTTTATTATAAGTAATCCCAGGAGGGTGATAAAAATTGTGAACAAATTCTTTTTCTCTCCATTTTTTGTGTGAAACTATTCTGTGAAATTAAAAATACAGGTCTCTCAGCGAATTTTTAAACTGGATCGTGCTGAATTCGGAGTCGAAGTCCGAGAACTACCACTAGGAAGACATGAGACTTCACGACTACTCATGACGACTAAATGAGACTGCTTCAATATAGACAGCTGTACCGCGAAAGACGACTTCCCCCATGAGAGAAGGAAAAAAGTGCGCTTCTACTACGACGACGAAATGGGTGCTGTACCACGCAAAAGACACAGTTCTCCGACCACTAGAAAGACGCGGGACTTTTACCAACGACTATACAATACAGTCCATAAAATAATAATAACAACGACAACGACAACAAGCACTAAAATAAAAACACATGCCAACAGGAAAATTCAATTTTCCACAATTTCCTTTTCTATATAGTTTTGTGGCATTATAATAAAAAAATGTTAAGGAATAAAATAAAATAAAAAAAAAGTGAGGCACAAAAAAAAAATCTAAGCCAACCGAGACACACTAAACATAAACATGCATGCTCTCATTGCGAAACCTTTATGATTGTATGTAAGAAAAAATAACAAAACAAAAATTTAAATAAAGTAATTTCTCTGCATGAACAAAGAGTAGAAAATTGTAACTATAAAGAAACAAAAGAACAACAACAACAACAACAACGAAAAAATCAACAAATAATTGCATATGTTTCAATTGTTTTGTATTTTTAGTCCAACTCTGTCTATAGTCTGTCGTTCGTCTTGGCTGCTGACTCTTCTGGCGCGCGTTCGAAGCGTGTTGGAAAGTGAAGTCTTTTGTTTTGTTTTTTTTTTATACGGCGATATTTTTATTGCGGTGGGCGACGACCGAAATACGAATATTTGCTCTTATCATAGCGGTTATTTGTATTTATTTTTGTACGATATGCGAATTTATTTGCTTCGAGTAAGCGCAAAATGCAAAAACGGAAACGGAATTGAAACTGCGAGATGCGAATACTCGTTAGTGTGTGTGTGTGTGTGTGCGGCTACATGCAAGTGTGTAAAGCAGGCTTAAGTGTTGGACTGTCAAAGTGATGACATTAATGCAGAGCAGGCCGACGCCGACGACGACGACGATGTTGCTGTTGACAAAGATTGTGATTTCGTGTTTTATGCCTGATGGTGAGCGAATGAAGTATGTATGTGTGTGTATGTGTGTGTGTGTGAGTATTAAACTCATTCATTAAATTAAGAGTTTAAGCATGCTTTTTCTGCAGCTATGGATGCATGTACGACTATAAAAGGAAGGATGTTTTTGTATGTGTATAGTATGTGTGTGCTCGCCGCGTCTGTTTGCGCTGGTGTTTCGGTGTGTGTGTGTGTGTGTGTCAGTGTATGTGTGTGCGCGCAAAAACATTTTAGTTTTATGCTAATTCATAAGACATTTCTTGCACTTATTCGTTTAAGTTTTCAATGGGCCCAAAGCCATCGAGAACGTTCCTCCTTCCGACAGCGTCACATCATGCCACGACGCGACGTCGCTGCTCTTGCTGTCACAAATCTTGATGCCTTTTTGTTGTCAACACGCGCCATTATGACGCCATTAAGTACTTGTTTATGCTTGCGCTTGTGATTTCGGCTGCGATTTAGTGCGATTGTTTTTCTTCGGCGCATCAACCATTCTCATGCATTCAGCCGACGTCCAGCTCATCCATGGTGCGTTGCCGAGAGCAAGGGCGCGGCAGGAGACGAACTGACGCTTCAAAAACGGGGCAAGAAATCTGAGGGTATGTTGAGAACCGACAAGGGCTGAGCTAATGAAAAAGTGAATAAATATTCGCGAACTGTAAAAT
Source organism: Conops quadrifasciatus (assembly GCA_949752815.1). Lineage (NCBI taxonomy): Eukaryota > Metazoa > Arthropoda > Insecta > Diptera > Conopidae > Conops > Conops quadrifasciatus. The sequence goes on along the minus strand of OX457080.1, from coordinate 30,484,286 downwards.
ACAATGTCTGCAGCAAATACGACAACAACAACAACAACAACAAGAACAATAAGACCAACAGCAAATACAGTTTTCACAGATGAACATAAAATTTGCATAGACACGAGCATCCTCAGAAACCGGCGCAAAAACGGACAAACCCATAAAGCCGTTACTCCAATACATATGTACACCAATGAAAGAGTATGTACGGCTGTGTGTGTGTGTGCTGTGTGTATAGCTGTGTGTATGTTGTATTTGTATAAAATCTAACAAACAGTCCGTTACCATCACGAAGGCTTTATTAGTTGTATCTCTTTGTCTATCGGCCAATCTGTTAGTCGCTCTAACGGTCTCCATCGGTCGGACCGATCGGACTGATAGACCGCTCTTTTGCTTTGTTTCTCTGTTGTTTAGCTGTCTGTTTTGTCTGTCTGTCTGTCTGTCTGTCTAAAATGCAACCCCGACGAGTGGTCTAGCGTTCCGGCTCATCGCTCTTCATTTTCCTCTCTCCCCCTCTTTCCCTCTCTCTTCTTCGGTCTACTTTTCGCTTTCCTCGCTCTACGTTCGTTTTAATTTTGTGCTTTTTGTGATTGGTGTCGTTTCATTTCGACTCTGCCGTTCCATTTCATTACAAAACGTACGTGACCATCACTGTCGGTCGATTTCTATGCAAGTTTGTTTGTGTGTGTGTGTGTGTGTGTGTACATACGAATATACGTAAAATACAGTGTAGTGGTGGTGTTAGTGCGACTGATGTGACATTTTAATGTCGGCTTTAAACTGACACCATAAATGTTTACAAGCAAAATTAAAAAAAAAGAAACAAAAGGAAATTAAAACAACGTGTCATCTGGACCTATTATAGCACATAAATCGCACCCACCGGAAGGGCACAGCACGTACGCCATCTCTCGGAGGACACACTGTAGAAATTTCTGGGCTAAGCCCATGAGAAATGAGCGAGTGCTTTCTCAAAAAGGGACGCAGGAAAGGATTCACTTTTAAACAAATTTCTCTTTTTACCCATGTCTATTTCTTTGTCTATGTCTATGTCTATGTCTATGTCTATGTCTATGTCTATGTCTATGTCTATGTCTATGTCTATGTCTATGTCTATGTCTATGTCTATGTCTATGTCTATGTCTATGTCTATGTCTATGTCTATGTCTATGTCTATGTCTATGTCTATGTCTATGTCTATGTCTATGTCTATGTCTATGTCTATGTCTATGTCTATGTCTATGTCTATGTCTATGTCTATGTCTATGTCTATGTCTATGTCTATGTCTATGTCTATGTCTATGTCTATGTCTATGTCTATGTCTATGTCTATGTCTATGTCTATGTCTATGTCTATGTCTATGTCTATGTCTATGTCTATGTCTATGTCTATGTCTATGTCTATGTCTATGTCTATGTCTATGTCTATGTCTATGTCTATGTCTATGTCTATGTCTATGTCTATGTCTATGTCTATGTCTATGTCTATGTCTATGTCTATGTCTATGTCTATGTCTATGTCTATGTCTATGTCTATGTCTATGTCTATGTCTATGTCTATGTCTATGTCTATGTCTATGTCTATGTCTATGTCTATGTCTATGTCTATGTCTATGTCTATGTCTATGTCTATGTCTATGTCTATGTCTATGTCTATGTCTATGTCTATGTCTATGTCTATGTCTATGTCTATGTCTATGTCTATGTCTATGTCTATGTCTATGTCTATGTCTATGTCTATGTCTATGTCTATGTCTATGTCTATGTCTATGTCTATGTCTATGTCTATGTCTATGTCTATGTCTATGTCTATGTCTATGTCTATGTCTATGTCTATGTCTATGTCTATGTCTATGTCTATGTCTATGTCTATGTCTATGTCTATGTCTATGTCTATGTCTATGTCTATGTCTATGTCTATGTCTATGTCTATGTCTATGTCTATGTCTATGTCTATGTCTATGTCTATGTCTATGTCTATGTCTATGTCTATGTCTATGTCTATGTCTATGTCTATGTCTATGTCTATGTCTATGTCTATGTCTATGTCTATGTCTATGTCTATGTCTATGTCTATGTCTATGTCTATGTCTATGTCTATGTCTATGTCTATGTCTATGTCTATGTCTATGTCTATGTCTATGTCTATGTCTATGTCTATGTCTATGTCTATGTCTATGTCTATGTCTATGTCTATGTCTATGTCTATGTCTATGTCTATGTCTATGTCTATGTCTATGTCTATGTCTATGTCTATGTCTATGTCTATGTCTATGTCTATGTCTATGTCTATGTCTATGTCTATGTCTATGTCTATGTCTATGTCTATGTCTATGTCTATGTCTATGTCTATGTCTATGTCTATGTCTATGTCTATGTCTATGTCTATGTCTATGTCTATGTCTATGTCTATGTCTATGTCTATGTCTATGTCTATGTCTATGTCTATGTCTATGTCTATGTCTATGTCTATGTCTATGTCTATGTCTATGTCTATGTCTATGTCTATGTCTATGTCTATGTCTATGTCTATGTCTATGTCTATGTCTATGTCTATGTCTATGTCTATGTCTATGTCTATGTCTATGTCTATGTCTATGTCTATGTCTATGTCTATGTCTATGTCTATGTCTATGTCTATGTCTATGTCTATGTCTATGTCTATGTCTATGTCTATGTCTATGTCTATGTCTATGTCTATGTCTATGTCTATGTCTATGTCTATGTCTATGTCTATGTCTATGTCTATGTCTATGTCTATGTCTATGTCTATGTTTATGTCTATGTCTATGTCTATGTCTATGTCTATGTCTATGTCTATGTCTATGTCTATGTCTATGTCTATGTCTATGTCTATGTCTATGTCTATGTCTATGTCTATGTCTATGTCTATGTCTATGTCTATGTCTATGTCTATGTCTATGCCTATGTCTATGTCTATGTCTATGTCTATGAAAGAACTTTTTCCACTGTTGCTCCTTCTACTCTCTCTCTCCCTGTCCCTCTCCCTCTCCCTCTTTGACTCTTTCAGAGTCTGTAAAAGTGTTTGTTGTCGATGTTAGTGATTCTTTTTACAACCCTGACTGACAGTTACATTCGTAAATTACAGAAGCTGCTAATTAATGCCTTTGTCATTTTCCTTGTTGGCAGAGACTCACACAAGGATAATTAAGGACGCATTGTTGGAAAATGAATGCCGTTCATAAAAAGATGCTTTAGAGGAATCCGAGATGGTGACCTGATTATGTTTTATGAGCACTAAAAAACGGCAATGTACATTTAGGAAATGTTTGCCGGTCGAGGGTGAGGGTGAAGGTGAGGGTGAGGGCGGAAATTGACGGGCGGAGGAAGGCGGCGGTGGTAGGCTCATTAAAGGAGAACGAATGGAAGATGGACATTTCCAGTTGGCGAATAAAAGAAAAGTAGTATAAAATTTTATAAATACCATGAGAAAAAAACGTAACGTCTCATTAAGAAACAATGAGAAAAATATTATTAAATGCACTTTCTCAGAAGCTTTTACATTGTGCTTAACAGAGTGTCAATCCTATTCTTTGCGATGCTGTGGACGAGTTCTGTGCTGATATTTTAAAAGCTTAATAAAAAGCTTTGGGCTCTTTACCCTGACTTGTGGTCTCTTTATGAAGTCTTTATGTCTTTATGGGTTTAAGTCTTGCTCTAAACTCAAAGTCCGGAGAACATTCCCAAAAAAAGTGCCTTCATTGGCGTCCACGCCTTTATGGACATGGCGAATTGATGTCATTCCAAATTCCATCATGTCCGTTAATGGCATTGGTTGGTTCTGTGGCTAACGCTGATGCGGCTGCCACTTTTTGTTTTCAGAATCCGTGGATCCTTTGGTACATTAAAAAAAGTTCCATTCAGGTGAAGTGTAAAACGAATTCTGCCGTTCTTTGGGAATAGCGAAGAAGAGACAAGGTGCACGCACGCACGTACGTAAAGAGAAACGCACACGTACGCAATTTCATTTCCGCACACGCGAGAGCAATAAATTTCATTTAAGCTTGCTTTTCCAAGAACCAAATGAAGTAATCAAATGATGTTGCGTATGTATGTATATTGACCCAGTGATGGAATGATTACACTTCTCTCATACCATCCCTTCCCCTTCCCCCTGCCACCTCAGTTTCTCACACTAAAAAGTTGTACACGATGAGAGGCTTTGAAACATTGACAATGAATGGCTCTCAAGAGTAAGAAGAGGCACGAAAAACATTGTGCCCGAAGAACAAGCGAGGTGGTGCTTGTTGAGGCCACGATGAGCTAATTTGGACCCTTGTGTGTTACTACGGTCGGTCATAAGTAAGTAAACACTCCGTTGGTTTTTTTTTTGTTTGGTAAAATTGAAATAAAAAAACACATTTTCCTACTTAATGCAACACTTGCAGTCCTCACAGTGTTTGTCTCGTATACCCTGTAGGAAAATATGTCATATACATAAATGTTTTTCATTCATGAAATCCTCCATGAAAATTCGATGTATGAAGTTGGTAACGCTCAGTGTGATCTGTGTGCTCGCTTTACTACGTCGCGACTGCGCTCACAGAGCTAAAGCACCGCATAACATAGAAGAAAAACAATCAGATTTTTCTATGCTTTACAGACAACAGAAAGCGTCATTATAGCTGATAATTTAAAAAGACTCATACTCGTATCAATTTAATAAAAAAATTTTATTATTCATGTTTTTTTTTCATTTTATTCAACCAAGATTTTAAGAATATTAAGAAAGAATATTAATCAAAATTTCCTGGTTGAAGCCTGAAAAGTAATATGCTATTAATGGTTGTTTGGTTGCAAAGTATAAACTATAAAATATTGCAAAGTATAAAGACAGAAAGTACTGACAACTGAGAAGCAAAGATCGTCTATTATAAGCAATGCCAATGAAAAAAAAATTAATACGAATTATACATCTAAAGTAAACCTGAAAGCAAAAATTTTATTATCAAAGTTCTGTTCCAAACGACGATATACATATATAAAAAGTGTTTCTTATTAAAAGAAGTAAATAATAAGAATTCTTAATACTTTCATACAGACTTGTTGATTTCATGATTTTCTGGGGCGGAAAATATAAATATCTTATTAAAATCACCAATTAATAAGATTTCCTTTTTGTTTCAGGACAATAGGATTTTCTTTATAAAATTAATAAGATTTCTCTATGCTAAAAAAGCATATTATTTGTATGTTTTAATAAGATTTCGTAGTGAAATTATTGAGTCATTTTCTCAATATTTTTTCATTTTTTAAGGAGATTTTATTATTTTTATGTGTTACTGTCTTTTTTTCTCTGTGCTCATCATGCACGCAATTTTCCTACGGGGATTTCAACTGACTGTAGCTACGCATGTAGCAGAGTAAACATGTGTGAGTGTGTGTGTGGTTGCGTGTACCAACCAGTATGAAATAGTGTGACGTAACAATTACTAAAAATAAAATTTATGCCAAAATTCTCTTGTTTCTACTAATATTATCTTTGTGTTGTGTTATTGTTGCTGTCGTTGTTTTTGTTGTTGTCGTTGTTGTTGCATCTGTTCAACTCGTAACTCGTATCCTTGTGCACATTATTTCTAATTAACGACGTGTGTTGGTGATGTCTATGGTCACGGTGTTGAAAAACCTTAGGTTGTAAGGTTGCGGCAAAAAATCGTCATTATAAAACTTTTCTGAGTAAATTTTATGAGGTCTCCTGAGGTGCAAAGGAAACAACAGACCGTAACAATAACATCACACGACAACAGTTACAATAACAACAACAACAACGGCAACAACAATAGCAGAAGGACAAACAATGACGTCAGAATGAATGAAAAAAAGCTTGAAAATACACTCGAACTACGAGAATAAAAAAATCAAAAACAGGGTTAAAAAAAAGAAATAGACAATAAAACAGAAGACCATAATTTTCATAAAAGTCCATAAAATAAAAAGAGTAAGAGGCGGGAGAAGAATAGAGAACGGAATGAGTATGAGAGTGAGTAGAGCGAAAGAGAAACCGGAGCGCGTAAGGAAAAATCGGGGCAAGAAAAATATTACTCGAGTGCGTTTTGATGTGTTTAAATTATAAATTAAAATTTATTAACATTTCTTGTAACAATAATCAAATGGAAAACAGCAAACTTTCTATAGCAACAATATCTAAATATCCTTCGCACAAAAATTGTATCAATAATCTTTTGGATGATAGCTTTTCTGAACAACTTCCAGATGATTCGCGATAGGGTCGTTTTAATTATTTTCGAAAAAAGTATACCAATAAAAATTATATCTATGACCTTTGCGGTTATATTTATCATGTCCCTTTCTCGCATAACTTTGTTTTTTTCTTAAAAATTACTTTATGATTATAATTCCGATTACATTTTTTTCTTAACGCTAAAATATAAAAAAAGGTCTTCGCTCATCAGTTGTATTGAGTCCTCAGTCCTCAATAAGTATTCAATACTTCAGTATTGAACAGATGTAATATACATATGTACATATACACATATAGATAAAAATACATTAAAAAATTGAAAATTTCCTTCAAATTTTAGCGTTAGAAAAAATTAATCTGAATTACAATTCACTTAAAAAAGTCACTTAAAAAGCCTTCTTCCGTAGATGGTGGAAAGAGAGAATACTCAACGAAATATTGAGCCAGACAAGATCGAAAAGAAGCAGCAGGCAAATGGTACTGCTCAAAAGATTGTTGTTTTACCGAATCGATTAAACCCAATAAATGTTGAAAGGGTTTGAGAAGGCATTGATTTTCAGATTCTGAATTTATGGGTTAAAAATTTTCATTATACATATCTTCTTCTCAAACCGGAACTACCTGATGATTGAAACAATATGGATGGTGAGGGCGCGAGAGAGCGTTACTTTATGATTGTATGGAAATGAATTAAAATGATGTAATCATTTATTGTGCATGAAAATTAAATTCTGGTACTCGTGATTGTTGAGTGCTCAACGAACAAAAGCTCCGGCTATCGGCACGTAGCGCGTTGTTGATTGCATAATTCAACAATTTAATGTGTTGTCGTTGTCGTTATTATTATTATTACTTTGGTTCTTTGTTGTTGGGGTTTTTTGAAGAGTTTAAGTCCTCACTTGCTTTTGTAAATATTAAAATAAATTTGCAATTTGCCAAGTTATACGATACAACAACACCAGCAACAACAACAACATAACATTTAATGAAAATTAATGCATTCGCTTAAGGACCAAACCATGACTACCGCAATTACTGTCATCGCCCCCGCCTCAACGTATCGCCCCACGGTCTCCCTCTACCCGCAAACGCATTCAACCATGAAGTGCTTCTGCTGCTTCTCTGCTCCTCTGTTCGTCTCAACCCATCTGAACTTTACACAATCAATGCAATTTAATTATGATCGCTGAGCACTGCACAAACCTTTATCAACTTTTATTTATTTCGCTGCACTGCGTGTCCGTGTGCCCCACCCATTTTTATTTAAATAATTCATATTGTTTACATTCGACGCTCTTGCTTCATTACATCTGCATAATTTTCGGCGAGTAAATGAATTTTTTATTAATTTTAAATAATTAATTTCGATTAATTGCAGGTTTTTGAGTGCAGAGAGAGCTGAAATTCGTTGCAGATTGATGGAAATGATAGAAACAATGTCATACAAGTTGAAATTTAATTGAACGAAAAAATACACTGAACGAAAAAATAAACTGAACGAAAAAATAAACTGAACGAAAAAAGACACTAAAGGAAAAAATAAACTGAACGAAAAAAGAAACTGAACGAAAAGATATACTGAACGAAAAAAGACATTGAACGAAAAAAGAAACTGAACGAAAGAAGACACTGAACCAAAAAAGACACTGAACCAAAAAAGACACTGAACGAAAACTGACACTGAACAAAAGAAGACACTGAACGAAAAAAGACACTGAACGCAAAAAGACACTGAATCAAAAAATACACTGAACGAAAAAAGACACTGAACGAAGAAAGATAAGTGGTTATAAATTATTATTTTTCTTTTTTTTTAATGGATAATTTTCTATTAGCTAAAATATGATTGCTATTATTTACAACTTTCAGAAGAAATTAATTTGTTTTTCGTTATTTATTAATGCAGACAATATACGAGTATCATAAAACACACGCGAAGACTTTACTTGCCCTCCCTCCCCCACCTCTTTCCTCTACTGCCGCATTTTCACGCTCTCCCTCTGGGGTCTTTTCACCCTCCTTCGTCTGGATAATACCGTCGGGATGAGTATTTTAGGCTCTATACTATCTGCTAAATACGCCGTGTTATTGCCATTGAACACGCCTTCAACTCCACAGCTTTTTTATCGTTTTTTTTTTTTTTTGGTTTTTTTTTAGTTCCCCGAAATCAATTTATTTAATTAGAATTGTTTTGTTTTAGTGTTTGTCATTCGCGACTGTTGCTTTTATCATGCAGAGGAAGCGATTACGGCGAGGGATGAGGGATGAGGGATGAGCGATGAGGCCGGTTAGCGAGGTTCTGAGGTGGCTCGTGTCAAATCGCAATTAGATGATGGCCATCCTAAAATACAATTTTTTCGTTTCTCTTTACCGTTATTAAATGTCGATTTGACGACACGTCGATGTTGCTACGTTTGTGTGCATGAATGTATGCACGAGTATGTATGTATAGAAATGGCCTACGGATCGGCAACGTTTGGGTGAAGTATGGATTACAATCAGTAACGGCGCCAATTTTGGTGTTTCCAATTTTACGTGACACACATACATACGACCGTCTACCAATACTTCAAAGAAAAGTCATTCGATTTAATGGAAAATCAAACTGAAATAAATAATGAAGCACTTTGATAAAATTCGAGATAATGTTGCGCGTCCTGACACGCAAATTGGATGGCATCGAAATTACGTGGGTGGTGTCGGGTAGAGGGTGAAAGGGGGGCGGGGGGGTGCGGTTGTTGTAAGGGAGAAGTAGAAAAGGAAAGACAATAAATAAATAGTTCACTTCTTCCTTTGGTAAATATTGTCATTAAGAGATGATATACGATTATTACATACATAGTTTGGGGTCAATTCAAAGGGGGAGGAGGAGGGGGTTTGGTTCCCTCGCGCAGCAAGGGTCCCCTTTGCGAAAGAGCAACAATTCAAACTAATAATTAAATATTTTTTCGTAAGCTTTTAAGAGAATAATTGCACGAATTATATCAATAAAAACATGCTTAAATTCGTGCGATTAAATTGAATGAAAAAGTCAGGGTTATTACTCTTGAACTATTTAATTTCGTTTGTAATAATTTCAGGATATAAATCATATCGAAAAAGATGCATTAAAATTGGTAATTTTAAGGTTAATTTTAAGGAATTAAGCACATATATTATTATAGGACTATACGCTGCACGATGATGATGGTGATGACGATGACGACATAACAAAGCCTTTGAATGAATCAAGCTCATAGCACGTAACGAGACATTGCTGGATCATGCAACAAACAAGCAAATATACGGTGCGCCATCTTTTATGTCGGTATGTAACTGTTTGGCCGTTTTTTAAATTCATTTTTAATTTATTAAGATTTTTAACGTGAAGTTTTATGGTTCCGTTAAAAAATCGCGACCTAAAAGTTGGAAAAATACACTTACGGCTGTGAAGTTTCAAATTCTAACTGAAAAAATTGTTAGTTTTTCAACTAAAAATGCAAGCTTTCGACCAAAACGTTTAGAACTCTGGTAAAAGTTTTCCATTCTTTTGGTATAAAATTAAACGCAACATTCTTTTGCAACATATAAGTCAGAAAATTGAACTTTTAGACAACTTTTTTGTTGAAAAATTAAAGTAAGAGTTGTTTAATTTAGAGTTATGCTAGAGTTCTTGTTGTGTTGATTCCAAAAAAGCAATTGACGAGTAGTTCCTCAAAAGCGATTTATTTATTCAGCTTTATTTGGCATTTGAAAATGCTGTTGTTGTTGTTGTTGTTGCCGCTGCTACTGTTTTTATGATATCTATTCAGTCTCCACATTCGCTTACTCTAAACAATACGCGCTCCATTGTCGTTGTTGTTGTTGTTGCGTCAAACTGCATCATCGTCCGTGGCCACTTTTCATTGATAATTTCGGTTGTGCTCAAATTGTGTTGTTGTTGTTGTTGTTGTTGCTATTTGTTTATGGCCGCCGATGATGCTGTTGTTTTGTTAGTGGTGTTGTTATTGGAAATGCTGTTATTGCTGTTGTTGTTGTTGTTGTTGTTGTGATATTCTACTGTGTGTTGTTTCGAATTTTCCACAAATTTTCACAATTTTCCACTTGGTCAACTTCCACCAGCGTCGGCCGACCAGAGACCAAAGAGTCATAAAGTGTGAATGTTTTTAATGTTTCGTTGTGTTGTGTTGTGTTGTTGTTGTTGTTGCTGCATCGCAGAGGTGTTGAAGCAGACATCGTAGCCTTGAGGCGGTGAGCAGACGCTGCAGTGCACGCGGCACGCTTCGAACGGCTCGATGCACCGGCGCCTTTGCCGCACGACCGTGGCCATGGCCGTTTTGATTGCGCAAAGCGTTTCGTATCTACCGAAAAAGAGAAAAAAGAGAATATGCATTGCTGCAGGTCGCGACTGTTACGCGATTCATACTCGTAGCGGCGGTGAATGCTTGTTGGCCACTTCTCTTGCTTTCCTTTCTCCGAATTATTCGTCTAATATTTATTTTTTTAATAATATAAATTTTGTATTATTCTTCTTCTTATTTTCTTCTTCTTCTTTGTCTCTTACTTCTTAGTCTTTGATTTATTTAACCTGATTCCATCAGTCCTCCTCTTCTTGGTACTCCTTATCCTTCTTTTTCTTCTTCTTCTTAATTGTTTTCTAATAATACAATTTTTTTAATTATTTTTCTTCTTCTTCTTCTTATTTTTCTTCTTCTTTGTCTCTTACTTCTTATTCTTCGATTAATTTAACCTGAAAAAAAAAATTTATATTTCTTCTTCTTATTTTTCTTCTTCTTCTTCTTCTTCTTCTTCTGTTTCGTTAAACTATTATTATTTTTGAAATATTACTTAGTCTTGCGCCTTTCGCTAACTCTGCTTTCACTTTCACTTTTACTTTCTTTCAATTAATCCCATTCTTTTATTTCTTCTACCGCTGCTTCTTCTTTTTCTTCTTCTTCTTCTTCTTGCCTTTTTTTCTCCATCTGCTTGCTGTTCTTTTTACAAACTGATTGTCATCAAATTATTCGAGAAAAATAATATCTAAAAAAATATTTATCGATTCTTTTGTTCTTCTTTAATTTCTTCTTTATTGTCATCGTTTCGGGTTACTTTTTAGTGCGTAAGAATATGCGAAGGGCTGTTGGCGTTGGCACCACCAGAAGGACGAAGAGTACACTTAGAAAAGAACGTTCAAGAAAAAAAAAATGTTTTATGAAAGTTTTGAAAACTTTTTCTTCTCTTTTTTTTCTTCCTTTTCTTTATTTCGGTTAAAAAGTATATAAGATTTTCGTTTGAAAAAATTACGTATTTTTTTATATTTTCGATTTAATTTTGTGTGTTTGTTTTTGTATTTGTTGTTGTTGTTGTTTGTTGGCACTTTCTTCTTGCTGGCGGAAAATGATCTTCTATTGTATTTCAATCGAATTGATATCGTTTTCGTTTCTTTATTTTTATTTTAATGTTATAGAGGTTACTGGTGTTGTTAGTGTTGTTGTTGTTGTTGTTTTTTTTCTTCTTATTACTTGAAAATGGTTTTTTAATCTGGCAAAATGACATTTTAAACAACATCGACACAAAAGCACCGAAGAAGCATCAAAGTCGATATCGCAAAAACGACCGATTTTATACAGAATTTTCCACAGTATAAGATTTCTCGTGCATAATTTTCCATCAAAAAAATTATAAAACTTTTTGCTAAAAATATCAATTTTTTATATAGAAAAAAATGAAGAAGGGCAGAAAGAAAACTTTTTTCTAATAAAAAATATTGTAAAACAATACGTTTTCAGAAGAAGATAAAGAAGAAGAAAGAGGAATTTTATCTCGTCTATGACATTATATCATGACAGAATTTCCTTGAATTTCGTTTACTTTTCTCAATTAAGACTTACAAAAATCTCTTTGTAATTAGACTAAGTTTAAAAAAATGTTATCTCGCGCTAAAAAAAATTATATTTTCTTTTAAACTTTTTGTTGTTAGAAGCTGTTAAAATTATAATTTTTATTTTCCGTATTTTTTACTCTCGCAAAATAGATTTGACAAAACAGCGAAAGAAATCGTGACTCAAGAAATATTCGGAGTTCAGCGCGTGTGAGAGACAAGATCACGTGTTGCATTCAAATTTCTTTGACAGGAAATGCGAGTATTTTTCGATTAAAAGTTTTGCAATTATGTATTTTCATCATGAAGAGTGTCAAAGGAACTGCGGTTAACTTTGACTACGTATAATTTTAATATTCTTTTATTTCTTAGATTTATGCAGTACAATTTTTCATATATAAGAATTTTTAATGTATAAAAATGAACTTCTTGGTTGAAAAAGTATATTTTCTACTATTATTATATAAAAATTTAACTCAATCGTTGAAAATTTCAACCTTCGTAGTATAAAAGTATCAACCTTTTAAAGTGACAATATATATTTTCGGGAGTCGAACATTTCAAGCTTTATATTAAAACTTTCAACTTCTAGATTAAGCATTTTGCAAATATTAATATATAAAGTAAAGTTAGTTTATTTAAAGATATTTTATTTATTGAAGAGGTTAAAAACGTAAACAAAAATTTAAAAATGTTCATATTAAATCGCTAATTTTAAGCATAATTAGGAAAAATGTAAATATTTTAGTCAATTTTACTTTCATTAACGAATTTTTTGGGACTATATTTTATATTTCATGCAACATTACATTTCATATCTTTTATGTTGTAAGAAATCTGTTTGTTCGACATCGCGCTTAAACCCAAAAGAACTTCTGTAAATCGTTAAAGACGAAAACGTCTAACAAGTTTTCAGTTGAGTCAAAAGGTAAATTGATAGGTGTGTACAACATACTCGTATAGAGAGAGAACTGTTTAAATCACAATCAGCAAAACTTTACGGCATCACTAAACCCAACTCAATTTACACAGTCCTTGTTTACGTACTCATGCTGCCCAAACTCAGAACTCCTAACAGTGGTCGCACTCTTCTCGCTCTTCCTCTTGCAGCCATTACTATTTGATAGTCATAAATTCTGACAGATCCAATTAAGTCTTCACAAAAACAAGCCACGCAGTACGCCGCCAAATTGCGAAGCGAAAGAGACAAAGCAGGAAGTCTTTCTGAGTATACTTTCTGAAAAGCCAGAGCAGCAGCAGCCAGTGTAAGCAACATCTTTCAACATACGGCTTTTTTTTGTGTTGACTCCGGTTGGTTTGTTATTGCCAACGATATCGACAAAAAACATATGAGATAAAATTTACGTAAATCATTCGACGCCAAGATGTCTATCAAAGGCAATAAGTTTCTTTGCTGAGAATATTCGGCGAGTCCTGGAAGGACCAAACGGTCCAGCAGAGCGAGACTACGCTGCTGCACCAGTAGCGCAATGAAGACGAAATGAAACGAAACTAATTAACGACAGACACGCTTATAAACACATTCAGAAACTGACAAGGAAACACACGCGCACACACGCACACAAACACACACACACACACATGTAGCTACTCTTTCACATACTATCGCCTCATCCCGACAATCCTGCAAATGTGGTCCCAACAAAGATAGCTCGCTGCGATAAGGCCGGCCGACGGCAAACGTTGACGGACGAAAACAATGAAAGAAGGAAGGGAGAAAATGGCAAGAACAAATGTGGAAATAATTGCCAAAAAATTCTATATAAATTGGCTCTTCCCTTTTGTCCTTTCTCCTTCTTCTTTTTCTTCTTCATCACTTTCCTCATATTATGTTTTCCCGCGAGAATGTGTTGACGTGGATGACGACGTTATTCGCCAGAGAGAATGTGTTTTTTGTTTTTGTTGTTGTGGTGGCAAAATATGAAAGCATGTTTTTTCGAAGTAATGAAATTCAAAAAGAAAAAGAAAAACGCTTGCCCAAAAACCAGAAAAAAAAGACCTGAAACTGCTCGGACTTTGCAAGTTATTACAACAAATTATCCTTCTTGGCTTGCGATTTCCTTGGAGTTTTTGTGGTCTTCGTTTGCTCAGCAAATGGTCTGCGTTGTTGTTGTTGTTGTTGTTGTTGTTGTGATTGTGGTTGTAGCCAGGGTTGTTGTAAATTAAAGTACTCGTAGTTGTTGTGACAAATGTGACAGGATCACTTAATGTCAAGCATACTAAACGGAATGGAGTCCTTTTAAGTCGTCGGAAAATTCCATTTTTATCGCATTGGAAAAACTAAACATTTAAAAAACTAATATCGAGATAAAAACAAGAAAATGTGCCATGACTTGAGAACAATAAAGCATGACAAAAGAGGATACTACTTAGAATCGCCGGGGAATTTTGTGGGTTCTCGAACTGTAATTTAGTCTTAGTTAGTATTTAACCCACACAAATAGTGGGACATGCTTTTAGTTAGTTTTTGAGAAATGCTAAAAACCAAACCATAACAAGTAGGCGCTTTTCGTCTTTTCTACGGCACGCGTAAACAGATCGCATAACAATACCAAAACATATCGTATTTTGGAAACTATCGTTGAATCAACAAAGTGATGATGATAATCTGGAGAATGGAGCCAAAGAACTCCTAACACGCGATACCTTTTAGACGATAACTTGCAGATTAGAGATTAACAGGTGACAGTGACGGTCAATAGCATGAAGTCAATTCAGTCAATTTCAGTAATTTTTATTCAATTTCAGTCAATTTCATTAATTTTTATTAAATTTCAGTCAATTTCAGTCAACTTTAATCAATTTTAGTCAATTTTAATTAATTTCAGTAGATTTCAATCGATTTGAATCAATTTCAATCAATTTTAGTAATTTTCATTCAATTTCAGTCAATTTCAGTAATTTTCATTCAATTTCAATTAATTGTAGTCAATTTTAGTCAATTTCAGTCAATTTAAGTAGTTTTTAATCAATTTCAGTCAATTTCAATCAATTTTAGTTAATTTCAATTCAGTCAACTTCAGTCGATTTCAGTCAACTTCAGTCGATTTAAGTCAATTTAAGTCAATTTCAGTCAATTTAAGTAGTCTTTAATCAATTTTAGTCAATTTAAGTAGTTTTTAATCAATTTCAGTCAATTTCAATCAATTTTAGTTAATTTCAATTCAGTCAACTTCAGTCGATTTCAGTCAACTTCAGTCGATTTAAGTCAATTTAAGTCAATTTAAGTAAATTTAAGTCAATTTAAGTAGTTTTTAATCAATTTTAGTCAATTTCGGTAGTTTTTAATCAATTTCAGTCAATTTCAATCAATTTTAGTCAATTTCAATTCAGTCAACTTCAGTCGATTTCAGTCGATTTCAGTCAACTTCAGTTGATTTAAGTCAATTTAAGTCAATTTTAGTCAATTTAAGTAGTTTTTAACCAATTTTAGTCAATTTCGCTAGTTTTTAATCAATTTCAGTCAATTTCAATCAATTTTAGTCAATTTCGGTAGTTTTTAATCAATTTCAGTCAATTTCAATCAATTTTAGTCAATTTCAATTCAGTCAACTTCAGTCGATTTCAGTCGATTTCAGTCAATTTAAGTCAAATTCAGTCAACTTCAGTCGATTTAAGCCAATTTAAGCCAATTTAAGTCAATTTCAGTCAATTACAGTCAATTCATCATAACCGTAGTGAGTTCTAAGGTCTCAGGAGCGAAGACTTATTGACATTAAAAACACTTAGGTAGCTACCTGGTGAGGATAATCGAAGCCGGCTAGAACAAGTAGGACAAGTGAAGATCCTGAGGCGGCATTTTAATTTATTAAACGCACGCAGTTTTTGTTCTTAATATAGTCATTTTTAAACTATTTAAACTAATTTTAGGTAATTTTTTGACGCATACACTAAGAGTTACACAGTAAGTAGCGCTGCCGCCGGGCATTCCGAATACTTTCGTAAAATAAATTTTATTTTGAAACTTTATTGATTTGAAAAAGGTCATATTTTGAAAGCTGCTGCCGTAAAACTCAAGATTACTAAAGCAAATAGCAAAATTGATTATAAAATATTGAGTATAAAATATTGAGAATGTTGTTTGAAGAGCTGATGATAGAATATTGAAAGAAAAATTGATTTTTAATATTGATATATTCATAATTGTAAAAAATGACCTAATCGATTTTCATTCCGAACATTCTCAATGCTTTTGCTTGTGACTGAGAATCACTGTCCGCCTTCCCCTTCGACGTTTTGCAATTGAATTTGATGGTGATCATTTGGTTTTTTTGGAAGAAACGTGTCCTTTTTTCCTTCCTAACTCCCTCTCCCTCCCCCCCAGCCGGATTCGATCCCATCGGGAACGTCTGCGAATTTTTTCATGCTTCCCAAAAGCTTTTGATTTATTTTCAGTTATTTAACAAGAAAGAGAGCAAGAAAGAGAAGGGTATGTTTTCATCATTATTTTTAATATACTTCGCCCCCCCCCCCTTTTTCAACAACCCATCAACCTTCAGTACGCAGATCCTTTTTATCCTTCAAACAACGGTTTCAATTTCAACTTATTCAACGAAGTCGTAAAGCGGGGAATGGTTCGGCCCAAAATGGAAAAAAAGGTTGGCCAGGCTGCTGCTGTTGGTGCTGTTGGTGTTGTTGGTGTTGGTGTTATTCGTGTTGGTGTGTGTGTCGGTGTTGGTGCTGCTGATAACCAACTTAAGCTTTTGAATTGATGTCTTTCGATTCCAAAACAATTTTCCATTTTCTTGGTGATACTAGTTATTGTTGTTGTTGTTGTGATTGTTATTGTTGTTGTCGTTGTTGTTGTTATTATTGTTGTTTTTGTTATTGTTGTTGTTTTTGTTGTTGTTGTTTTTATTATTTTAGCGAAGTTGGGTAAAAGCGAGCGAAGCGACGCGCGGCAGAAAAACAGCTTTTATTTACATAAAGACTTAAGACAATTTTTAACCTCTTTGTGTGCCTGCCGCTCTCTCTCTCTCTCCCTCTCGGTCACCTCTACCAACCCTCATCATTTCATTTATTGGTCTCGTGGTCTTCATTTCGCTTTCATTTTAGCGTATTTGACGAATTTACGGACTTTGGATGGTTTTTTTTTCCGCTTTGGCAATCGCTGAGTCAGTGAAGCTTTTAAAATATTCATAGAAGTGTTTTGATAGCGTAAATGATGAAGCCACCGCTGAAATGCTGAAAGAGAGAGAAGAAAGTGAACCTTCTTCAATTTGGCCTGAAGAAGAAGAGCATCAGCAAGAAGCTGAGTAAAAAGTTGAGTAAATAAAAAAAGTACCACGAAAAAGAGAGAAGATGGCAAAGAAAAGAGCAATTTTCTGTGAGGAAAGTAACCAACAAAAAGAACACAAAAAAAAAACAACCACAAAATGATGAAACTGAATCACCGAATGTGACCAATGAATGAATTTAAATGGCGCAAGATTTTGTCTATGAAATGGTTAGTATTGTTGGTAAAGCTGATAGGCCAAGAAGGAGCTAAAGTAAGGCCAACAAAAGGTCCAGGAAAGACCGAAGAAACGACAGGAAAGGAAAGGAAAGGAAAAAATGGTACACAGACAGTAGCGGCGGCAATGGCAGCAGGAGCGCTGAGTAGCTGATTAAATGACAAAATAAACATAATGAGGAAAAATGTCAACATTCGAAGTGGTTTACTTCTGGGTCCACAAGGACTGGCTCACTGCCAGCGGGCATTTTGCATAAATTAGTTGCCTTCATTCGGAATCTCTTGGCATATTCGAAAGCAGCCGGTACCACCTCCCCAAGGGGGAGGGGGAGGGCAGAGGAAGGGAAACGTCCGATTTCTAATGGACGTTAATGATTGAAAGCTTCTTTTGAGTGGACGTTTTTCAATAAGACTGAGCCGCCAGTAGTCATTCCTGCGAATGAAAAGGGTAGAACAGAGCAGCAAAGGAAAGGAGAAGGAGGAGGAGGAGCAGGAGGATCACCTTCGAATGGATTGAAAACAGAAGAAAAAACAAAACCATTAAAAGCTATTTTCAATTATTATGGTACAATGCTTTCGAAAGGACTTGCTGCCAAAAGTAAATGTCCTTTCAAGGAAAATGAAAACTAATTAAATTGAGTTAACAGCTGAAAAGCTGAAGAGTATGATATAAAAACATGTATACACATTTTTACTAAAAACTCTTTTTTTATGAAATTCTAACTTTTTTGTAAACACTCACCCCGCCCCTTCCACCCAAACCATCTAGTCTTTAAGTCTTCCAATGTCTTGAAGTGATTTTGATCGTAGCGAGCGTTTATCTTTCTCGTGAACTTTTGTCATTAAGTTTCAATATAAGTTTCTAATTACTGCTAATTATCATCATTATCCACTTCCTCTGTAGTCTTCACCCATTTCGTCTTCTACACATTTCACCCCTTCGGTTTTCCTTCTTCGCCACTTGCACATTCCAGCTCTTATAAGTTTTTGGCTTTTTCTGCTGCGAAGAAAACAAATATGTTTTTCCTTGCTTTATCTGTCTGCGTCCCCCCTCATCCCCCCCCCCCCCCCTCCATTCTTTCTTCCATCCGTCCAACCATCCACACTTTGGTGCAACTTTTGATGAGTTTCCGATCGTGTCTAATCAATTCGACGCGTCTGGAATTTCTGGTATTACCTTCTTCTCGTCATCCGCCTCACGTTCTGCGTTGCGTGTGCGTTGTTGTGTTTAGCCGTGTGTGGTTTAAGCTACACTAAAGACACGTTGCCGTATTTGTAGTGAGACCTTTGGAAGTAGGACCCTTGTAAAAGTATTTACAGCAGATGCAGGGTGTTAATTGCCATCATAATAACTTTCCTAATAGCGCTAACAACTACAACAGAAGCGAATTGGCCACAAATCGTTGCTGGAATTTAAAGACCAATGCTAATATACTCGTACTTTAGTGTATATAGAAAATCATGATGAGATTGAGTTTAATCCTCATGTCCGCAGGCGTTTGAAACTATGTAACGAGTGCGCCATCTTTTATGTCAGTATGTGAACATTGTAAAGAAGTGCAGCATTTATCAACCGCTTCACTTGACTAAACATGTTTCGACTAAACAATTCAGTGCAATTTTAACCATGAATCGTTTTACACCGAAACAATAAATCTTTCTAAGTTTTTGCCGTCTTTTTATTATTTCTTTCATTTCATCATATCCGGCTTGCAAAAGGCTGGCCATTTTTCACTACCAAGAAATTTACATAATCAACACTTCGGCCACAAAATCGTGAAAAAAGCCAACGTGTTTGACATTTTGACATCTAAATAATACTCGTAGTTAGTTGGTTGTTCTTGTCGTCGTCCCTGTAGAAATTATTAGCTGATTATTTGCAGAAAAACAAACTTAGAACGGTTTGTTGTTTTATTGTCTGTAATTGTCCTAAAATTTGCGTGTTTCGTTCACAACAAAAACAAACAACAAAAAGAAATTACTAATTGTTATTGTTAATGATGATGATGAACAACTGTTGTTGCTGATGGTTCTTTCTAAGGCAACGTTATTTAGATTATTAACAATATTCAACATCCTTAAAAAAGA
The DNA here is from genome assembly GCA_949752815.1 of Conops quadrifasciatus. Lineage (NCBI taxonomy): Eukaryota > Metazoa > Arthropoda > Insecta > Diptera > Conopidae > Conops > Conops quadrifasciatus. The sequence continues at coordinate 30,464,660 of OX457080.1, read as the reverse complement.
GGTTAATAAAATGTGAATGTTCATTAAGTATGAATTTGTATGAAAATTTTATTCTCAATAACCAAAAATCAGTGCTTAATAAATAAAAGAATTTATCTATGTAAAATCGATATTTATTTAATTATTTATTGAATTATTTATTTACTTATTTCCTTAAGAGCTTATAAGACTTATTTAAGACCAAGCACATTACTTTATAGTTTCCAAAAAAGTTAAAATTCCAAAATATAAAAGATTTAGGAATTAGATAAAAATTTTGAAATTTTCCGTTAAACTAACCAAACGGAATCAGCAGAATAATTATGTAATTACAGAATATGATTCGAAATATGATATGATTCAAAAGGTGGCGACGAGAATATTGAAAGTAAATTAATATAAAATATTGTGACCAACGCTAATGATAAAATATTGAAAGAAAAACTGATATAAGGTATAAATTCAGATACTTCTGATGGAATATGGCAAGAAAAATATGTATATGTGTACGTATAAAATATTGATTTAAAAGATAAATGAGAGAATGTCGAAAGAGAAGTTTATATAAAATGTTAATAATGTAAAATAGAATAAAATATTGAAATGATAATCCAGAATAAGTATAATATAAAATATTGATTTAAAAGCTGATTATAGAACATTAAAGTCATAAAATAACAATTAAAAACCGAAAATAATAGATTTAAAGAAAAATTCATACAAATATTGATTCGACAATTAAAATTTTTTAAATTTAAAAAAATTTTTAAATTTTAAAATTTATAAATTGTATGTCAGCATAAAATTTTATGTCTGTATTTTTTCATTTTTTTATTAAGCATTTATTAAACATTATTTAGCATTAAGTTTTTTTTTTCAATATTTTACGTCAGTGTTTAGGTCAATAGTATGCCTTTGTTCTCATATCATTATTTGTGCATACCATAAATAAATTTTTATATTAATATCTTACATCATGGCAATATATTTTATTTTTACTCTCTGAGTTTTACTCTCAATATTTTGTCTTAAGTATAAAGTTCCTATTAGTTCTAAAATATAAATATTTATAACAATTTTAAAATGATATTTTTAGGTTTTAAAGTGGCATTACCTAAAAACCGCCCTAGGACAACGCCCTATGTCCGCATCTTCCAGTCCGTATATCTCAGTCTTTCTTTATCTCTCTCTCTTTACACCGCTTCTAGTTACTCTCAATATTTTGTGACCTCTAACTTGCCTCTTTTTCTGCCTTTTCATTCAGAATCCTAAGCTTTCTCTTCTAAATCCTTCTTTCAAAAGACTCTACTCCGTTATGCGTTTCCTTCTCCAGCTCTCCCTTCGATCTGACTCTACTCCTTTCTTAGGAGACTCCTTATTTATCCTTATTTAGCACTTAAACGTCAAACTGCTTAAGTTCTTTTTGCATTGTGCAATATTATTATTTTATTCAGTACGTGTACGTTGTTTTTCATTCCTTAATCGTAAGCTGGATTTCTTTCGTTATTCTTCCTGTCGTGCATTCCGAATATTCCTTTCCGGCTTCTAATTCTGATGTTTCTGTTTGTTTGACTTTTACACTCGTTAACAAAACGTTGCCTGACACGTACCTACAACTGATGGGTCACGCAAACTCATGCGGACAGTGAAATTGAATAAACACAAGAAAAAGAAAAAAATAAAAGAAGCAAGAAAAAACAGCAAATAGGAAGCTCTTAATTATTTCTGATTAAGCGCAAGGTATTCATTCAATAAGGACGGCCAGCCACTTTGGGAGGAAGGAAGCCACTATACGTGAGCCAATTCCGGAATAAGAAAATAGTATGTATTGTAGTTTTTTTTATAGAGCTTCTTCAGAAGCCATAATTGCCATCGGACTTCCGTTGAGTGAATTGAAACGAGGTAGTAAAAATCTTGTTGATCAACATGATAAAGTGGAAAAAAAATAGTAGCAGAAATCGTCAATCAAGATATCGTTAGTGATAATGACTCTGAAGGTTGGAAGTAGTTGTCACTGAAGGATATTGCATTGACTGATGTATTCATAATTATTTGTAAATTGTTGTGAATTTGTGAGTTTACTCGTATGTCAATTTTCTACTATTTCTAATGGTCTTCATTCTTTATTGAACGAAATGAGAGACGCATTAGAAACCAAATAAAAGACATCATAGACACTATCGAAATCGAAACCAGAATTTCGACTTTATATTGGCTTGCATTGAAATAGTTCAAGGCAAAAACTTTTTCATTAATTAAAAATTTTACAAAAAAAAATAACGTAATAACGTAATAAAATTTTTTTTTTTTTAAATTCTTTCTTGGCGGAAATAGCTCGATGCAATAAAGTCATGCAGCGAATCCGTTGCCATACCATCGCAATGCAACATTTGCGTTGGAATTCGCCTGAATTCGTAGGTTTCTTCTGAAGAATGTATTGTACGTACATAAACATTTTTTTCTCTCTCTCTGTGGTATGACGAATATCCATGCCTTCCTTTCAGCTCTGAGAGTAAGAATTTTTTTCGTTTCAGACGAAATTCAGTATTCAGAATTTCATCGAAAAGATTTCCATTGATCGCTATCAAAAGCGTGGATTGGTTTTTTTCGTCTTTTTTCATATAAATTCTTTTCTCATTTGCTTTAGTCGGAGCCTTTGCTATATTCGTTCAGAGTCTTTCATCATCATCATCGTCATCCTGAATACACACAAATCATTCGAATTCGAATTTTATCCTTAAAAAATGGGTAAAAGTATGCGTTATTGTAAAAGTATTGAAATATTTGCTTTGTGGTGTATTATTGACTTTAATGATTGGTTTTCTGAGGTAATTGATTCGTGAAAGAATTGAAAAGCAAATGTATCCCTTTTGCAATTTCATGAAAATTCTTTTCTTTTATGTTAAATGATTAAGTTTTTGCATTTTGAAAGAACATAAGACTTAAAAAAAAAGACTTTTGTAAAAAAATAGTAAGACTACTGGAAGAAAAAGAGCTATTTCCAAATTTAAAAAAAAAAAAAAAAAAAAAAATGGATAGATAGATTTTTAGAATTTTTTTAAATAGATATAGATTTTGTAAACTTGTAGTTTCCAGTCCATTTACTTTAAGTAAATCTTTTATGTTTGACAAAGATATCATTACAATGTCTTTTCTTTTCTTTTAAATGTCAGAGTTTATTCTATCAATTAAAGGTTTTTCGTTCATTGATTTTAAGTGTAGCAATTATGATTATTGTCACCACCATCAATTGCAGCATTGTCATCGTCATTATCACCCTCACCATTAACATTACCATCAACCTACAGCAATATTATACAAAAAGTTAAGAGAAAAAAAGAGACTTACTAAAGAAATGCATTTCCGCCACTTCAATTTCATCAACATCTTGAGAAGTTTGAGTTGAAAAAGCTTTTCGAATAGTTAGTTGACACTTGCTGCGGCGACAGAGCAACTTTTTCTTGCGAAAGTTAAAAGCGAAAAAAATCGTTTATATATTTAATATTTTTCGTGGTGGAGCAACAACATTACTTAAATATATTTGATAGTTTCTCTTAATAATTCATTTCATTAAAACTTTTTTTAACAATTTTTCAATTTTTTTCAAAATATACACAGCTTTCAAAGGACAACAACAAAAAGGCATTCACAATTTTCAAAGTTTGAAATAATTTTATTTTGCTGCTGGTTTTTGTTGTTATTGTTGTTATGTTTATTTTACGCCAACACTTTCAAAACTGTTTTCAATTCAATTGGAAAATTTATTTTCTATTCAGTCGTCGTCCTGATCCTTTTAATTAGAGACATAAATTTTATTTACACGAAATACGATTTTAATGCGATTAATGTTCGTCTGACTGCTTCCGGAAGCCTGAATTCCAAAAGCGGTCGTCAGAACAAAAACTCGACCACAAAAAGGCCCGTCCGTCTCTTTTGGGTTTCGTTGAGCGAAATTAGTAAAAGAAAACAATAATGAAAATAATGAATCAAAAAGCGCCAAAAAGGCTGCAGATTTCAACCAACAAAACTGTTGCGGTTACAGCATACATTTACAGATGATTTTTTAATTAGGAAGAGACAACGGGTTGTCCCAAAAACGCTGCCCTTTCTCAATCAGTGCAACCCCAAAAGGAAAACGAGGATGGAGGGTGCTGTACCGCGTTTCCCAAATTTGCAAAATTATTTATTTATTTCAAAAAAAATTATACATAAATATGTATGTAATAAATTTTTTTAAATTTTTTTATTTTTTATTTTATTTTATTTTATTTTATTTTATTTTATTTTATTTTATTTTATTTTATTTTATTTTATTTTATTTTATTTTATTTTATTTTATTTTATTTTATTTTATTTTATTTTATTTTATTTTATTTTATTTTATTTTATTTTATTTTATTTTATTTTATTTTATTTTATTTTATTTTATTTTATTTTATTTTATTTTATTTTATTTTATTTTATTTTATTTTATTTTATTTTATTTTATTTTATTTTATTTTATTTTATTTTATTTTATTTTATTTTATTTTATTTTATTTTATTTTATTTTATTTTATTTTATTTTATTTTATTTTATTTTATTTTATTTTATTTTATTTTATTTTATTTTATTTTATTTTATTTTATTTTATTTTATTTTATTTTATTTTATTTTATTTTATTTTATTTTATTTTATTTTATTTTATTTTATTTTATTTTATTTTATTTTATTTTATTTTATTTTATTTTATTTTATTTTATTTTATTTTATTTTATTTTATTTTATTTTATTTTATTTTATTTTATTTTATTTTATTTTATTTTATTTTATTTTATTTTATTTTATTTTCTTTTATTTTATTTTATTTTCTTTTATTTTATTTTATTTTATTTTATTTTATTTTATTTTATTTTATTTTATTTTATTTTATTTTATTTTATTTTATTTTATTTTATTTTATTTTATTTTATTTTATTTTATTTTATTTTATTTTATTTTATTTTATTTTATTTTATTTTATTTTATTTTATTTTATTTTATTTTATTTTATTTTATTTTATTTTATTTTATTTTATTTTATTTTATTTTATTTTATTTTATTTTATTTTATTTTATTTTATTTTATTTTATTTTATTTTATTTTATTTTATTTTATTTTATTTTTTTTATTTTATTTTATTTTATTTTATTTTATTTTATTTTATTTTATTTTATTTTATTTTATTTTATTTTATTTTATTTTATTTTATTTTATTTTATTTTATTTTATTTTATTTTATTTTATTTTATTTTATTTTATTTTATTTTATTTTATTTTATTTTATTTTATTTTATTTTATTTTATTTTATTTTATTTTATTTTATTTTATTTTATTTTATTTTATTTTATTTTATTTTATTTTTTTTATTTTATTTTATTTTATTTTATTTTATTTTATTTTATTTTATTTTATTTACCATTTAAGATAGCAATATATCTTATAAATATGTGGAAATCTTAGCAGTAGCTTGACACAGTAGACTTGTCATGCCGGCATATTAGAACAGTCTCTATTCTATAGGATATACTCGAGGCAATTTAATCTATTTTATGCACAATAAATCATTTACTCCAATTTTCGTTTCTCCAGAGAATAAAGTCCGCACGGAATGTTAATGAACTCGCATAGTTCATAAAACTACAAATGGATAAATGAATCATTCTGGGGCAAATTTCAGATGCGAAGTATGCGATAATTTCGCAAAATCCAGCACACGCTCGTTCAAGTATGGCATCTTTTAAGCCTCTCGGTCAAATTGATTGCAAAATTACGATTTATCCGCAGCGTACAAGTAACGAATATACGTACATACGCATTCGACCGACTCGGTTGGTCGACCCGGTTGGTTGAATCAATTGCGGTATCTGCGCTTCATTTTACTGCATGCCCCCGGGCGGAGTCTGCCCGACGAGCAGAGATAAACGCTTCATTTTTCGTTGGCAAGCGGACACGTTGTGTCCACTTTTTTATTGTTGGCGCTTGGCAACATTTCAACACAATTTATTGCTGTGCATTTTTCAGCAATTTCGTCTTAATATTTTGTGAGGTTTTTTTTGCTGTTTGTTGCCGCCACTATCGTCCACCGTCCCCTTGAAGTCGGGGGGGCGTGGCTATAACAAATGTTTCCACTGTTAAATGAACCGCAGAAAGTTATAACTTCTCAGCATTCAGCTGAGAAAAGCTGAGACTTCTCTCTACTCTTCGGGCATCCTGGCGAGGAAATGGAAGTGTGTCTCGATGGTAGGTAACCATCAAGAGCCATTACCTCAGTTGACAAATGTAAGTTTCTTTTGGTATGAAAACCGTGAAAAATCCGGTTTCATTTAATTGAAAGCACGTCATTAAGAACGAGAATTTGTTGGCTCTAAACGAAATTGTGAAAGATTACAACGTTCCTTTGATGGAGGAGTCTCCGGTTTTTGTGAAAAAATTTAAAAAAGACAAAGGACGCCGTCTTCTGGTGACAACGATACGGCTCTTCTCCGAGGTCTGGTGATTACATAGTCTCGGTCTCCTCTTGCCCGAGGCGAAAAAACGCAGTCGTACGGCAGTACTCGTTGAGACTCTTTCAATATTTGGCAAGTGTTCAACTTGAGGGCGCGACCACAGAACGATCTCCGTCGGAATGTTATTTCATATGAATTTATTTGCTCTCTCTGGCACTGAAAGAAATATATCAACCGTTATTGTAATAAAAACGACCTCGCATACCGCAAAAAACATTTGTTGATTTATTTATTTCAAATCTTATTCAGGTTAATTGAAGTTCTTTTTATAAAGTTCTGAAGTTCGACAAAAATGGATCAATGATAAATTATGTCTGATGCAATATCTTGAATGTTTTATTTCAAACAATCGATGAGAGAGTTATAATTTTTTTGATGTTAATTTTTGAAAAATATGTACATATATAATACACATATAAATGTATGTAAATACGCATCAAATGTAGCGAACAACACAATTGAAAAGCGAGGCTTATCTGCAGCGTTAAGCCATAAAAATTATTCTGAATTATAAACACAATTATTTAAGTTATTTTGGAGAAAAAACTAGTAGCAGCGTAAATTTCAGCCTGGCGAAGCTCATATACCCTACACCCATACTTGATGAAAAAGGGGGCGGGTCATGCCCATTTTCTTTTAATTTTTTAATTAGTTAAATTATATCTCGATTAAATCTTGTAGGGCAATGCCCCTATATATGATATATTAAACCAGTGGGCGAGTCACGCCCATTTTATGTGAGATATGTGTATGTGTATTTATTCTCAATACAATAAGACAGACAATAAAATTTCAGCTTTAAAACTGTACAATAATCTGAGAAATTCAGCTTTAAAAATGGACTAAACTTATATTTAGTCCCAAAAATAGGCGTGGCCCCGTTTCCCACAAGGAATATTGGGAGCAAATTTAAAATCGATACCTTTATTCGTTCACCCGCGACATTTTTATATGTTATTTTGTCTGGGGCGCCTGAAGGACTAGATCCGCTACTGACTACAATCTATACTATAGAAATACATACTCGTACTTGTATGTATTGTGAAAATGGGTTAAGCTCTTTATCATTCAGCTCAGATTTATTCATTTCACTTTATTGCAAATAAAAAAAAAAATTATTTCTATTATTTTTCACCGAAGGCTAAATAATTAAGAAGGAGCAAGGTTTTTTTATCATTAAAAAAACATGACTGTGGAAAAAAAAAAACTATAAGAAAAAACTCCGATTTCAAAATCCATTACCTTTTGTACATATATTTTAGCACTTCAGGGACAGTATGAGCCCGCCTGAAGTGCTAAAATTAATTAATTTCCAATCAAATGAGTCAAAAGAAGAGACTACTGGTCTATGGCAAATACTCAACGCTTCTTGCTTTTTCTGATCTTTATCAGTTTTCAGCTTTCTTTAAAATTTAAACAAAAACTTATACATATATTATCGAAAATCAACAGCAGTTTTTTGAGAGATAATGATGTCTTCAAATATCTTTAAATGGTCTTTTAGACCATTTTGGATTTAAGTTCGAAAGAGCTAAAATAGACCAAAAGTTGTCATTGGTTTTGCTTATAATCCAACTTTTTTTTTGGACAAAGTGTTGCCAATTCAATAGCAAACACCATTCATTTTGGGATTTATAAAATAATCGGGATTTTGTAGTTCGGGATTTTGGCTGTCTCTCATTAAAATGGAAATAATAGAATTATAGAAATAAAAATAATAGAAATTTTTCAGAAGATATTATTCACTTTTTTACAAAAATAACTGAATAACTTTTAATTCGAGAATGAGTAGATTTTTTTTAAAAAATTCGATTTTTTAAAAAATCAGATTTTGTAAAAATATTGCTTAATAGAAAGTCATGTAAAGAAGAAATATGGAATTTTTGTAATGTCATAAAAGCGAAGTTTTTTCGTACGTGATTAATATTGTTTTCTGGAATACTTGGTTCGTGGCTAACAATAAACAAAAACAACAACAACAACCACAAAAACCATCAGAACAACAAGAACAGCTTTCAACAAGAGAATATTATCGTATTTTCATGCAGTTTAAAACGAGAAATTTTATTGGCCTGAAATGAAAGTACGATGCATATTATTTTAACCATTTTTATGACATGCTCGAAAGGATGTGAGATGCATGGTTTCGGAGAGTGTCTACAGAAGTGGAAAGGGGGCGGGTGTAAGATAGAGCAACCATGTAATAAAAATATGAATTTGTATTGTATTCACAAACTGGAAAAAAAACCATAAAAAACCCCGCGAGTGAGGATTCAGACTGAAATGCATTGATTATCTTCGATTATGTGCGCGGCAACTTCCGTTCCGGAAACGGAAGTACAAGTAGAAATAAAAATTTTTAAATAAATTATGCGCACTTCGATCACGTTCGTTGGCAATTTATTTTCATCGTTGCTTTCATGCTCGAAAATGAAGAAGAAGATGATGCAGCAGCGCAAAAAAAAAAAATTGCTCAATTTTTCATTTTTAACCAAAAGCCACACCAGATCTATTCATTTCGAAACTCAAAATGAAACAAAAATATGTAACAAAAACAAAGCGCTTTTCAATGAGAAAATAAAAAAAACCGGAGAGAAACGAATTCACAAGTACACACAAAAAGCACCCAAAAAAAAGTGTAAAACCTCCCTAAAAAATAATATTAACCCTCAGCATAACTCATTCAAAACTCGCTGGGTTTAAGAGAACGTGACTGAGTTGTTGGTGGTTGTTGTTGTTGCTACTATGTAGAAATGCTGGAAATTCTGGTGCACTCATTGTTGTTTTTGTAACTGGCCAATAGCGGAAAACCGCAAAATAATGAACGGAAAATTACCCAACAGGAACTTTTGGCTCTCGTCCAGTCAATGCGAAGCTAATTCCGTTGCGCGAGTTCGGATAATGTTGATCTCTAGACAGAGCCACGGCGGCTGTAGCGCGGCGCCTCTTCCCTGCCGCTACACTACGGGTACCTCGCCCTCATCCTGCTTCTGGGTATCCGCATAAATTGCGCTTGAAAACTCTAACGAATTGGAACCGGAAATTGGTTGGACTTTTGTGTGGCAAATTGCAGTCATCGTGATTAGAGCTCGAGCCAAGAGATAAGAGCATCATATCAAGACCGGACGGGCAGGCATGACCAACCCACCAACTAATTCATCTCTTGGCTTCAACCAAAAAAAAAAAGAACAACAACAACCACTATCGTCAGTATGAAACCACAAAGCCAAGCCGGTAGCACGAAGCGGAAATCAAAGTTGATTTTCAAGTTCTACTCTTTCTGTTTACTTTGTTGACCGGATGGCAGAAGAATGTAGAAAAAAAGAGCTGCGAGCATTGTGCAAAATTTTTTCGACACCACTGCCGCCCATACCAAGCCCCACCCACTCGCCCAAAAGAGTCCATAAAGTGCGATATATTCCATTGAATTACCTCGCTTCAATAAGAAATCGATGTAACACTGTTTTCACTCCGCCCGAAAACGGGCCAGTCCGTCCGCCCACCCTTGAAATGAAGAATAACGAAAAACAAAACTGTAAAAAAAACGCTCAATCTGTTCTATAGAAAACTTTTGTAATTTAGCAAAAATTCACGAAAATGTTTAAGCAGTTTTTTAGCAACTTTTTACCTTCTTTATCCAAGACTTGAACCCCGAAACATGCTCGAAATTGATACAATTTTCGAAAAATATGTAGTTATATTGTGGTTATATATTTTTGGGTTAAAAGTAATTTTTCCTTTTATTTATTGTTTGCTGTAAAAGAGATTGATTGCAACTTTAAAAAGATTGAATGAAAGAAAACACTTCTTTTGTCTTCGATTGTACCTGTTTCTTGAAATCGTCACGGACATGTGACTTCATGAAACGACACTAAATCGTTCCATTGACCCATATTTCGTCAGCAGAGGCTGAGACCTTTATAATGGGCGAAGGGACATCAATGGGCCAAAACAGTTTTGCTGTTTTGCAATCGATACGAAATACAATGAACGATGGTCGGAGGGTGAAAATGGTCACATTAGGATATTTCGGGCGATCAAAGTTATCACGTTGCGGTATTTTGACTAAATATTGTTATGTTATTGTTGTAATCGATAGGAAATACCACGAAATGGATGTTGGACATCATAGAAGGAGCCCGGGGTGCCATTTAAGTGGTCATATTGGTGTATTTTCAGCAGATATTGCTTTATTATTGCAATCGATAGAAAATATTATGAAATGGATTTTGGCATAATCTTCATTTTTTTTTTGGTATTCAAAATTAAATTTAATTTAAATAAAATTTAAAATGCAAAAAAAGACTCGAAAAGAAATAAAAATAAAAATAGACTCATAGAAAAATGGTAAAAGAGACATATATAGTGACATATATTTTCATTATTAAAAAACACATGATCGTAATCTTAATTAGTTTAAAAAAATTTAATGAGAATTCGCTAATCTTTTCTAACCTTTTAATATTCTAATAAATCTCATCTCATGGGTTTAACAACATACGTTACCGTTTATGACGTCAGTGATAATCATATTGTACCCACATACTAAATAGCTTTATTAATCGACTTTTCCGTCGCATCGGTCGCGCTTTGTTTGTTAGCTTTTTCTGTGATTTTTCATTTTCTGAGAGTCTCAATGAATATAATCTTCTGCTAAAATGAAAACTTTGTTTTTTCCCAGACGTCATTCGCACATCATTAACGGTTTAAAGGCAGCAATAATCAGCAATAATTCTATTCTGCTAAAAAACGTCAAAAACTGCACAAAACTGATAACAACTAAGCTCTAAAATGCTTAGTTCGATTCAAACGAAAACCAGTCTCTGGCGATCTTTAGCATCAATCGATGGATTACTCATCAACACGAAACGGAACTGCAAACGGTCGTCGTCGTCGTCGTTGTCGTCTTCTTCTAATTGTTTAGATGAATGACTGAAGGCAAAACTTAGAGCATTCGCTTTCAGTGTGCGCTGCCGTAAACAACGCTAATGTTGAAAACCATTCTGTACGTTCTGGCGATTTTCGTTGTGGCGCAAGTGGGCAAGAAGAAGACGTATGCATCCCCCCGCGAGCCAACCATTATCATCGAAGTAGATCTGCCCTGGTACATACAATTTGCGGCACCGGCATGGCGAAACTTCGAACCGCTTTCACTAACAGCCAAAATCCATCAGGCGGCATCGCAAGCTGCCGCACAAGATATCGAATTCACGTTGCTGCCAGCAGGCAGCGACACCAGAAAACACTTTCGCAACGTGCATCCTCTAAGTATGAGAAGAAACGATGTCATCGACGCTTTGCTGGAGTACAAAACGAGCAATGAACAGATGTCAAAACATGTGCCTTTCAACTATACCATTCAAAGTGAGTTAAGATCATTCGATCCTCGGTCAAAATTCAATAAGATTTCAATCTCATTTCCTTGCGAACAGACAAACAATTCGATGTTCTCGCACTAAATGTGCCGCTACAGCTGGCTGATATTAACGCAGCAGCAGCAGCAGCCGACGGTGACAGTGAGAGTGATGAACTCGATGAGTATAACGCGAATATGGCACAAGAACCGCCACAAGCCCTCGTCAATTCATCTCATCAGACAGCGTCACAACAAAGTGATCTCGTCTGCATCTCATCGGAGGCGATTAATGCGATGGAAACGGAAAAACAACACCTCGAAGCTCAGTTAGAGGCAGCCGTGAATGTTGGTAAGATTGGGACGCATCTTTTGCTTACCGGTAGCACACCGCCACCACCAGACTCGAATGCCGCCGATGCCATACGCGCGATCATTACGGATAAGCTGCAGCTGTCGCAATTGTCGCACAGTATTTTACAGGCGCGTTTCGTGGGCGATGAGCTATTGTTCGAGTTGGCTACACCGCTTCAGAAATTGCAAGTATTGGCCAAAGCGAACTTGTTACTGCAGCGTAGTCCTTACAAAATAATTAGCACAGAGCGTAATATTTATGACGTGGCGTTGTTTGCACGTTCCAAGGATTTGATATAATTTCTGTTTGAATTTGAAACGAAATAAAATTGAGGCGACTACATTAAGGCGACATTTTTCTCTAATTTCAACGCAACTTCTTTAGAACTTACTAAAGAAGTCGTAAATAAGTCGTACTTCTTCTGAACAAAGAAATGCGCACTGACAGCGACACCGACACCGACACGGACACCGACACTGACACTGACACCTTCAACGCGTGTCAACAAACATGTCATAGTCAGATTACGTTGCAGAAATTTAATTAAAAATTCTCTAAATGAGTTTGTATGCTAAGAAAAAGGAGTACCTGCATGTTATACAGGGTGCATTTCATTTTTCTTTTCTCAAGCGACACCCTCCCTCCCTTACTCCCTCCCCACACCTCACGCACACTCTTTTAAAATCCCCTTCATTAATCCTTAAGTAATGAATGCATTGCTTCAACCGAAAGCGAGAAAACTTTTGCCGGAAGAAATTTAATTAGAAGATTCTGAAAGTTGTTCTTTCAAACTTATTTTGTCATTTCGGGACAAGTTTCCGAAAAACTTGTGTTTGCCAGATGAAAACTTTAACATGTGTTACTTACTCCGACTACGGTGTCATCGACAGCGGAATTAAGATGGGTCAGGAATGGGCTCGACTGGGTTGAGCTGTAGTGGGTCCTATTATGAGTAGAGACGTACTATATTCAAGAATTTCAAGAAGAACAATTCAACAATTTTTCGACAGAGCAACTGACAGACAAACGAGCACAGCGCTGAATATGATTCATTCATAATTTAACAATGATTAGAGTCAAAAATTCGCGTCAATTCAAGCCTCAATGATTTTAGTTAAGATTCAATGGTTTGAGTCTAAATTCAAAGGTTCGTGTTATTGATAAAATTTTAGGGAGACGCTGAATTACATTCATTATTGAAGATGGCATGATCGGCTAAAATGAATTTGTTATTAACAAAAGAGAGAAGACATTTCGTGAAGTTTGGTTAAATTTATCATTTACTCGCGAGTTCATAAGACTTTTTGGGCAGAAGAAAAAATGCATTGTCAATTGGAGTAAAAGGTAAAGGTAAAAGGTAAATTTCATCAATGGTTCGAATCAAGATTCATCAGGATTAAGTCAAGAATTTGCGGTTCGAATAATGACTTTGCAGTCATTGACAAAGGCTTTAAGAGGCTTTGGATTATATGCCGTAAGGAGTAGAATTCACTGATGGCTGAAATGATTTCGATATTAGCAAAAGAGAAAGAAAGAGTTTGAAGATAAAAGTCACCAATCATAGTTTGTGGCAAGATTCAATGGGTAGAGTATAGAGAAAGTGGTTCGAGTCTTTGAGAAATTTTATATACGAGTATATACTCGTAAAAGAATATGCACGCGTGACCTCTTCACAGTATGCCCAATAACTTTATTAATTCAATTTTCATTTTAGCTACTTTTTTACAGAAAAAACATTTTCAAAAGTGTTGAAGAATGAGTTAGTAGGACTTTTGAACTTTTCAACAAAAGAGGAAAATAGGATTATTTAAAGTAACCTGTGGATCCTCCGAAAATTCCATTCAATTAATTCAATAGTAACGAAAAATTCAGTTTTTCATTTTCTTCTTTTTCTACTCAATCGAGGCCCGCCCTGTTTTCGTATGAAATATCATCATGCCGGAGGGAATATCAACACTTTCGCGCTTTTAATTTATGCACTCCGACGTACGAACAAAGATCGTTGGATTGAACCAGACCAACCAGACCAATCTGGCCTGATTTCCAGTCTTTTCGCCCAACACCTATCACCACCTGCCCGCATCGGTCACACTCATCGTACCCAACGGGTAAATATTGAAAAATAAAATCCGAAAACATTTCGATTTTGGTTCAATTGCGTTTTCAAGCAAAGAACCGGCGGATTCTACCGGAAGCGACGATGCATACGAAATCATGATTGAGTGTACAGAGTGGAACAGCTTTGGTAACGGCTGTTATGGTTATGGTTATGGCTATGCCTATGGCCGTGGCGGTGGCGGTGACGCCGATGGTGATGGTGGCTGCGGCTGAAACTGACAACCGCCGGGAGCGACTCCATTCAATGCATTAGCATAAACTCGGCTCTGAATGTGAATTATTCATAGAGAAAAGAGAATGTCCGTTGGTGCAGCGCCAACGCGGGCGCGCTACACGAATGATGACCACTTGTGGTTCCTGTCACGGTTTGGATATCCTCATTTTGGGCGATTTCCTTTTTGCAGCGAAGTAACATTGTTCCAGGGACAATGTACCACCAGATGGTTTGAGTTCGGTTTCTCCGTCCTCCGTCCTCCGCCCTCCCTTTCGTCTTCGAATCGTATCAAAAGTTCAAAACTTGGGCACTGCGGATTTTCTTTCATTAAAATGAAAATAAAGTCATTTTAATTAAATTACGCTCGCGGCATAGTCAAAGAAAAATCTTTTTGTCTCGATTTTGAATGCAAAAGCATTTAATTAAAAAAAAAGAAAAAATAAAAATAATAAAAAGCAAATAGTTATTATGTGTTGCATTGTTGGCGACGGCGGCGACGACGACGAATAATGCCGAACCGTTTCCATTAAATATTCCGAAAAGTTCATTCTTTATTTTCTTTATGATCTTATTTTTATAATTATCACCGTTTTCTTAACCTAAAAAAAACATAAGGCGAAAAAAGTATATGCCATTCTATGGATAAAACGTTAAACAAAAGAGAAAGACTTTTAATCATTTCAGTTTTCAGCGTCGACAATTTTATTTGATTATTTGTGAATTTTGAAAATTTTTTATTCACTCAGAAAAAACAAAAAAAAACCGCATTTTGGGACAAAGCAGTGAAGCATCTTCATTCATTCGTTCATTCGTTCTTTCATAATTAATAATTTATAATTTCGTAATTAATTTCCGGGACTTTCCTTCAAGCCATAGCATTTGAAAACCATTGAAAAGGTACAAAAGTTACCTAAAAATATTAAGTTCCGGAAACTCAGAATTTTGTATCGTATCGTATTGTATCGAAGTGGTGACACGTTTTGATACTTTAAACACTTAATCGATCAATTTCATTCAAATCAAACTTGGTTGCGCCATCGTAAAGCAGATGACCCCAAACAATTTCCAACAAATGCATTACTAATGGTCCGTCCCAAAGCCATCGTCATCGTCATCGATCGCTATCGTAATGTCATCAACATCAACATCACAATCATCATCATCATCATCGCCAGCAGCAATGACAACAGTCACATACAACAACAAAAACAACAGTAATTACAATAAAAGGAAACTATGTACATGCGTCCACAATCGGGACGTCCTTCAGCCCGCGACAATCAAATAAAATGCGATTCCGACCAAACGAGCGAGCACTTTCGTAATTGAAGTGGTCGGCAGGTGGGCCAGAAGGGCAGCAGGGGGAAACGGATGGTCGGTAGGGTGGTGGTGGTGGCGCGGGGAATTGGTTAGTTGAGTTTATTTGTTATCCAACGTGGATCCAACTGCTTGAAGCGGTAAGAAAGAGTATTGCCGAGAACCCACATGTGTCGTATCGTCACCGCGCTTAGCATTTTGGCATAGTGGAACCACTTTGTGGCGCAGTGTGAAGGATGATTTGCATTTGTTACCGTATAAAGTGCAATTGACTCAAAGAATTTTGCCGACAGAGCGTCCATATCGCTTGGAATATGACCAAACAGTCACATACCGACATAAAAGATGGCGCACCGTGTAGTTTTCGAAGAGGGCTACTTAAAGCTATTTTTTATTGCGTTTAAGTACATTAAGAAACTTGTTTTCTCCGCAAACGAATTTCCAGAACCCAAAGTGAGGACTATCATTACCACGTTATAAATTGTTCCACTGTGCGCGCACATTTACTTAATTGTTGTATGTACGAGCATTACGAGTCCTTACAATAAATAGTGCCGGACACGCAATTCGTTCATTTTGTGTGTGTTGTTTTTTTTTTTTCGCAATAATAGCCGGATGTCGAGTGTGACTTAATGCTCTCAAGAGACACGTTTTTGTTTGCAAACAAACAAACTTCATCATTGTATGAAAGTAAAATGCTTCCTAATCGATCGAACCTGAATTTCCTCTTTTTAACCGCCTGATGATGTTGATAATGATGGTGGTGATGATGATGATGATGACCACCACTCGGCTGCAACCATTATCGATGCATCAACTATTCAAGTCGTAACAAATACAACAATTACAAGCAGCCAAACAAAATAAAAGCAAGCAAAACCGCGGCTTTAATCACTTCATTGCTTTGGTAGAATTCGCGTTGGGCCTTGTTTAAGGAGTAAAGAGGGCGGAGAGGGGGGGGGGGCAGAGAAGAGACTTCAACTACGCGAATTATTTAGTTGCATTCAACGCGTGCATTTGAAGCGTTTGGCAGCGCGATTGTAATCAACAAATTGTTTACCGCACAGAAGCAATTAAATGAAATTCCAGGGCCCGCATGGCCCCCACGTCCCTGCAGCTCCTGCTGCCACTCAAGCCTCTCAACTCCTTCTGCCTTTACAAACAGCCTCTTCTCATTCTCCGCCCATCAACGCCCATCTCGCATTAACATTATTCAATTCGCAGTCTACATACTAAATACCATCTCTTGGATTGTAGCGCAGTCTAAAATTTAGATTTTGACTAACACCCGAAGAAGGTGGCGATGGTGATGGCGATGGTGATGGTGATGGTGCTACCAGGTGGTGCTGGTTAAGACTGAAGGGTTGGGAAAATGCTTTGTCCATTGGTTACACCCAAAGCTTATACTCCAAGGAATTCTCAGGGACGTCGGCACCGGGGGGTTGCTTAGAGAAGAAGTTTAGGGCCTGTCAGAGCCGACCCTCGAATTTGTTTATGAATAAATATGAGTTCTGTGCTTACATTTTAAACGCTGTTTACTCAGTTTACTTAAAATTTTTTTGATTTTCACTCACCCTTTAAAAATTTGCACAACGCCTCTGGTTATTTCAGTTGTTCTTGTTGTTGTTATGTTGTTAGCCCAATGTTACATTGTTCAAATTGGTTTCTGTTGTTTTTGTTACTATTGTTATCGCTCTGATGTTGTTGCTTCCCCAATTTGTTACTGTTGTTATTGTTGTTGTATTTAGTGTGGTATTAGTATTTTGCTCATTTAATGCGCACACAAAATCACCGAATTGCGTTCACGCGGTTGCCGCTCAAAGTAATTAAGTTAATGAATGCATTTAACGGCACGACATTAAATACGTTCGTACGTCAACGTACATACGTTACGACAAGGTAACGTGAAACGTTGCAAGGATTAAAGAGAAATTCGTCTTCGTTGGGACGAAGATGCACAAAATGTAGACGCATTAAGTTATTTGAAATCTCTGCTCGTCTGAAAACGCTCGAAGGAGCCTCAAAGAAAAACCCCGAACATAACATACTCATGGAAAAAGCATCCCTACCTTTATTGTCTTATAGTACATATATTTATGTACATATATGTACAATATATACAGGGTGCGCCATATTTTATGTCGGTATGTGACTGTTTGGCTGTACGCCAAGCGACGTGGAGGGTCTGTCAACAATATTCTTTGAGTCAATTGCATTTTATACAGAAACAAATGCAAATCATCTTTCAAAATGCGCCATAAGGTGGTTCCACTATGCCAAAATGCTGAGCGCGGTGACGATACTCGTACATGTTCTCGGGTTCTCGGCAATACTCTCTCTTACCGCTGTCAGTCAGTTCAATGGAACGTCTTGAGCGTTGATAAACGGTATGTTGACAATCTCTCCCACTGCCCCCTGCTCAACAAAATTCGATGCCAAACGACGAATAGTATTGTCAAACGGTGCTTCTGGACCCCGATATTTTCGACGATATGCACTATGACTATGACGATATGCGATATGACTATTTTCAATGTACTGCGTTTTGGGCGTATTCGGTGTGAAACGATTCATGGTTAAAATTGTACTGAATTGACGTTTCAAAAACAGGTTTACTCAAGTCAATCGGTTTGATAAATGTTAAAGTTATTTAATGTTTACATACCGACATAAGATAAGATGGCGCACCCGTTACATATAGCAAAAATAACAGTAGCAAAAATTATTTCTATTCAAAATTTGATTTACTTATTTTTTACCAAAAATATTATTATTGTTCCTGAGTTTTTTTATAATAACGGCAAAAACTAACTATATTGTATATTTTCCTATTTGAACAAAAAACTATCATGCATTCTAGTTCTTCTAAACAATTCTTCACAAACTAAAACATTTCTTTCTCATTCAATATGAAATATTTTTTCAATGATCTTTAAATAAAGTGGTGCAAACAACCTTCTCTCGCGAAGTTTCAGCAGCGACTAATTCGTTTCGTTGATTTCAAGCGACGAAGTGCATAGATCGGCAAGCGCAGTCGAAGTCGACAGCGCAAGCTTGGCATTGAGTTGAGCTTTAAGGCTTCATTGTTTTTATAGTAACATATAGTATTTTGCTTTATAAATAATATTTAATAGGACTAATAAATATTTGATATAAGCGTGAAAAGTTTAACCAAGGGTTGAATAAACTTCGTTAGCTTTAAGTAATTTATAAATGTCTTTATAAGAACAATTTAAAAAACACAATTACGTGAGAGAATATAAGACCAATCACGCGAAATTTTTTATAAAACACAGATTTAGATTCGAAATTGGGTGACTCCAACGCCCAAGGATCGTATTAGGGTTAGCAAGAGATTGATACAGATACTCTAGATTTCGATTATTGCTAGAACTTTAGACAGAGTCATTATGCGCGAACTCAATATGCAGTAAAAAAAATTCTTAGACTTACTCACAACCAAAATTGTTTTTGTTGTTGGCATTTGCTGATATGTTACACTGATTTTGTTGTTTAACAACACCACGGTTTGCGTGACTGCCTTGTTGCTGCTGCTGCCGCCTTCTTCAGGCTGTTATTCGTCGATGCCGGCAACTTATAATTGTTTTTCAGATTTCACTTAAGCCCACTTCAGTGATAACAAAAGGCGCTGCTGCATCAGGAACAAAACAAAACAGTACTTAAAAACATAACATGAACAAAAAAATGGAAACAATAAAAGTCTTCTCTGGGCAAAAGGTAGTTAATTTTTTTTTCTATTGTGCCCTGATGAAAACCTGAAGGACTTAAACCGATAAGTAGATGTCTGTGAGTATACATACATACATATATGAGGTGGTGTGCGTGTGAAATGAGTTTGTATGTGTTCGGGTTCGTGTTTAAAAACGCTTAAAAACACTTTTCACCTCATAAACGAATTGCGGCAAAAACTTTAAACCGCAAAACACTCTGCTCTGCGTACTTTGTTGTTACTCAGACAACTTTTTTACAAAAAAAAAAAAAAAAAACATCTACACGCACACATATTGACACCCAAAACGCCAGCAGCAGCAGCAAATAAATTGCTGAATTGTGTAGGAGTGGCTTTTGATTTAGTTTTTAGCCTTCGGAGGTGTTGACGTCGTTGCTTCATAAACAGCTGAAAAGGCATTAAGTCCACCAACGCCCATCAATCATCCAACAACGGAGCGTTGGATGATAGTAAAAGTAATCGATCGAACTTTAATATTGACTTTTATTCAAATCGTCAGAATGAGTTGCGTCCGATGCGTTCAGGCTTCTCTTACCAGGTTACCTCATTCACTAACATCCATTCTCTTCACTGCTTCTCTTTAGGCATAAGCATAACGGCGGCCATCTTGCTGTTGTGACAGTCACATTTTGATTACACGCCGAGAAGAAATTATGGTTTCTGGCCGCAGAAGGGTGGCTGAGCCTCATCATCGTTATGCTTTGGTTATGATTAAGTAATAATATGTATGTACATATTCGTAACCAGTTGGCTTCAACTATATCTTCTACGGGCGCTCCTTCGGGCGCTTCCTCTCAACCAACGTCCTTTAGTTAAGTTCTTACCTTAGAAGGATTCTGTAGAGGTTAATGCCATAAACGACCGCTGCAGCACGTTGCACAGATTTCAGAGATGAAATCTCCGAGATTTTACAAGTTACCGAGACATCTTCTTTCCCTCCGAAATCGTTGAAATATGTTGGTCGCATTGTTGCACGGACTACTACGGACTACTATGGCTTCCTTCTCTCCATTCGTTTCATCCCATTCGTCTCTTTGAATATTGATTATTAGAGACTCTCATATAATAATCAATTGTTCGTTACACAGAGTTGCATTGACGTAAGCCATGAGACAACACGTGTACACGTAACGTGCCTGATTATGTGTCTTGTTGTTGGTTGTTGTTGTTGTAGTTTGTTGTATGGCAGTGATGAATCTGCAGATATTCCATCAATATTACTGTCGCTTTAATTGCATTCATCAATACCAACAAACGTAACTGACAGCAACTGAGAGACTGGAAGACTGTGAGGTAAACTACGATTTCACCAACAACAACAATAACAACAACAACAACAACAATAACAACAACAACAACACCGGTAATTAATTTAATTGGCAGCTCAATGTGCTCGCCATGATAACCAGCATGCCAAAGGAACCGCCACTACGAGTACAATAACAACAACAACAACACTAAACATCAAAAAGCAACTATGGAAAATGGTCCGTATATTCCGTAATGAAGACAGCAACGATGGGACAATCATTTCTCACACTCATGACTCAAGAAAATTGAGCTGTAGTCAAAATCAACGCTCAGAATTGATCCACATGATCCTCATTTGGCCCACCCCACATTGCCTCTTTTTGCTTTCCAAACGAATAAAAATGATTGTGAGGCAAAACAGTCTGAATGGGAGGTAAAATGACGCAAGTGGCAGACAAATTTATTTCATTCAAAAGCTGTGATTATGAGGACAAAAATAAGTGATCGCGAGGTAAAACGAAATGATGACGTTGCAAATTAATACGATTGTAAGGTACGAGTACATATTTTTAACCTAAATTTCAACACGATCGTGCCAAAAGTCTTCTACATTTAAATTCTGATATGTATGTCTAAATTCTGATTCCTTAGAATCTAAATTGTGATTCTCTGTCTAAATTCTAATTAAATTTGAAAATATACATATGTAGGTACATACATGAAGGACTTCTATTCAGAATCTATGATTGTCTATCTAAATTTGTAATAGAGTCTAAATTCTGATTCCAAAGAATGTAGGTTGTATTAGTCTGTCTAAATTCCGATTAAATTCTAAAATATATGTACATACATGAAAAGCTTCTATTCAAAATCTAAATACAATTTTTGATTCAAAGAAGAATATACATACATAAATTGTGCTTATCTATCTAAATTTGAACTAGAGTCTAAATTCTGATTCAGAATAATTTAAATTCTAATTCCAAAGAATGTAGGTTGTGTTGGTCTGTCTAAATTCTGATTAAATTCTAAAATATATGCACATACATGAAGAGCTTCTATTCAAAATCTGAAGAGTATTCAAATTTTGATTCCGAAGAAAGTACACAAATTGTCATTATCTATCTAAATTTGAGCTAGTCTAAATTCTGATACTGAACAATTTAAATTCTGATTCCAAAGAATGTAGGTTGTGTTGGTGTGTCTAAATTTCGACTAAATTCTTAGTCAGGATTCTGAAAGATCTAAATTTTTATTCTAAAGTGTCTAAATTCCTGATGAATATTTTCGTTATCTCTTTGGGATATCGCTCAGATACAGTGAGAATTTCTACAAAGGTCCTACTAATAAACTTATATTTAAATTGAGCAATTGCTCAATTTTTTGAGATTATAGAGCGAAATAATGCGATTGTTAGACAAAGAGAGTCGTTTGGGAAAATGTACACTTTGGGTCAAAATATTTACATATATCGCAAATCAAATATTGGAAAAATTATCTTTACTACCTCACAAAATTTAAAATATATCGAGTTTAATCGCTGAATGTTGGAAAGTTTCTTATCTCAGTCTAACGAAAAAACAAAGACCATTAACATTTATATCGATTTGACTTCCATAGAATTTCTATGAAAATTTACCAGAAGAAGATTAAACCCAGTTTTTTTTGTGAGACGTCAACTACGTCCTCGTGCTTATTTTATATTTACAAAAAGGAAAAGCATAGAAGAAGGACAATGAGGTTAAAAGGTATAGAGCATTCCGCCACGCTCCTACGAATACACACACCCACACACACTCAATTTCGCATGTGGCTGTGCTTATTTTTAAATTTAGCTACAATGAGATTCCAAGCCGTGCGTTCGCGACCGCCGCGGCGCTCGCCCGCACTCGCAACAACCATCTGCTGGCGGTGAAAAGAAACGCCCGAGAACAAAATAGTACTCGTGAGAATTAACACTATATTATTCAGCAAGCAATTTTGCGAAGTATGAAAACAACAATAGCTAAAGTCAGAAAGACAAAAGCAACAACAAGAGCGAGTAGAATAACGCAAAACAATGCGAAACACTCGCTTTTTGTGTGTAGCATAAAAAATGGTATATTAAAAAAAAAAAAATATGGTACAATATATTTGTCGGCAGCAGTAACACGGACAACAACAAAACGATCCAAAAAAAAATTCTGCATATGGTAACAATTTTTGAGAGGACAGGGTGAAGTGGAGAAGGGGAAGGGGGGGGGGGGGGGGAAGTAGTTCTATATTGTGCGGCCTCGAAACGCTTCGCAATGGTTGAATTTTTCTTCTTTCGGAATGAATAAAAATAAAAACGAAAACAGAAACAGAAACGAACGAATGCGTACCAAAATAACATTGTTCTGAACAGAGAGAGTGAGAGAGAGAGCGAGAGAGAGAGTAGCGGGTAGATAAGTAAGCTAAAGGCATCAGACGATGGTTGACGTTGCTTAATGTAATGCTCACCCAAAAAAAAAACCCAAAAAAAGGCGAAAAAAAAAATTATAAAAATACAAAAATAATATGTTTTCAGAAAATGTGTGCATTGATGTACGAATGTGTTTTGTTTTTACACTTCACTACATTGTAATAAAAATGAATTACGGCACCTCCGTCATCCATTATCATTCCCCCCTCAACCCAGCCGCAGCCCTCACCGCTTAAAAACAGTTCGCCTTGGAAATGTTCGTTGAAAGGAGCGGAGAAATTAAAAACCAAGAGTAAGCAAATTGTTCCATTTTCAAAATGAATTGTGCTGAATTCATTTCGTTATATTAAATTCTCGGGACCTACACTATAAAAGCCTTGAAATATCATATCATTGAGCGTTTGCTGACACTAAAGTTGTTCAAAAATTGTTAAGGATAATTCATTAATTAAGAATATGACAAAGCCTAGGAAGAAGTATTTTCTTGTGATTCCTTTGACGGTAAGAAACCTTAAGGAACCTCAGGGATAAGAACAGACTTTTTTCTCGAATTTTTATTATACCAAAAACACCAAAATCAACCTTCCTTTTTGCGAAAGAAACACTTCGAAATAAACTCTTAAGGTTAAAGTTCTGGAGAATTTTTCACACTACAACCTTTTAAAAGGATGTTTTTTTAGAAGTTTAACCTCGAAAAATAAAAACCTTGAAAAATAAAAATATAAATATAATATAAATTATAAAATATATAAAAATAAAATAAAAAAAAATAATAAAATATATTAAAATAAAAAATAAATAAATAAAATAGAAAAAATAAAAATAAAATATAATATAAAATATATAAAAAGATATATAAAAAATATAAATATAAATTTATATATATAAATATAAATAAATATAAATATTTTATTTTTATTTGGTTATAAATATACATTAAAAAAAAAAATTTTAAAAAATATATAAAATAAACATGTATTAAAATTAAAAAAATAAAAAAAAAATTTAAAATAAATAAAAAAAAAATTGATAAAAAAATATTTTGTTGAATTTTGATTTCACCGAAAACCTCCAGGAGCCAAAGTCTTTCGAATTTTAGAAAGATTTCGCAGAGTTTTTATTTCACCAAAAATCTCAAAAAGGAGGATCTACCGACTAGAAACATTTCTATAGAAACTTTCCTTTTTATCCTTGTATTGGCTTTAGTACACTTTTATTGTTATAAGTACCTAATTTTCGTATTCGACTGCCAGAAACAGGACAACAATCTGCGTTGCCTTCAGTTTCACACTGTGCACAATAGCTTTAGCTCTTTTCAGTTGTCGTTTGCCGTTTGTCGTTCTTTCGTTTGTCGTTCTTACGTTTGTCGTTCTTTCGTTTGCCGTTCGTTTCCTTTCAATAAATGCATGCTAATGTCGTGTGTCAAGACTTTACCGAGAGTAACAATAACGATAGCTTCAAGGCGGATACTAGTTGCCGGAAGTGGAAATCACGATTCTCCATTAAGCACCATTTTCAGTTTCGCTTCTAAGAGTCTTCGAACGCGAGGATCGTATCGTATGGTATCGTATCGTATGGTAAGTACGTATCGCAGCGTATCGTACATACTTTGGGCGCTGCGGGATAACACACCCAACAATAACAGCAACACCGAAGGTAGCACACACACACGCACAGAGTCTTAGTTACACATTGTCACTGGCAAGCGTGTCATTAAATGGCAAAACCATTCTATGCTTCCTTCCATTGTAGGTCCTTGTAGCATTTTTCACATTGACCGCACACAATCTTCTGACACTAACATTGTGCGAACCTTGTGGTGATAATGACGTAGAACATCGGAGGAGGTTGCTTTGATGGCATAAAGTGCATTATAGCACACACACACCCACACACCC
The DNA here is from genome assembly GCA_949752815.1 of Conops quadrifasciatus. Taxonomy (NCBI): domain Eukaryota; kingdom Metazoa; phylum Arthropoda; class Insecta; order Diptera; family Conopidae; genus Conops; species Conops quadrifasciatus. Next base: position 30,439,450 of record OX457080.1, on the reverse strand, counting down.
ACACACACACAATCGATGGTTGCGTGCGATACGAGTTGAAGTGATATTTTACCTGTGCTCTGTTTTCAGCGCCGGAAGAGCCTTGAAAGGTAACTTTTTCAGGGAACAGGGACTAGTGACATTCTCAACAATAATGAGGTAACAGCAATTGTCACTTTGATGGCAAGTTCATGACATTTTGATCGACGTTACACATTATTTGCATTCAAGCTAGCATTTTTCTTTCAACTGTTTTCAATAGATTTTCACTGTTTAAATTCACATTTATCGATTTTTAGTTCTGATTCTTTTTTCTAATATTGTTCAACGTTCGTATACTTCGATGGAAATAATGAGCGTGTCAAACACATCATCGCCGTCTCATTTTTCTTCTCATCCATCCATCCACCATCTTCGTGGATTTCAATTTCCAGGCTTGGTCTTTTCATACTACGCTCAGTTGTTCCGTTCCTGCCCCAGCGATTCGGTCATCAAAGCGTGAGCGGACCACAAAAAAGTGGCTTCAAATTTAAGCGAAATTAACAACGAGAATAGGTAGAAATAAAAATGAAAAAACACTCCAACATCAACGATAAAGAATAAAAGATGAAATGGCTAAAAAGTAAAGGACAAAAAAACTAAACGAAAAAAGCTCATTTCCGGCCCAAAATAAATAAAAACTCGGCGGGCCAAATCATTTCAAACCTGTCAACGTTTTTCGTTTGAACAAGAAAAGCTAAAATCAACAAGAGAAATCGTCTCCAGGGCTTACTTTTTGATACGATTTCATATATATGAAGTTAACGAGGTGAACTGACCCACATGGAACTGGCCCGTTGCTGTTACTAGCGCTCAATTAATTTGTTTTCATCGTACTTCGTTCTCAGGATTGCACAAAGGCCGTGGACAAAAGCGGAAAAGGTCTGGGCGAGGAAAGGAGGAAAAGGGCAAGGAAAGTAGCTTTGGTTTTTTTTTGTGGCTGACCTGAATAACTGCCTTTGTTGCGGGAATGTTTGATTGTGCCCCACTTTTTTGGAAGCTCCGGTATGCTCGATTTCGCTTCAGGACTAAATGAGTTGGGTGCCCCTAAGGGTATTTTCGAACCCAAAGTTTTTAAGTAAAATCCTTCTTTTACTCTTTGGCAATTTAATAGCAAATAAATGAACCAATTTCAAAAGAAATGAAGAAAGAATTCTAATAAATCAGCTGCTTAACAGATCCTTAATTACAAGGACCCAAAGTTATTGAGAAACTGTCGCAATTTTCATCAACTTCTAAAATGCTCAAATACTCGTATTTCGATTATAATGGTCTAAATTGCTACCAAAATGGGCCTGCTTTCTGGCTTTCATCAACTTTTGTGACTGCGTCGCAAAAGCCGATTCGATACGAGAAAACTGTCATACTTTGTATTAGTTGTTGGTCGATTGGTGTGTTTGTTGGAACTTTGTTGTCGCATGACGAGCTTCCATTCAGGTAGCAACCACTTGATCGGTAACAATTTTCGGGTTCTGTAAAGAGCTAAAGCAAACTTAAGGCCATTATGCTCTTAATAAAGAAAAAAGAAAGCCGGAAACATGGTAGGAGAAGAAGAGTTGGCAACACCAAGTTTCAGTTAAGAGTTTCAGTTGCAATATCGAAATAGTCCGTTCTGTGGTGGCTGCAACTTGAAATTATGTATTTTTCATCGCTACTATTGCATTGTTTTTGGTCCCTTCTCCCTTGTTTTTTTTTCCTTTTGTATTCAGCTCTTATATTCTTGTTTGGTCGCCTTGCAGACCAATCCTTTCTTATGCTCTTAACAAGCATCGTGTGATGCTCAAACGGGCTTTTGTCGGTTTCTTCTTTCTTTTTTTGTTGTTGTTGTAGTCGTTATGTACCATAGGGCAGCTACTGTTTTTAGTTTTACGGTTCCGTAGATACACGTAGATTTTTTTTATAGAGTTTTTAGAAATACAAGGCTCTTTTTTCCATATTTTATAAAACTAACAAAGATCCATAAACTTTTCTTTATAAAAGTAAGATTATGAATATCATTGAGAAAGTCTATCTTCCTTTGCTGCTTTTTCCTTTCCGTTAGGATGAGCAGAGAAGAAGCATAACCTTTTTTCGGCTCTATAAACATTGATTATTCCTTACACCAACCACCCCAGAAAGAAAGGTACCATTTGGGTCCTTTACTCATCCTTAAGTAAGGATAAAAATTCATAATTCATGATTCGAGATCGAATGCTGGACTGCTCGACTCGCAGATCAAACTCATTGGAATTTAATAATCGAATAATTTTCTATTTTGTACGGTTTTCATCCAGTCCATTCGTTTAACCTTCTGGCCATGGACCTTTCCCCGTACGCTTCATCGTTCCCTTCCACTCACTCCCTTTTTTTCGTTCTTTCTGGTAAGGAAGGAAGCTGCCCAGCAAGCGTGATATTGTCAGAAATTTATCTTTCGCCGAATTTGAATTTTGATGAGGAACCGTTTGATTATACAATCGATATTACTTGAATAGAGTTGCTTCCTACGACTATATTCCCCCATTCGTCATTTCCCTTCCTCCCCTTTACTTTCTTCCCTTCCTAGCGGTTTTTATTATCAATATATTGTGCAATTTTCCGCTTGATTTCTAAACACTTTGCTGCTCAACGTTAGAAAGCTCAAAAGAGAAACGTCTTTGCAGAGTCCTGTCGCTTCGATGATGTATAGAATCATCACGAAAATCAATTTTAAAAGTTGGTAGGGTGACTGGGGATGGGTGGTTGTTAAGGGATGAACGAAACACGGACAATCTGCTAACACTGCGGTCACCATTTCGCTTTCTCGCAAGACATTGTTCGGTTTTTTCTTTCAAATTTACTTCGTTTTTATAATTCAGATTCATATTTTCTTTCTGTTTACTCTTCGATTGAATTATAGATTTAAGAAAGCAGCATATTGCGTAGGTCTCTATGCAATTCTTTTGCTGGTAAAAAAATATCAAAATCTATGCGTTAATACATATTTATGCTTATTGACACCGTTTGCCCCTTGGAATATTACTTAAGTATGTGCATATGTTATGAAGAATTCTGGATACAAGAATTCTAAAGAAAAGTGTATATTTTTCTGCTTAATAAAATGTTACATAAAAGGACAGAAAGATTTTATAGAGAAACATTGCTTTTTCTCACTCTCTTGCATCATATTGTTAATTTTTCTTTCAAAATTACTTTGTATTTATAATTCAGATTAATTTTTTCTACTTTAAAGCTATAGACAGAAAGAAGTTCTTTAATTGTATTTTGTGCAGAATACCACAGAAAGCTGTTCGTGCCCAAAAAAAATATGTCTATAGCGAACTCTTCAATGCAAAGAATTTGGGTTTTACGAGTGGTACATACGAGTTTGGAAGGGTTGTCACTTAATTAGAGTCTTGAAATCATGCGTGCTTCGAACCATTTTATAACCATTTTTGAGGAATTCAATTTTAAAACAAATCGAGCAAACGAAATTGAATTGTTAACGCAAATGATTTTTTTAAATCGCTTTCCATTCTAAAAGGAAAAACTTGGAGTTTTTACACTTATTTTATCCTCCAGACTCCAGAAAGTTTTCCAAATAATTCATAAAAAGGCCTCTCTTTTAAACTCTTTTTAACTGAAAATTTCAACCTGGTAAAACGTTATTTAAAAGAAGAAAGGAAAGACGAAAAATCATGCACATTGTTTTTGCGACACCTAGCCTTGATTCTGATAGCCATTCTTTCCACTTCAGTCTCGTGATAATATCGGCCCTTGGAAACTACACCACCAGAATCGCCTGAACCGCGACTCTGATGATCATTTCACCGCCAATATGAAGTGATTATTAAACGTGAAATAAAAATTATATGAATAACTGAATGCACGAAGTGAAATGAACTGGAATTAAGTAAGGCCAAGGCAAAGGCTACGATGAGATTGATGCGTTGGCCTAATAGAAAAGGCGAGGAAAGAGTATTTGGTGGAATTATTAAAAAAAATATGAAAATAATATTCTTATCAATTTCTCTGCACTCGTGGCTCAGCGCACACAGCAATCAACCTTCAACCTTCAGCGTTCAGCGTTCAATGTTCAGCATTCAACGTCCAACAACAGCCTAAGCCAAAGGCTAAGGATTAAGGAGTCGTTAACGACACATTCTCGAGATGCGGTCGGTCGTAAAGCGCTCGACATGTGGAGAGACGTTGAAGGGATTAAAATGAAATTGAATTTGATAAATTGTTAAGTCAGGCGTTAAATAGGTCTGGAGGAAATGGCCGAAGTTGGGCGCAGTATTTGGCGAGACAGAGAAAGAGAGAGAGAGAGAGGAGCCACTACGCTACAATTCGAAATTGTGAAATTGAAGTTTTTAACGATCAGAGTATTAGAAAGTGTCGTCAGGGGTGGGGGAGGGGGAGACGAGTTGATGGCTTCGTAAGCCGTGTATGGAAATGAAATTAAGTCCACTGCGGCTACTCCAACTTCAGTCACGAAAAACAGGGTAATACCATACAATTCTTGGCAAGAAATTAGACACTTTTTGGCAAATTAAAATCTTTTAATTATTTACATTAGACACATTAACAAAGTCTATTAATGCGGTGCCAATTAATACGGAGTGGGAAAGTCAAGTTATGTGTAAGTTTTTTAAAATTTATTGACATCAAACAAATCAAAAAAGCCAATCAAAAGTCAAAAAAGTCAATGATATAAACATTTCTTGGTATCAATAAAATCAAAAGGGTCAAATTAAGTGGACATTTTTTAGTTTATTGACAACAATCCAGTTAAAGCTAACAAATTATCATAAAATTTTGTAAGAAATATATGTCAAACAAATCAAAAGGGTCAATTCATATGGAAATCTCGTCAATTCTTGACACGAATTAAATCAAAAGAGTCAAGTTATATAGAAATTTTGTAATTGATGTCGATAAACATGAAATCAAGACAGTATTATTGAAATTCTGTGACTACTTTTATTCATTTGTGATTTAAAAAATATATGTCAATCAAATCAAAAGGGTCAATTCATTGAAAATCTCGTCATTTCTTGACACGAATTAAATCAAAAGAGTCAAGTTATATAGAAATTTTGTAATAGATGTTGATAAACATTAAATCAAGACAGTATTATTGAAATTCTGTGACTGCTTTTGTTCATTTGTGATTTAATAAATAGCTGCCATCACTTCAGTCACCCAACTTGAGTGGTCTTGTTGTGGCATAACTTTAGTGTTGCCATTATATTCCACAATATAACATGATGGTCTCGCTGTCCCTGTATATAGTACACTACGGTTCGTAGTACATACTTACATACGTACGCGCGCGACTCTAACTGACAACTTTGACGCCAGTCACCGCCGCTATACTACCACCATCCTACCGCTGGGCACTACTAGCCCGACGCAATCAACCGTAAAATCCTCATCATTTGTCTCGTCATCAAATAAATCCGGTTTTTATCATTCGGTAGCGCCCGTCAGTCGACGATGTTGGTCGTCCTCTTGCATCCTATCCTGCGCCATGAAGGCTGACGAGGCTGGACGTTGTTGTGGTTGACGGTATGTTGGCTAATGTGTGTGTGTATTGGTGTGTGTGTTGTTGTTGGGGAGACAACGAGTTTCTTAAAAGTGTAAGGGCTGATTTGTGGGCGGAAGCATGATTAGTTAAACAGCGTGTTATGGACTCGGAGGTTTTAATGCCTGTCATTTAGAATTTATGCCAAATCAAGCATGCGTGAGAGAGAGAGAGAGAGAGAGAGAGAAGCAATAAAGGAGTTCTGATCGTCGAGCTACGCAGACGATCATAATAGATTTATGAAATAATTCAGCGTAAGTCGTAAAAATACTATTTCGTGTATTAAATGCTTGAAATGGCTTTTGAGGACCCAACAACGACCATCACTTTCTCTCTTACTCTTTCCCGCCAACGCGCGCAATACATTCAATTTGATGAAAACTAATTTGGCATCCCCTTCGGTTCTTCGCACCGAGCACATTTATTTTTAATTTTTTTTTTTCCTTTTTTGTTGAGGTTACCCGCTAAACGACTATTCCGGTAAAGTCATCTGCCTTTTTTTTTGCAGTTTTAATACGCTTCGTTGGCGAGAAATTGCTGCTGCTGCTGGAGAATTAGTTTGGGCGGCTCTCCATTTTGCGGTATATGTACGTTCAGTTCAGTTGGTCGGCCCGGTCGCCGGAGCAGCCCAAATCGACCAACTGATGCGCGTAGTCAAAACGCAAACGGGGCTCGTATGCCCGAGGCGACCATCAGCAACGTTTCACTTATTAAAAAATTAATTAGAGTTTTTCGTTTTATTTTGTGTTTTTTTTTTTTTTTTCTCGGGTTTTTGGGTCCTTCTTGTGTGTTTGTTCAGTACACTTGCATGAGTAGCGCACGCACACACACACACACGCACACAATGTGAGCACCAGCAGTTTTCCGAAGGCTGTCCTGCTGGGATCCATACCGGAAAATGGTGCTGCGGTAATGGTTACTTCTGGGAATTACTTTTTCAACAAAAGTTTTATTTCCTTTTGTTTATTCTTTTTTCGTTTCGTTGTTTTTATTGTTGTTGTTGTTGTTGTTGTTGTTGTTGTTGTTGTTGTTGTTGTTGTTTGTTGGCTTTCTTTTCTGCAGCAGTCCTCAAATAAATCCACTTTTCTCTGCTGTGGCTTATTTTATATTGTTGGAAAATGTCGTTATTTTTTGTTTTTATTGTTGTTTTTGCTTTTTTTGTGGGGGTCGGGGGGTGGTGGTGTTGGGTTGTGGGCACTTGCTTGCCGGCTTAACAAATTTTTTACAATTTATTACTATTTCTTGGCTTCCATTTTTCTCAATCTCTTGAAGGGTAAAAACCAAAATGGAATTGTCGGCACTCCTGGTTCTCCGGATTGACCCCGGAAAATAATTCATCATACAATATTAATTCGCTGCTATTGTGAATTGTTGTTGTTGTTGTTGTTATTGTTTTAGCTCTCATTATTGCTTTATTATTGTTGTCGTTTTAATTAGATGAAAAGTGTACAATTTTATGGTCCTCATTTTTCTCCTTCGATAATTCGAGCGATTGTAAGTAAACGTTATTAAAAGGGTCGGTCTTTGGACAACTAAAGCAGTCGTTAGTTGGTGTAAGCAGCCATGGAACAATGGTTGGCATTAACTTGACCAAACTAAGCCAGACCAGACCAACAATGTCTTTACTTTGCTACCAAATTGTCTTCTTGTTTCATGGAGTCGGTAAATTTAAATAAACTTTAACCAAAACCTTGTTAACCTTTGTGCAATTTTAGGCAGGTGCAAACGAAAGTTCTGATAACTGCTGGAAAGTATTTTCAAATAAATTACTCGATGTAATTGTTCCCCGGACATTAATAAAATGCTACAACAAACATACAACGAAGCATCGAGCCGTTTTCGGGGCAACGGCCCGATTCATTCCGCCAGGAATTGATTACACGCATCCTAATACAATGAGAAATTTGAAGGCTTCCACTTACAGAAGCCCTCACCACCTCCCTTGGGATTTCTTCCATAGCCTCTCTATGAGAGAGCTTTAAATTTGTTAGTTTTTCCCATGTTTCGATAATTAAAAGTGTCCTCCTGTTGCTTCAATAATCGATGGCAAAATTTGTCAAACTTAAAATATTAGATTTATTATTCTATCCTTTGTCTCTTTATCTCTCTTCTCTCGCTTCCTCTTTTGTAGCAACTGCAGCAACTATCAGTGGAAATTTAATCCTTTAGCGATTTGTGAAGCAAAAACTAATAAATTATTTGTTATAGCAAAAATTAAATTTATTGCCGCCCAGAGCGACAAATTCATGATGAATGCACTATGATGATCTTGTGGTCGGTGGGTGTCGCTCGGTGTCAGTGTGTTCGACGATTTATGGTATTCACAATGCAATAAGAAGTCATTTTTGTGCTCTGGCGGTTCGGTTTGCAATCCTGGACGCGTACCTTGTTACGCGAAATTCTATGCATGGTTTCATTTCGCACATAAATCATTCGCGCAGTGGTGGCGACCGTCAGTCGAACTCATTCTCTTCGTTCGTCATTATTATCGTGGCGTTGCGATGTCGATAAAGCTCTGTCGCTCTCTCTCGCTCTCTCTCTTTCTCCGGGTATCTCTGGCGGAATCATGTAACAAATTGTTAATATTGCCAACAGCGACATTTAAGCCGCTTTGTCGCTCTGGCAACACTGCGCTGGCATATTCATATACTAAATTCATAGCCATATTCAAGCCTGTTTGCCGCCATCATTTTGCTTTCGCGGATGCATCGAGCTCAAAACGACATTAAGCTGAAATTTTGCTTATTATTATTTGCGATTTGTGCCTTCTGTCGGACGTCAGAAGTCAGAAGTTTCCTGCCGATCGAGTCCGGAGCGTGCCGTGACTTAGCCTCATTATTATCAACGATTGTCTGAGGGCAAGGATGATGAATAAAATCTCTTGAAGCATTTCCGTGAGGAGTCTTTCTATATTTCGGAACATTGCAAATGCTCGGCCACACCCTCCCCCTCCCTCCACCCTTTCAAACACTTTAACAACTCTTCAGACTGAATAAAATTGAAGGACGGCAAATTTTCTTTATTGATATCGCACGAAAATTGTATTTGAATTGGCTAAAATAAAACGCCTTAGAGCTGCAGCATTGACAACAATTTGCAAAATGAAACCTTGCTTTTGTTGTTGTTGTTGTTGTTGCTGCCAGTTTTGACACTACCGAGTGTTCGTTTAAATGGATTTTAGTTTTAATTTTTATTGAATGAGTTGAAAACACGCGAGAAATTGGAAATGATTTTTGGAATTGAATTGTGACCGTGGGTACGGAGAGAAGGGGGTGCCCTGGGGGGGAGGGAGGGGGGCGTGGATGAGTGTGAGGGTGATGATGAGCGGAGACACGGTAACAAGACTTTTGCTATTAAACCATTGCAGCACTGAAAATTCTACTGTAAAGCAGGCCGTGAATGATAATCCGCGAGTCACCAAGATGGTTCCTCTTAAGTTCCGCTAATAGGTCTTCTTTTATTATTAAATTTTTTCAAACGAAAATCTTAAAGATTTTGAAAAAAGTTCTCCTCAATTTGTTAGAAACAAAGAACACCAAATTTATTCTCTTCAAATTTTGAAAGAGAAGATCAATTTATGCTAATATAAACACCTTCCAAGAAAACCCGGAAAGATAACTTTTGTGGATGCCGATACCGACGGTACTTAATGACCGGCTTAATATGAGAGTACTCTCTTAATTAGTGCCTACTTTTGTTACCTGGAGAGCTAGTTATATGCCCCGGCGCACAGCAGTCGCTTAATTAATGCTGGCCTCAACTTAAATCCGTATAAACTGAGCAACGAGGCTGATCTGAATGCGTTGCGTCCTCAAAGCTTTTACGCTTGTTCGCCTGTTAATCCATGGCCCCACTGCTACTCTCTCAATCTCGCTCGCTCCCTCTTACTATTACTTTCTGTCTCCGGGGACTGTAACGCTTCACTGATCGCTCGCTCGCTCGCTCGCTTGCTCACTCACTCTGCTGCTGTTCAAGTTAGGGCGCGAGCTTCTTCATTATACATACATACTTTTTCTTGCTGCATACACGCCAATTAACTCTCAATGCTCATTAAATTTTTCTTTACCTGCGACTTTTGCTGCTTGCGTATTTGCTTTGCAGCGCTTACTTGTGCAGCGGAGCGTCATAATTGCCATCCTTGAATAGCAGCAATGCGACGCGTCGACGTTGGAGCCCGCTGCGCTCCGTGCAGGGCATTGGATCAAAGGCTGTACGTGTGTGTGTGTGTGTGTGTGCGGAAGTAGCGTAGAAGTTTAATGTTTGCGCTGGTTGTTGCTTGAGCGGCTGTACTACTAATTGGCTTGATATGCCGCTCGCTCTGTGCCTCCGTCGTCTGACGCCGGCGATGATACAAAATGCTGCCATTCAATAAATACTGAATGCTTTACACGAGTGCAAATACTCTTAAGTCTTATGGTATAGCCTCAGCGGCTGCAAGGAATAAAGTAAACAAAATGACAGGGACGGGGGCGGGGGCGGGGGCGGGGGCGGACAAAACGGAGCCTGTCTCGTGATGTCTGTATGTACCCACTAAAGACGACAGCTAGTAACCGCTTAACGGTTAATCGGTTTTCTTTCAGAGTCGTTTAGTTCTTTAACAGCCTTCAAATTTTTCAAAAATGTAATGAAGAAAATGGAAATAAAGAGCGAAAAACATACATAGAGAATTATTATCGATGCTCCTGATTAACCTTGGCAGCTGGTGGTAGCGGTAACTTGGGGCAAATAGCAACCGAAAACCGATTATTGCCGCAGGTTTGACCTCACTACAAGAAAGTCGTACTCAAATGAAATCTCTAAAAAGGAATGGACAACTAAAACGTGCACGATATAACTATAGAAGAATGGATGGATGGTGGTGGCTATAGCGATGGATGGTGGGTGTTACGGTGGTGGTGGTGGTGGTGGTGGTGGTGTGGGTGAGGGTGGTGTTCTGTAGCGATTTTATGGTTTCACAATGGCATTGAGTTCAATTCCGAGAAATTGTATGCGCTTGCAGCAAAATGAATCAAATAATATTAAATTCTCAGACTCTTGACAATATTTTACAAGATCGTAAATGCAATTATTTGTTGTTGTTGTTGTTGTAACCAAAGCAAAGCGCATTATAGAATGAGAAAAAAGACGCGCAAGTAGTTTCATATATTTTTTTAAGCTTTTAAATAAATTTTATTATTTATATTTTTTTTCAATTGTTTATTATAATAAGCCTGATATTGTTTAGATGCTGAAGTTTTTGCAGCTTTGTGGTACAGAGAGACAGAGAGAGAGAGAGAGAGAGAGAGCAGGTCGATGTCTTTACGATGTCTTTGCCATACAAAAAACGTCTTAGCTTGGTTCAATATTTTTGGTTTGGTTCGTATTTTTTTTTTTTTTTTTTTAATTTTCCAAATTTTTTTACCTTTTATGTTGAGTTCGCAGCACACGGTTCAATTTCGAGTTGAATTTTATTGCTATGGTAATACGAGTATGTAAAATAAAATTTTAATTAATATCGTTACATTTTTTCGCTCAAATTATTTCAAACTTTTCGTTTCTACCATTCTTTGTGTTCATTTCAATGTACGACTTTGTCCCTGTAACTGTGCTGTGTGTTGTTGTTGTTGCTGTTGTTTTTATATATATACTCACCTGTTTATAGTTTATCAACTTGTTCAAGCATTGGCAATTAATTAAAAAGTTGTACGATCGACGCTACGAGTAAAGTTTCGCATTATAAAGAGCTACACTATACAGTACACTAAAAGTACTAAACTATACAGTTACGTTGCACACACACAAACTCACACATGTACACCGGCACCGACACCGACACCGACAACGACACCCTTTTGTGCTCTCCGAAATGCAACTTTCAAAAATATATCATTCGTTATCATTCGCGCAACATGAAAATTGAAAACATGTCACCCTGTAGGAAATGGGCATGCATGGTAAACTATAGTACCCTTCAACAAGAAGCATCAACAACGAATAGCGCTCGAGAAGCTCGACTTTATTATTAAAAACTTACCCTGTGTGTGTGTGTATGTGTAATATAAACTCATATTTTCACCCATTTTTTGTGAATTTTTAATATTTCAAATTCGTTGTACGAGTGTCTAGCGACCCATATTTGAAAAACTTCCGGATAATTCATATCACAATGCCGGTTGATATCATTTAGCTTTAAAACTCAATTTCAAATAATGCATAGTTAGTTTAATATTTAACTTAAAACGCAAGGTTTTGAACTTTTTTTCGTAAAATCTTCAACTATATTTGGCTACAATTTTCAGCATTTCGACTAAAATTAAACGCTAAGACAAACATTTTGAACTGTAAAGGAAAAGCTAAACTTCTGAAGCTTTGAACTCTGAGTTTCTTTATCAAAAATCATACACCCTGAAAGAGCCCAGGTTCGATTCCTTTCAAAAGCAGCCTAAAATCTAAAATCAGAATCAGTACAAGGTTGACGTTGAAGGAAACAAAAATTTGTTCTTATAAAACTTTTTTCAACATACAAGTTAAAAAATTGAACTTTTTGGTGGATAAAGAGCATATGAAAGAGCAACTGCTTTTGTTGGAAAAATTAAACCGAAATTTTCGACCGTGTAATAATTTTCATAATAAATGTAAGATTATAAAAATGTTGTTCTCATAGATTCGCTTTTCATTGATGATTTCGTGCTTCAGGCAGGCAAAAGGCATGCATGAGTCATGCAGCGAGACGTCCCTTTTTCCAACGGGGATAGTAAGAGTATGCGTGCATGTGCGTGTGTGCGAATGAGACGAAGTTTTGAAGTGCATCATTTGAAAACGTAATACTCGTAGATTCGTGCATGAAATGGCAATTTGAGATTTGATATTAATTAGCATGCATTTTGTAGAGAGACAGAGACGTTGCGAGTCATTCGCCTGTCATTCATTCTCAAGAATGAATGAATGAATTCTCAAGAATGAATGAGTTATCAATTATAAAAAACATTAATAAATAAGAAGCGTTATTGTTGTGTGTATAAAAAAACTCAAGAAATATCATGAATTTGATGAGACTGAACAAGACCGAACGAACTTATAAAATACGAATTTTTTAAATTGAAACAACTTTAGCTTTTTATCTCCTTCTCTACTTTTCTCTGCCCCTCTGCCCCAGTTCTCATAACACTTTCCATGATACTCGCAGTGAAAAAAAATTGCTCTATACTGCAATAGCATTTTGTCATGGCTCGCCAAATCACATTTGCATCAGAATCAACAACCGTGACCAGAGCCGCAACCAAAACCGAGAGAAAGCAGTCAAACCTTGCCTTGCGTATGCGAGTGTGAGAACGAGAGTGCGTTGTAGGTATGTACATGTATGTGTATTTGTGTCCGCAATAACAGCAGAAGCGTACTGGCCTGCTGGCTGCTTCTGAGAGAATAATGATGTTGCTGATGATGATTTGAGTTTGGGTAACGCGAGAGAATAGACCGAGTAATGATGAGTTTTGATATTTTGCCAAAAATGGTAGTGTACCGGAAATGAAGCACTTTACCAGCCGGAAGTTGATATCACAAACGGCTACCATTGGAATGCTAGTACCAAAAAAAAAAAAAAAAACAAAAAAAGTATAAAAAAACATATACAAGAAAACTTAATAAAACGGAACTGTGTCATTTTTACAACACACCAAAAAACGAGGAAAATTGAAAATTTTATAATATAAGAAAAAAAAGTGGAATGTCATAGAAAATTAGGGGAAAAATAGGAAAACCATTTTTTTTTTAATTTAAAAAAATGTGTGACAAAGAAAAATGTCCGCTGAAGCCAAAAGATGAATATAAAATTTCAAAAAACCAACACAAAAATCGCGACAAAAAACCAGATTATAAAAACTAAGCGGATATTTTAAATTATTAAAAAATTATTAAAAAAATTATCAAATAATTAATTGGTATATGATTACTGAAGGAATACTACGGGCATAAGCTTAGTAGTATAAAAAGTACGGGTCAAAAAAATTTGAAATTCCTTCCAAACAGCTAAAACTTGCTATGACTAACGCTAAAATTTTGTGATTTGCCGACCGACAATTGGCTTTTGCATACTTCTATGGTTTAAGAGATATAACCCTTCAATTATACCTCTCTACATTTTATAGACATAGATCGTTATAACTCCTAAATCATGATGGACAATCATCAACATGATTGAACGAATTTATTCGCAATTTATTGATTCTGAAGTTTTCATTTCAGGATTATTGAATTTTTATTAAGTGTTTTTATTTTTATTTTATTTTTATTAAGTTATGTTATTTTTTTTTTAAAGAGTAAAATGTGATTTCTAAAAACACCTTTCATTACTATCGCTTTAGACTTAGAATTCAATACGTTGAATGCATTGAAATGATTTCTGTAACGAACTTTGTTAAGCTTCGTCGGCTTTTCTTTTATTCGAAAACTTTTCGAACTCAATGGATGGAAATAAAAAAAACCGAAAAAATTTTGCAATCTGCAATGCGCTTCGACGATCCGTTTTCATTTCCTCATCATCACTTCCGTTTTCAGTCAGTTTCAACTTCCTGCACAGCGTTGTTCTCTCTACTTCCGCGACTTTGACTTCTAAAGTAATTTTTTTTTTCCCTTCTCTTTTTTTTTTTGATGGTTTTGCGGTATGAGCTGAAAATTAACAAGAGGAAAACTCTTCTTCTTCATCTTCTTCTCCTTTTTCTTTTCAATTCTATTTGATTGTTGCCATCATTTGGCGTTTGTTTAGTTATCGTTCCATTTAGCGATTGATGGTCGGCCTTCGGTCCAACAATTCATCAGGATCACACACAATCATCGAAATGTCATCGTCATCGGCAGCGCCATCGTCGTCGCCATCGTCGTCGTCATCGCCCTCGCCCTCGTCGTCGCCACACCATACCACGGTATGTTCTCAAATCATCATCATCATCATCATTATCGTCACACAACAGCATCATCATCCCTGGAAGCTCACATAATTAAAATTTTAATTTGACATCCATCACATTTTGTTGTTTTTTTTAATGGCTTCTGGACTTCTGCTGACCGTCTTCAGTTTTACTATACCCTTCGGCACGTGGCACACAGGCAGGCAGGCCGGCCGGCAGGCAGGACCTCCAGTGGGTCGACCTTTTGATCGATTCTGCATAAATTTTAATTAAAACAATGAGCTCGAGCAGGCTTCGTGGACGTGCTTGATAAAGAGTGTGATGGTTGTTGACGTGTCTGCAGCAGCAGCAGCAGCAGCTGGGATGATCTGTCATAAACGGTGAAGAGTCATCTCATTAAGAAGCATTTCCAATTGAGAGAGAGGCAGAATGCAGTAGAGACAGGCAGAGAGCACGGTAGAGTCAGAAGAGTAATTTCATGAGGAAGGAATGAGAACGAGGAACGAGGCACAAGTTGAGCACAACTCAAGATGACAGATGACAGACGCTAAGTAGGCTCTTTTGCTAATGATGATGAGAAATAATGGCTCTAACGTGCTATTTTAAGAGAGAGCACCAAACAACCGAGAGCACCAAAAGACGGTTCGATGAACCTAACCTTAACAGTTTTCTCTTCATAGTCTTCATGGTCTCTCTCGCACTACAAAAAACTCATTATGGATAACATCATCCCAACAATACGAGCTTCTATTTATCATTCCTTTAAGAAGTTTCAAAACTCTTTGACAGACATCGTCGCGTCTTCTAATCTTGCCCCAAACTAATACAAACTTCAATGGACGACTAACATCAATCAATTCATTTGTTTGGCTGATTGAATTGTTCGTGTCAAAATAGTCTCTGGCTTGTTAGTTGTTTGTCAGCATGTCTTTGTCCGACGAACGCGAAAAAAGCGGGGCGTAGCTGCTTTGGTGGAGCGATATGACGAATGAAGGGAAGGGTTGGAATGCTTTGAAGGGTTGTTTATTGCCCTTGGTGTTGTTCTTGTTATTGTTATTGTTGTTGTTGCTGTTAAAGTAGCCGCCATTGTTGGAGTCCTGTAAAAGAATCATTTCGAAAATATGTCGACGTTGTTTGAAATCTATTCCATGCGATTTTATTGACGTTGCGTCGCGTCGCGTCGCATCGTACAAAAATATTGAGGTTTTCCCAAGAATTCTTTATTTAACTACGTTATTGTTGTTGTTGTTGTTATTCTTGCGGGTGTTTTGTTTTTCTAGTTGCTTTTGTTGTTGCTATTCTCATAGCTACTGTTCTTATTAGTTCTTGCTGTTGTTGTTGTTGTTGTTGTTGTTGTCAATCTTTTCATGGTCGTTGTTAAAAGAGAAGGCGATCAAAATTTATTGTGTCTGTCCAATTAAATGTTATTTATTATTATAGTGTTCGAAAAAATCCAATATTGTTTCAAAATGACTCAAATAATAATTTATAATCTTTGGTTTTTCTAATTTTAATGATTTATTAAATACTAAATAGTTTCACGATTGAATTCATTCTTATTTTTTGAATAGAAATAAAGGGTGAGCTTTTTAGCAAGTTGAACAGGGCGACCCATATCATATATATAAACGGACTTGGTGTCGCTCTATACCATTTTCCCAATTTTTATTTTCTAATTTTCTGTATAATCTGGCAGAAGTTTCGATCATCACCGCATCGTTTAGGGCTTCAGAGTTCTAATTGTTTGTAGTTGTAAAGTTTTTTAGGCTGTGCCATCTTTTATGTCGGTATGTAAATATTGAATAGCTTAACAAAAAAAAAAACGATGTCCATATATTAAGTATTTTCATTTTATATGGTCCTTAACAATTTATTTGGACTAGTAATTGAATACAACTTTAATCAAATGGCGGCTTCTACTGGTCAAAGCAAAATGTGTCCTTTTTGCTGCGTTTTCCATTATTATTTTTCGAGCATCGCGGACGGTATAGCGATGATTTCGGCACGAATGTTTGCCTTGATCTCGTCAATAATCTGAGGTTCGCTTTTCAAATAACCCCACAAAAAGAAGTTCGGAGTGGTCAAATCTGGCGATCTGAGTGGCCAGTCAATGTCGCCATTTTTTGACCTCACACGTCCAGGCCGTATTCCAAGCGACGTGGACGGGGAAGCGATTGTTAAACGATTGATTAGCGATGCGTAGGATTACTGAACTGAGGTTTCAAAAACATGTTTACTCAAGTCAATGGGTTGAAGTAAACATGTTAAAGTTATTCAATGTTTACATACCGACAATAAAGATGGCGCAACCGTTATAATCTCATGAAATAAATTGAAAGCTTTAATCCTGAAGAGCTTGAGAGTCGACAACAGACTTTCAATTCTCGACATATTGGCTAGATTGATAGATCTTGGGAGTTCTGACGCTGTATAATCTGTATTTTCTGTATAATCTTATGGAAAGAATTGCAGGTTCTAATTTTGAGATATTTGAATACGAGACAGCATCGATCCTGAGTTTTAATTTGCACCCTGTTTGGGCAGACTGCGGAAAATGTATGTACACAAATGTTTACCACAGATTTTGGTTTTCGTTTTCAAATTTAAGCTAATTTAGTTGATTTAATTGTAAATGGAATAGACAAAAAAACTCAAATTAATTGAATTTGCTTCTCATTTGAAAATAACTCTAGATAATGCGTTAAATAATGCCATCGAAATTTATATAATGCGAATAATTGTAGTAAAAGCTATTTGTCAAAATAGTTAATAATTAATGTCCGGAATGTCGAGTGCTATATTGAAAACTAATGGCGACAAAACGGATATATGTACTCATACTAATGCGATTATGTAAATTAAAACAAAGTGACGACCAACCATAATAATTTAGCTAAATGTTTAAATATTAGAGACACCATCACGTAAAAATTATCACCCTTTGCGTGTTAAATGAATGAATATTTGGTGGGTTGTGCTTTGCCGGCACTTAACCCTTATATGAGCACGATCTGCGGATAAAATATAACAAACAATTTCGATAATAAATCTATGAGATTTATTTCAATTTTTATCTAATTTTTTTAAATTTTCTGATTGTTAACTAAGTTTTTTTTTCCAATAAAAAAAATAATTTATTTATTTATTTGTTAATTTTTTTTTTTTTTTTAAATTTTTTATTTTTTTTTTTGTTTTTTGTTTTTTTTTGTTTATTTCTTTAGCTTTTAAAAGTATTTTGTGTTGGACTATGGTGGACGAATTTGCCCCGTATGTGTTTTTATATGGAAAAAAATTGTTTTGTGTGGATTTTGTCCTTCAGTGGCCTTAGTAGCGTTCCCAAATTAAAAAGCTTTCCCAAATTAAAAAATTAAAAGAAGCGAAAGAGGGAGAGATGATGGCAAGACACACAAAGTCATTAAAATAGTGTGCTTAAAAGGGGTAACTTGTTTGGTCGGTATGGCTTTTAAATCCGTTTCCTAAAATTATGTACCTGAATGGATGCTAATAAAATGTTTCTCGTATTTTTAACACTTCGTTTAAGCCTTCCTCTGGCGGCGTTGGTGGTTCCACTCAGCCACTCAGGCACTTAAAACTATTCGGTAGTTACTTTTAGGTAAGTAAATTCTGCGAGTCTCATGCATGCTCTTGCTCGTGTCATCGTCTTCCCCCCCCCTTTTTAGGTAAGCTACCCAAACCACCCAAACTCTGATTAGCGTTAAAAGTTTTTCGTGTCCTCTTATAATTCCAGCCATAATGTTGCCGAAAAGATTATCCTCCGGAATGACTTTTTTAATGGAGAGTCAGTGAGAGTGAGAGGCAACGTGAGAGTGTTGGTAGGGGGGCCAGGGGGCAGGGGGTGGGTGGCAGATTGAGGTACCGGAGGAGGGGGGGGGGGCGAAGGCGACTGGTACGATATACTGTGAGCCGCTCTCATGTGTGAGTGCGTGCGTATGTGCGCCAAGATGTAGGCAGGTATGCGCCCCCCACCCCCTCAACCCACCCACCCTCTTAACAAACACTCCTCTCCACACAATTTTTCGTCTGTGTGCGTTACTTGTTGGTTCCTCTTCCACTTTGTGAAGGTATTAAAAGTGTTGTTGTTGTTGTTTGTTATTATTCTTTTTTTCTGCTGCTGTTTGCTAGTCCTTTAGCTGGTGGCTTTGGTGTTTGTTGTTGCTGTTGTTGATGTTATTACTTTGCTGAGAT
The DNA here is from genome assembly GCA_949752815.1 of Conops quadrifasciatus. Classification (NCBI taxonomy): domain Eukaryota; kingdom Metazoa; phylum Arthropoda; class Insecta; order Diptera; family Conopidae; genus Conops; species Conops quadrifasciatus. The sequence continues at coordinate 30,420,802 of OX457080.1, read as the reverse complement.
ATAGCTTTACCTACGGAGGACCGACGCAAAGCAAAACGAAAAGTAAACGAAAGTAACAAACTCATAAACGGTATGAAATGAACGGAAGAGCTTATTTTCATTACTTTTTGCCTTTTTTCGCCGGTACTTCTTCTTCCTGCGAACCAACAAACGTATGTATGTACATATGTATGTATGAAACTCTGTCCTCTCCTTCTAAATACACTAACAGATAGTTGCTGGCACGAAGACTGAAGGGACCAGATAGTGGCGTTGAGCTCGAAGATTATGCGTTCATGCTTCGTAACATCGCAGAATTTTACACAAAGTCGACTTTTAGCTCAGATTAAAGCATGTCCATATTAATGTAAACCGCTCTATGCCATTGCGTTTATACGGAATCGGTGCTTTCACCACCGAAACCGCTTTTTTTCTCTTCTACTTCTGCGAGCGAGATTGGGCAAGGATGGGTGGATGTTGTTTTGTGAGTACCCAACGCCTACCAAAAACATTAGAAACTGTAAACTGCACAACATGGTACATTTGCGGTACATTGCGGCACATTGCAAAGCATTTAGCAAACATTATAATCCGTTGGATTGAACTAAGCCATTTCGTAGCCATTTTTGTAAAAGATGGCAATTCTGATTTTACCTGAAAATTGTTTAATACTGAAAAAGTGTAAAAATAAAGCTCTCTATTAACTCAAAGAAGAAGATGATTCAAGAAGAAGACTCAAGGAAGAGAAGAAGATAACATCAATCTCTTCAAAGAAAGTCTTAAAGCGTTCCCGAGGAGTTGTCCGAAGGCAACATGAATTAATTAGCTTCAACTTTTACAATAGAGCCGCGTATAGCAACCTTCACACGTAAAATAGCTCTGACTTTTTGGTAAACCGTTTTAAAACCTTAAAAGGATCTCACTCCAACAATCATCGATGTTTTGACTGAATCCGGAAATGTCCATCAATCAAAAGAAATGGCAACAAATTGCTGTACTTTTGCAACATTGTTGTCACTTTGTCGACTAGTAGCAAAAGTCAGCCTACGGCTGGCGCCATGGTACACGCCATTGTACACTTCTTAAATTCGCTAATAGGTCTCTTTTACTGAGCCCTTTATTATGACGTACAATGTTAACGTTATTGCTCTTGCTGCGGCGACTATTGATGACTGCATTTCGTTGCGGACGGACGAAGATGATAAAGACCCAAACGTTTTTACTAACCTTCTGTTATGCGAAGTCCATAAAAAATTTTATGTATGTGGCAGTGCAGTGCATCGCCATACTACAATTACAACAAAGCATTTGCCAAGAAAACTTCTCGTTACTTTACAAACTCTGACGCAACTTTGAGCGATTTTTTTCTTCAACCAAAATGCAATAAAAACGTAAATAACCCACAAAAAAAATTTCATATGAATATAATCAGGCCATCCAACAGTCCAATTATCTGAGGATAAGTTTTGTTATTCTTCTATAATTTTGGAAATAATTTACTTTAACTTTTCACAAATAATCGCTATAAAGACTAAAGAAATTGCAAGGAATCGTAAAGGAAAAAAGCTTCAAAAGCTTCAAAGCTTCAAAATTTCAAAATGAAACAATGAAATTGAAGAAGAAAACTAGTTGTTGTTGTTGTTGTTGTTGTCGTTGTGATTATTGTCAAAAAGCACTCCTTCAAACGTCTCTTTTGAATGCCGAAAATTTCTCATTTCCTTCAAAAAATCATTTTAATGGTTGTCCCTTACTATTTTCCTTCCCTTTCCATACCTCCTCTACCCTACACATCACCCTTCACCATCCCCCTCTCCCTTCACCATTCCTTCTCCGGTCCATTTGTGACCCTTTATCAACAGGAAATATTGAAATTCTCATTACGAGTACAATTGTCGCTGCTGCACAGCTCTTAGCTTCATAATACTCGTAGTGAAAATTGTCATGGCTTACATTAATTCAACTTTTTTGGATCTCAAGTATCTTGCAGCTGGCGTGGAATTTTCTAATGAAATTCTTTGTCAAATTATATTCTCATAATTTCAAACAGAATTTCAGCGCAATTCTATTCTGCTCGACGACGATGCGACGAGCAGTCTTCTACTTTTCCAAAGTAATTAAGATTTTCGTGCTGAAGTGCTGACGACGATTTTGTCGACGATTCAGCGTTTTTCCGCCGCTCCGGCATGGCCATAACTTTTAGCGGGAAGGAAACATTTCGCACTCGCAAGAATTGTTAAAGTAGGCCAAAAAACATTATTATTTCTCTCGGAAGACAATTCAACACCAACAACAACAACACCTGCTCTCTTGGTATAAGAAAAACAAAACGATCACTTTCAGCGTGTGAGAGCGAGTAGAGTAGAATAAGTGAGAGCGTGATGTGTGTGTGGGTGTGTAAACGATGCTCGTTGGAGTTTTTCACACGTCAGTCTTTCGACGTTACTCAACGGCTCTAGAGCTGGGCGAAGAATTTAAAAAAAAAAAACAGGGAAACGTAAAATTTTACTTTTAAATAATTTGGCCGGCATTCAGTTCATTTTTTTTTTTTCCCTCTGATGACACGCAGACGATGATGCTAAAGATCAAATTATTGCTACTACTGACGTGCGCGCTCTTTGTGTCCGTTTGTGCTTTTGAGGCCTACCAAAAACAGCAGATCTATATCGGTTTGTATATATAATCATTTGCTACCAATTAACTAAATTCTTTGAAAACACAAAAATCTTAATCAGGAGTGATTTTCTTTGAGAATGAATACGATCTTGAGAGAGCTTTTGTGGACACCATCGAACGAATCAACAACGAAACGGACCAAAATTTCGAATTGCAACATTTCGTAAGACGTCTCGACGAGAAGGATGACAGTATCGCCCTGCAGCGAGAAGGTAAGGTTTTCAAACTGAGAAAAAAAAGACGACTCTTAAAACTTTCTGAACACTTTCTTAGCCTGCGATCTAATCGATGAAGGTGTCGCAGCTATTTTCGGACCAAGTTCAAAGGCGCAGAGCGGTACGTGGAGTAGTTGGCTTGCGACCGACCTGGTTGCCACCGGCAGGCAATATCAGCGAGATAAAAAGACGAAGACTTTTGCTCTCTTTCCTCCAGCTGTTCTTCGTTTTTTGACACTTCGCTGAAGAGGCGTCGCGCTAACTCTGCGAAGATCGCTCAGCAGCTTACTCACTCTTTCTATTGTTGTTAAAAATAGCGTAGAAGGAAATTTTCGTATGCTTCGCAGTTGCTCAACTGCTCAATTTAGGCGCATTTCGGCACTACCGAAAAAACAAAGGCTCGCTGCTTCTCGCTGCTGCTCGCTAACAATTTCTCTCGCCTTCGCACTCGCACTCTCCGCGCACGCTCTACACCCCCCGCTGAAAACAATCTACCCCTCATTCATGTTGTAGATATTGTGGCGCTTGTTTGCAACAGAACCGGCATTCCGCATTTTGAATTCGATGCCGCCAGCGAGGAGGAGGACCATCAGCCAGATGGTCGCCTCAACTACCAGATGACGCTGAACGTCTATCCCTCGCCGCTAATCCTGTCCAAGGCATATGCCGATATTGTACACAGCTACGGCTGGAAGAAGTTCACACTCATCTACGATGCTGAGGACAGTAAGTGAGGAGCGGCTACCATTGAGGCTACCATTTTAATGTATTTGATTTTCCCACCAATTTTCAGAACAGGCACCGATACGTCTGCAGGATCTGTTGCAATTGAAGGACCTGCACAGTGATGTGGTGCGCGTACGCAAATATCGCCGCCAGGACGACTTTCGCATCATGTGGAAGAGTATCAAGGGGGAGCGCAGGGTTGTGTTGGATGCGCCACCGGATTTGTTGGTGCAGCTGCTGAACGCTTCCATTCCTTTTGACTTAACGGGACAGTTCAATGTGAGAAATTGTGGTCCGTCTGGCCGCAGACATTCTTATTTTTCGCTCTCAATCCGCAGCATTTGTTCCTCACCAATCTGGAGACGCACTGTAGCGACTTGGAAGCACTGCGCGATAATGTCACCTTCGCGGTTAACATCACCGCCGCACGACTGGAACTGAACCCCGATTTCCCGGTACCCAAGCGCCCAGCTCTTTATTTCAGCCTATGTCTTTTTCATTGCCGCCTTAACGAAATTTCAGACTGGCTGCCAGCGTGATACTGCGTCCAATTTGGGTTGGTCGCCGCCGCGTACTCTCGTACCAGACCTGGTCCATGATGCGGTGCACATTTTTGCTGACACTTTACGCAACCTTAGCGCAATGTCGCCATACCAATTCGCAGCCCACTTTCGAAGGCCGGAAGCCAAATGTGATTTTAGTGCATATGGCAACGCTAAGCAGTGGTCCATTGGACGTCAGTTAAGCCGAATGATGCGAAGGGTAAGGAAGGTTGGGGTGGGAGAAGCACTCGAAGTACAAATTTTATATTACAGACGCCAACCAACATGAACGGTACAAAGCTGCGTTCCAAGGACCTACAGTTCGATGAGAGCGGCGAACGTGTCAGTTTCAAAATCGAAATTTTCGAGCCCCTCGAAAATTATCCACTCGCTTCGTGGCAGCCCCAAGGTCAAATAACGCCACACCATGTAGCGGCCAACGTCACAAAGAGAATAGTTTATCGTGTGGCCACGCGCATTGGAGAACCGTACTTTATGGAAAAGTGAGTCGAACACTTTGGTACATACATATAGTTGAATTCTTCCCATCTAAACGCCCCTAGTGCCGAGGCTGTGGCCCGAAACATCACCGGCAACGATCGCTACGAGGGTTATGCTGTCGATCTCATCAAACTTATTTCGGAGCAGATGGGCGGCATCGAGTATATATTTCTGCCAGTGCGCGACAACGCCTACGGCAAATACAACAAAGACACCAAACAGTGGGACGGCATCATTGGAGAATTGACCAATAATGTGAGTTCATCATCTTTCGGTTTAGGCTCTTCCAGAAAGGCGGTGCTCTTCTTTTCAGGACGCCCATTTGGGTATTTGCGACCTTACCATAACGCAAGCACGCAAAACTGTTGTGGACTTCACGGTACCCTTCATGCAGCTGGGCATTAGCATTCTGGCTTATAAAAGTCCCTACGAACCCAAGAAGGTGTTCGCCTTCCTAGACTGCTTCGGCTCCATGGTATGGTTTACGGTCGCCATAGCCATCTTCCTCATGTCATTTTTGGTGGTGATTTTGTCAAGGTTCGAAATGAAGGTGCGCCGATTTTCTTATTTAATTCACCGATTTGTGATTCTGATGGTAGAGTATCGAGATCTGAATGGGAAAATCCACACCCATGCAATAAAAATCCCGAGATATTGGAGAACCAGTGGAATCTGTCCAATGCCTTCTTCCTCTCGATGGCCTCCATAACGACGGCTGGCTCCGACATTTTGCCGAGGTGAGAGTGATCCGACCGGAGAGCATTCCATAGACTGCGCCTATACTGATGGAAGTATTTTTTTTATCCCTTCGCAGAAGTCCTCCGTTGCGCACCTTTACCGCCAGTCTGTGGATCTTTGCGATAATAATCGCCAATTCGTATACTGCCAATTTGGCCGCATTCCTGACCAACTCCAAAATGGAAGGCACCATTCAGAATCTGAAAGACCTCGCCAGCCAGACCAAAGTGAAGTTCGGCACTATCGAGGGCGGCAGCACCTACAACTTTTTCTCCGAATCCAACGAGACAACATATCGCTTGGCCTTCAATCTGATGCACAATGACGATCCCTCCGCCTACACCAAGGACAACAATGCAGGCGTCGAGCGGGTACGTCGCAACTTTGGCAACTATATGTTCCTCATGGAGACCACCAGCCTGGAATACAACACCGAGCGCAATTGTGATTTGCGTTCGGTGGGAGAGAAGTTCGGTGAGAAGCACTACGCTATTGCGGTGCCATTTGGTGAGTGGCCTTTGCCGGCTGTGTTCGCCAATTGTGTTCACTACATTGATTTGTCGTGTCGTCCGAAATTCATTCGCTTAGGCGCCGAGTACCGTAGAAACTTCAGCGTGGCCATTTTGCGCTTGAGCGAGAAGGGAAAACTGTTTAAATTGAAAAACAAATGGTGGAAGAACCACAATGTCTCTTGTCACGTGAAGAACAATGCCGAAGGGACGCCGGATCTGAATTTCGAAGAAGTACGTGGCATCTTTTATACGCTGTATGCAGGCGTGTTCTTTGCGTACGTGTTGGGTATATCCGAGTTCTTGGAGAACACCCATCGAGTGGCGGTAGATGAAAAGGTGTGTACAGGGTGCCGACATAAAAGATGGCGCAGCCGTTATGAGACGAGTTTCGTTGGGACTTTTCAAGTTTCGGACAACGAGACGAGAATTTTTCAGTCAAGTCGACATTGTGAGGCTAATACTTTTTCAATTTCATCATTTAGATCTCTTTCAAAGAGGCTTTCGTGAAGGAAATAACATTCGTTTTGAGCGTGTGGAATAATGAAAAGCCCGTCAGCAGCACGCCTTCTGCCAGCCTACATTCTTCCTCGCGAAGATCCTCGGAGAAGACGACTAGTAAAAGTACAGCGAAGATATTAGCGGGCAAAAGGTCGCTGGAAATGCACGACATGCGGGCCCCTGAAATCGGGGGAGCTAGTATTGAAGAAAATAACGAATAAAATAATCTAGAGAAAATTGTAATATATCGACATGTACTCGGTGGATTTGAAACATGGACATCTCTCTCGTCTCCGCTGTGGGCCCATCTCCTCTCATCCTTCTCCGCCTTCTCGTCTATTCGGGGATGATTAACTGCCAACGGCATACAAAATTTCTTTTTTTTTTCTTTTTGTTGGCATCCATCCGTTGCCAATACCCGAAATTAAATCGTAAATTTTATTACTGTCCTCTGGACGCGTGCAGGATACCGATCCTTGACAAAATAAAATTTCCGTTCCGTTCTGTCCTCCTTCTGTTCTCCTACCCGCACCGCGTGACTTCGGCTCCTTTGAGCCACTATCGACTGTCGTGCACACGCGTCCTGGTGTGGCAAATTATGACGCACTGCATAAATGTATGAGGCTCCAATCGAAGTGCTTCTTCTTCTTCTTCTCTATTTTCATTTGGCAACAATTCGTTTTATTGCAATCTCTCTCTCTCTCTCTCTCTCTCTCTTTCCTGCCCGCGTTTTAGCCTCATTGGTGCTGCTGCTGTCGTTGCTGTATTTGCTGATGGTATAAATCTTTTTTTGCTGTTGTGTTGTTGTTGTTGTTGTTGTTGTTATTACACTGCCAGTTATATTGTTGTTGTTGTTGTTGTTGTTGTTGTGTTCTGTGTACTGGCGGTTTGTAAATCTTTTATTTGCGAGTGTTTTTATTATTGCTGTGTATGATTCTAACATTTTTCAAGCTCGTAAGTGACAATGTCGGCCGGGCTTACACGACTGGGTCCTATTGCCACTGCCACTGGCCTCCCCCTCTTCCTCCCTCCTCTCCGCTGCCATCACTTGCGTTGTTTTGACCCAGGTTGTCTTTTGATTCTTTGCCAAACGCTGTTCAAGTGATACAATTTCGTGGATGATGCTATTTTTCTTCTTCTTCTTCTTCTTCTATTTCTCTCCGACATGTCGAATGGCAAGCGTTGCCGTAATAAAAATTTCGCAAAACAGCCATAAAATAATTTAACAGATTTCTGTACAAATTCGAATTTATTGGCCTCGTGCTGTCGCTGCCGCTGCTGCTGCTGGTGCTGGTGCTCCGTTGATCCATTTAATATAACGACTACTTTAGTAGCTTCCGCTGATAATTGTCTTGGAAACTCAATGGAAAGGAACGACAAAGAGGAGTGGAGTGCTGGTGGAGCATTTACTTATTTGTTGCCTTGCGATGGCCTTAAAGTTGCGTTGGCATGTTCAGTCTTTATGGGTTTAATGGGCTTAATATTTGTATAGTAGGTTATGTCATGGCTAAAGTAATGACCGCAAGAACATAAGTTGAGATAATTATCTCATTAAAAGTATAAGATAATAATCACAATTTCAACTATTTGAGTTATTTCTTTGGTGCTCAAAGGCCAAAGGACTTCAGCCATCATCAAGTGTCTTATATGCAGCTGAGACAGAGAGAGAGAGAGAGAGAGGCAAAGAGAGAGATAAAAAGAGAGAGATTTTCAGTTGTTAACCGCATAAAGAAAGCTCAATCTGATCCATATTCAAAACCGAAACTCTTTTAAATCGATTTTCGAAAACTCCAAATTCAATAAGTTTTCACGAATCTAAAGATTTTAATCCCAAGTACCGAATATTACCCTTCGGAAAGTAGGAACCCTTCATAAAAGATTTTATGATTCTTTTTTTTTTGAAAATGCTAACATTTTCATTAAAATAAATAAAATTATATCCTGATAATAACTCCTCCTGCATGATACAATCCTTTTTCTTCCCAAAAGTACTTTATGCTTATAATTCAGATTAATTTTTTTCTATTAAAAGAGAAAGCTGTATAAATTGAGTGTGAGAGCCCGGAACTTGTGTAATTTTCTACATTTTGTGAGTATTTATATTTACGTAAATATACAAGTATATGCAATATATATTTATATATGAAACACTCTTCTTATTTTTTTTTAATCCTGATATTTCTGAAATTCTATGCTATTTGTAACTATTCTATGTCAACCAACAGCATCTTTCATCGTTTGAGAGACAGATTTTTCCTTAAATTCTGTTAAATTCTCCGCCATCGGAGGGTTGATCAAGTTGAGCTAAAGGATAAAGAAAAAGGTACAACCTTCTTCAACTTTTAACTGGTAAAATTGGCCTCCACGACCACAATGGAAATCAAATCCAAAGAAAAGCAATTCTAAAAGAGAAGCAACATGAAAGTCGATGGAATGAGAGATCGACACGCGGTCTCTCCATCATGCCATCGTCTTCACACTGTTCCCTTTTTTCAGCAATACTTTTTGTTCTAAGAAATCCTTCACAGGCGAAGTCTCCACAACGATCCATCCACACGTAAATGGATCGAGAGGTTACGTATTGAAGTCTCTTCGATGAGTCTGATGAAAATCAACAACCATCACGAAATCTGAATCATCGCAAGAATGGGTTTTGGGTGATGAAAATCGAGGAAAATGCGAAAGATTTCAGTGCTATTCAGCACATCTCGATGATGCTGAGAGTTATAAGCAGGTTGTTGATGACTGACTGACTGATTAACGCAATGTATTTTTAAAGCGTTCCGTTATAGCATTCGTATTTTTGATGCATGATGAGGCGGCATCAATTCGAATTTTCCACTTGACATTATGGTTTTCAAATAATTTTCAAGTGTTGCAAAATGGGCTGCAAAGCGAATCATACGACGATGAGACGGAAGAATCTATTAATTCGGCATTGAATGCTTGGATTGACTGAAAGTGGTTAAAATGTTTGATAATGTGGAGCAGTCTCTTCTGTCTCGAAGTATAAGATCACTTTTTAAATAGTCCTTTGCTTCAGAGAAGAGCTCACTTCAAAATTTGAAGTGTACAAAACGATGATACCTAAAGAGAGGAGCATGGTATCCAGTCGTCGTCTATCTTAAAGCGAGAAAAGAGCCTTCGGAAGACGTAACAAGGTTTAGAAATAATTGTGCACAAAATACATTAAAGTTTGCGGTCGGTCGTAAATGCGTTAAACAAATGATACTTTATTATTACCTACCTACTCTTGTTCTAATTCTGACGCTTCTTCTTCTTCGTTGTTGCTATCAATCATCATCACAATCAGTGCGATGTCAAAATCATCATCATCATTATCATTATCATTAACATAATTCCATAAAACGAATTCATTTGCAACACTTTGATTAAATTTGAGTCATCTTTCGATTGACTATCCTTGGCAATATGTTGGTGGTGTTGTTGTTGTTGTTGTTGTTGTTGTTGTTGTCGTTGTTGTTGTTGTCGTTGTTGTTATTGTTGTATTATATACATATATTATTGTCCCATTGTTATTAAATAAGTTTTCGATTTTCATCAAATTGATTTTCTTAACAGCTTATGATTGATGACTCTGTCCTTGTCATTGTCGTACAAACTTATTGATTACTATTGTGAGTGAGAAGTTAATGGCTTTCAATAAAGCCAACAAAATACATCAGCAATATTGTCACTGTATATTAATGAGGATGAAAGGACATTACATAATATAAATATATGTATATTGCGAGTATATTAATAAATTTCAAAATCTATAGACTGCAACGAAAACATACAAAATCCAAAATTAAAACTATGATTAAGGGCGGCAGAGAGAAAAACGCTAAGAAATCGTGTTAAATTATGACATTTTTTAAAATAAAAGGGTTAATTAATGGGTTGAGTCTCGAATTGTGTTTGGGTTTGTGTCTTAAGTTGAGTGTGGAATAAAGCTTGAGGTAGAGTCCGGGATTGAGGTATTTCCTGATGTCGTGCACGAAAAACACAAAGAGAACGACGCTAAAGAAACTTGTTAAATTGTGAAATTTTTTGAAATCAGAAGGTTAAATAAATGGATTGAGTCTCGAATTGTGTTTGGGTTTGTGTCTTAGGTTGAGGCTGGAATGGAGCTTGGGGTAGAGTCAGGGGTTGAGGTAGTTCCTAACCAACAAAGTGCCAGGACGTCGTTTAGAAAGAGAAAGAGAAAAGCCCAAACCTTGGTACCTTCTTTAAAGGTGTTGATGGTAAGAAAACCCAGATCTCTAATTACTCGGTTTACCGGACGCCCGAAATTCGTCCAAATAGTTTGAAATTGTTTATCCTGCTGGTGATTGTGATTGCGGTAGTTTGAAATTTCGAAAATATTTACTGATCTAATATCGAAGCTCGGAAATTTTCAATATTCTCAAACGATTCAATCTTCCGGTGTTCAGCATTTTATATAGAAATTTATGAGATTACGAGTATTTGATGTTTGAAGGAATAAAGTGGCATTTAGTTAGTTAAGTTTTTTTCACAAAATCAGGTCAAACTAAAGTGTTTTTTTTTTTACTTTTCCTCGAAATTTCAAATTTGGCAGTAATCTTCTCTTTAGGTCTTTTGTACCGAACGAGTCCAATAAAACGAGCCCTGATGATGTCTTAAACTTAGGATTTCTAAAGACCTTTCCAAAAGGTGAAATCGTTAACTTAAGCTACCATCATGATCTCTTCATTTCGTTACATTTTCTTATGTAATTAAATACGGACTGTTCGTCGTCTGGAGCAGTTTGCGCCAGCAACAAGAAAAACATAGGATGACTGTAGCGTGCGTAAAATCGTACTGAGAGAAATAAAAATCGAAACGAACTCACTGCCGAAGACAGAGAATGGTATGGTGAAGGAGGGACGAGGTAGGAGAAATAAGGAAGATTTATGCTCATACACTTTTCGCAGAATAAAAAGTGAATTCTTGTTAAATTTTATGTCGCCTACAAGGAGTTGCTTTTTGCACGACCATGTGTGTGTGTGTGTCTTACAACCGCCAGAGGCAATAATGAAAACACTAACAACAACAACAACCACAACAACAACAAAAATAACAAGTCATAATAAGCCGTTTTAGAATCTTTGCTGGTTGTGTGAGATCTTTTTCATGTATCTCGTTACTTTACGTTACCGTCTTGTAAACTTACGAGCGAACACGAAAAACAACATCGGCAGCAGGCGAGCCCGACACAAACACCCCCCTCCCACCTCAATGCGCACCGTGGGTGGTGTTTTCGAAGCATCCTGGGCGAGACCAACAATGCAGCCAGGAGTGAACAATTTTTAATTATAGCGCCCAAGAAAAGTAGCGAAAAATTAGTAGGAAAATCGCTCATTAAAACTTTTCAGGTGAAGTGGGAGTGGCTGGTAGGTGCCACCGACGCGTTGTAGAATATTCGTCGTCTTGTATTTACGCCATTTTCATTTTTCGTATTTCAAGTTATAAGAGTAGAATACTTGTAATGCTTTGGTGTTGGTGCCAAAAGGGTGGTAGCGGGTGGTAGCGGGTGGCAGAAGCGGTGCTAGAGCTACAAGACAATTTTAATAGTTTCTTCTAGCTTCTGGAGACAGAGAGAAGAAGATAATGGTAAATGCTCTCTTTTCTTCGTTAAAATGTTATTAAACTGTTAGGAATGCGGTGTTCAGGAAAGCACTAATAATTGGGCATTACTAGCTGTAATTTTTTATTACAGATGATAATCTAATAATTATCATTTAATGTCATTGAGTCGATGAGTAAATTTTTAATATTTTCATATAAGTATTCATATATATTCATACAATATAGCACAATTCTTCGTATGTGAATTTTTTTAAAATAATTCTTTTCTATAAGAAGAATCATATAAACTAATCATAAAATCATATAAATGGAAATAGTTCTTCTCTCACAGATCGGAACAGCCGAGCTGTCAGAATTTATCTATGATACCTGATAGCTGTCGTCCGCTCTTCGAGAGAGTAAGAGTAAATGGTTTTTCTGCACTTTTGAGAAGCAAGAATTCATTTATTTTTAGATTATGTGAGATGTCTCTGAAAGAGCGCTCTTCGAAAGAGCGATGTTTGGAAGATTCGAGAAGCAAGAATACGTCTATTTCTAGATTCTTTAAGATGACTGCAATTCGCTCTTTGCGAGAGAGAGAGAGAGAGAGGGAGAGCTTTTCCAATTATATTTACAAACAGCTTTTCTGCGGGACATCCGAAAAAATATCCAGAATAGATCTTTTTCTATTTTATTTGACCGTATTATTTCGTATTATACATATATGCCTCTCCTTCACTCTTTGTGGAGTGTTGCCAACCTTTCTCTTTCAGATAAACCTTAAGAGAGACCTTATGAGAGACTTAAGAAGCGAACAACCCACCAACGAACATAAAAGAATATGACAGTTATTAAAAATTGTGATATTTTTATTCGCTGCCGAAGCCTTCCTTTCAGGCGTTCGGAGGAATGTGAAAAATTCCGAAAAAGTTCCGAATTGTAAAAATCTTAGACTTCTTTGGTAAAGTATTCTACGAGTTTTTAAAACATAATTTGTTACAAAAAATATAAATTAACTTCTCTCTAAACTATCCTATTCGCCCCCCCCTTTTTTCTCTCACTTTTCATTTTCATCAAGTTGATTGATTTCTTACTCAACCGTGTACTTTAGTTGAAGCGAAACGTCAACGTATCGTTGACTAATCCAGCCATATTCACGCCCATGCTGTCAAAGGTAAGTCTATCTGTTTGTCTGTCTGTCTGTCCTCGATATTTAATCGTCTCAAATTAATTGTCCGAATCGGTTTGGCCAAGAGTAATTCCTGAAAGGGGGAGAAATCAAGTGTAAACCGAGCAAGAAAGGCTTTGAGGTGAGGTGGCTTTTGTGATGGTGGTTTTCATGTTGGCTATGGCTTTAATGTTGGTTATGGTTCTGGTTCTGATATTGAAATCCACGGATTTAGTAACACTATCATTTGTTCAGCACGACAAAGTGCTGACAACAAAGCAGCTCTGATTAACTAAATGAAGTGGCATTTGCTCAGGCAGGACGGAGGGAGGATGGGAGGATGGGAGGAAAAGCTGTACTAAGAGGGGGCACTGGCGGTAGAAAAAAAGGCGTTTCAATTTCAATTATAACATTTCTAGGGCAAATCACGACGGACATTGCGACCGAAAGAAGGAGCCCATTTTGTATACCATTTCAAGAAGTACCGTAGCACTTTTGTGGTACGATTTGTTTCGCCAACAAGTCATAAATATCACAAAAAACTATCATTTTCGTCTTAAAAATAAAATTGAGGGTAATTGAGGGTAAAATAAAATTAAAGGGTCATTTTCTTAATATCATCTTTTATTTCATGCTCATTGAAATATTCTTGTATAGAAACTATAAAAACTTTTCATTTCAAATGATTTCTTACCACTTTTGAGTGATTGAATGATTGTGCTGCACATTTTCCACTTCCATTTCTTCCCGAATTTGTTGATTATTGAAAACATATAAGAGTAAATTCGTTTTGCTCTCGGTATTTGGGTATCGGTTTTGTGGTGTCCATGAAAATGAAATATTTTTGCAGTAATTAAATCGTTCACTGATGTTGGATCAACATCATTATGATCACTCTTTTGCCTGCAAAACTGCTCAAATATCTTTCGAAGAAGAAATTATGATGATGATGATGACGAGGATGGTGGCGATAAGACCATGAGGATGGCTAAACTACCAAAGACCGGTTGCCTTGCCAAAGTACTTGAGGAATAACTATGCGGTAACTATGAAATACAAAGAAGAATGGTTGAGAGAATAAATGGTAATATTTATTGTTATCTTAAAATATACTATATACTCTACGTACTCGTATGTAAATAAAGTATTTCTAAAAAAAAACACAAAAATATAACAAAAGAATGTTGGAGAAACCAAAGAATTGGGTTGCAAATTTCTTTGGTTTTTGAAAGCAGTCTGAATGAATGAATGAATGAATGAATGAATGAATGGATGAATGAATGCAATTGAAAGACTTGTCAATGAAACACAAACAGCACTTACTCACTGCAGGAGAAGAGAGCTTATAATAGTTTTACCTCATGCTACAACAACAACAGCAACCCTAAGAGCAAGCAACACAATCTGTTTTTATACACGATGAACGACTCGCATGTACTCGTTGAAACAAAAAAAAAAAAAAACAACAACAAAAAGCTTGAATACATCAAGCATTTTTTCCGTAACCAAACAAATGCAATAAAATCTTGGGCAAACAAAACATTCAAAGGATTCTTCCAAGGATGTTTTATATATAAATCAAACAAAAAAGAAGAAAAGAAATATTAAAACCAAAAAAAAAAGGAACAAGTAAAAGTAAACTTTGTTGATGGCCGTGTTTTTCAGGGAAGAAAATAAGTAAAAAATAATATAACCAGAAAAGGAAAAAAAATCCAAAAAAAAAAATAAAAAAATTAAAATTTTTATTTTTTTATTAAAAAAATTTTTTTTTTTTTAAAATTAAAAAATAGAATATTACTATCACTTTTTTATGTACCCAGAAAAAAGAAAAAAATTTGCCTCAAAGAAGAATTGTGTCGGCGTGATTTTCATAATTTCTATATAATGAATTTACACTTTATCACTTCAATAGTGCCCCTACCTACAGATTTTTACTTGTCAAATTACTAAAAAATAATAGTTAAATATCAGTTCAAAGTTCACAAATGACGCCAACCTAAAAATGGCACCTCTTGTTGAACAACGCACATATCTCTCTGACTCTAAAGAGCAAGCCGTCGTCATTTAAAAGCCTCAGAACCTCAAACCTTTCTGTGTGTGTGTGTGTGTGTCGACGTAATCATTATTATGACCAACGTGTATCATCGTGGTCATATTGTAGCATCAAATTTCAGCGAATGATTGTTGCTTTCCGTCACATAAACAACAACAGCCGCCGCGTTGCTCGCAACGCATACGTAAATAATATCGTATTTTGCCAGAGAATGCGTTGTTACGTGTTTAGTTGGAGAAATCGGTGGCCAGGATGAAGCCGAATAGAGCAGTCGACTGGCAAAACTATCCGCATCAACATCGTCCGCACTTCTTCGCCGCGCCGCACTCTATTTAAACAAAACAAACGCTTCGGCCAGCGGCTCTATGCATATTCAGCAATTCAGCATTTCAGCATTTCAGCAAACAGCGGCGACGGTGACGGCATTGTTTTTCGTTATCGTTTTCAATTTCAAATGAAAATAAATGACACGCACGCACGCGGCACACACGAACGGCCGGCAAAGCACAGCGCAGCGCAGCACGGCATGAATGACACTTTATTCAGATTGCCGTCATTCCAACGCGCCGTTCTACATCCAACGTTCTGCAGCAACGTTATCCGGCATGCTCTGTCAAACGTTGATATATTCCGTCCAACCGGCGGGGAAAACGGAGAAGAGAGGGCCGCTCGATCATATACACAAATTCGAAACGAACGACGAACAATGAAGGAGCGTTGAAGTGATGCGTGATGCGTGCTGCGTTATTGTTTGGTGTGGCCTAATGCGTTGATGCAATGCCGCACAATGAACGATTCGTTGGCCAAGGCGCGTTGCCGGCGTAGCCGTACGTAGCGGCAGCGGATGCTCTCAAAACTGAAGATAGTTTGACACAAAATAATACTACTACTGGACACTATTGTTGTTGTTGTTGTTGTTGTAGTTGTTGTTGTTTCTGTTTCATTCAGTGCGTGATTCTGCGAAGTTCTGAAGCATTGGACATTTTAACGTCATCGCTACGAATTTGACATATCGCATTATGACGTCATCACGGTTAAAATCATCGTGAATGTTCGTGATTCAACGTGACTCCTTCGTTTATGCATTTTTCATGGGTTTGTGAGAGGTTTTTAACGAGGTTACGACGCGACGGAGCGTAAAAAAGGAAGTTGCTGTAAGTAGCCATAATCTTGCAAGGTAAGAAAAAACCTATTATTATTATTATTATTATTAGGAATTCATTAATCCACAACATTCTGGTACTTGCGAGAACGCGGTGTGGAGCACGGTTTAGAAGTTATAGTGCCTAAAACTTAATTAAGTTAACGCGACGCGTTGCTATAAAAAAGTTGTCGAAAAAACCATTTCGCTCGTAACTAAGCTTTATATTTATCCCACCCCTTCCCCTCCCCCACCCTCTACTTCCCTTTGTTATTGTATCGTAGAAAATGAAATACAAGAACTTCTTTACTAACATAAAAATCAATCAAAAACTTTTTCCTCGAACCTTTTCCAATCAACGAGTCGTATTTGATTCAGTTGCTTTAGACTGTTTTTGTATGTGTGGTGTGTGTGTGTGTGTGTGCGCGCGCTCCTGTGTTCTTAATTTCCCAAAAGGACAGCACACAAATAAGTCCTGATTGAAATCCAGTAGCTCGATAACCGTGCTATCGTTGAAATTGCGACTACATTCGGCAGCACTGACAGACAGACTCAATGAAAGGAGCCTTTGCCGCTGCTGCTGCCGCTGGTGTACAACAAACACAATAAAAAATCCGGAGGTCCTTGTCGCTGCATAAAGTTTTAAATAAATGCACAGGAGACAAAAACAAACACACACACACACACACATACAATAAGATATATCCTGACCAACAAAAGCAATTCATCAATGGTGGTGGAGAGGGGGAGGAGAGGGAGGGGGGGGGAGGGGGAGTTGGAGAAACCAAGAAGAGCAGGAAGTTGGAGTTTATCGTATTGAACAAGAAGCAGAAAAAGCGGAAAAACGGTTACATGCGCCCAATAAATTCGCTCGAAATCCGCAATTCAATTGCTCTGCCATACTCACAGATTCCTCCGCTTCCCACCCCCTCCCCCTCCCCCTCCCGCTCTCCTCACAACGTCCTTCGGGGTATCAAATAACCACCATTATTTACTCGCAGTTTTCAGGTGAAAAAATCGGAGAAAAAAAAAAATCCAGCAGCTTTCAATGGTAGAGAGGCCTCTCTATCTCTACAGAGAGTTAGAGAGTGGTAGAGTGGTAGAGAAAGAGAGAGAGAGAGAGGGAGAGAGGTCTTGGGCTTTGCTGAAATTGGATATTTTTTTTTCGTGTTTAGTTAAAAGTCGAACTTTATTCATTTCCGGTCGCCCTAGCAATAACGTTGCCGTTACATTTGTTGTTGTTGTTGTTGTTGTTGTTGCTACTCATTGAGTTGTGGCTCCTGTGGGCAAACGAGTCACGAGTTACGGTGCTAAGCGCGATCTGAAGCGTAAAAGCTCTTCGCTGCTTCAAACCAATTCTCAGTTTTCACCAAATTTTGTTGATTAGAGTCGGACCGTCTTTTTTATTGGGACGAATGATAGACGAACGAATGATAGTCGCTAGAACTTGTTCTAATTGAAGAAAAATCCCAAAAAAATAACGCTTGAACGCTACGTACTCGGTATTTGTCCCGAGTTATCATCTGGTAACCGAATTAAAAGCAGCGTGCAATATTTTTGTTGGTATCTTCCTTTTTTCTTCATCGGTGACTCATTAAAAATAGCTTCGTAACCAAAGTATTCAACAACAAAAGCAATTTTTTACACAAAAGTTTAACAATTTTTGTATATTTTTTCGACAAGACTGAAAGATGATGCTGATGCAGATGCTGCTGCTGCTGCTGCTGATGCCGGCGAGCTTGATGTTGGGATGGCAGGGTGGGCCGGAGAAGGGTGCAAAAATTTTGGCAGAAAATATAAGGTCCGAATAATATATGCGTGACATTTTTCCGAGATTAGAGCGAACCGTTCTCGTTCAAGGATCATGTCATTTCGACTGCTAAAAGACAGTGTCGCTACGAGATCTCGCTTCGATTGAAGACCGAAGAAAAACCAGTACCAGGACGAAGGCGAGAACGATAACAAGAACGGGAACGAGTTCTTTCTCGATCTCGTGTGCATCACTATAGAAGCGCGCTTGTGTAGACCGTCGCTACGTGCAGCCTGGCTTTGCTGCTACGATAAAACTTTGCTTATTTATGAATGTTCACGTTAAGCGCAGTTGTTGCCTCATAAGCAACTTCCAGCAACAACGTTAACAACCATACAGACCATAAACTGTTTGTTGTTTTCGTTTGAAATTCAACGAAACATTCCCAACAATCTGTAACTGTTGCTCTCATAAATCATTGCTTTAGAAGTTATTTGATGGCGACGGAAAAGGATGTGCTGTTACTAAACTCTCGTACATACTTCAAACTTTATAAAAACCAAAAAAAAAACAAAAAACCATAAACTAACTTCGGACATTTCTAAAAAGTTTGATGTTTGATGACAAATTCAACGAACAGCAGCGACCATCAACGATAATCTCGTGTGATTATCGTTTGCAGAACGAACTTTTCGTGGAAAGTGTACAATTTTCACGCATTTTTTCACAGAAATTACAGTTGTTTTTTTTTTAAATCATCATTCATTAAACCTTAATCATCTCCTGTTATTTGATCAATTACAAACGTATAATGGGATCATTTCTTAATTGATAAAAAGGCAAAATTGTAAAAACAATAATAACAACAAGAGCAAATGTGTTCAGTGGTACTACCTTGCGGCGTTTTCGGGGTATCCGGACCCCCCCTAAAGAAACGAATATAGCCAAAATCTCTGTATTTTAGAAAGTTCTTCTTTTTTTACTTTTTCTTTAAAATATATTTTCTCCGTAGAAATTTCATTATACGATACGATATATTTTGAAAATATTGTGAAAAATCTAAAAATCTAAATACGTGTACGCTACTGTTTCCTGGTAGCAGCGGCCAAGGGAGGAAAGGGAGGCCTTTTTGTACAATATCATAAAAACCTAAATTGCTCTGTGTGTATAGCTTTTGATTAATTAATTTTTTTTTTTTGCAGCAATTTTCAGTTTTCCCCCCTTTTTTTTCTAATCTTCCTTCGTTATTCTTGGTCTCATTGATTATTTTCACAATGTTTTTTCATTGTTTTTGTTTTTTGTTAGTAACTTTTTTGTGCTTATTTTTGCTGATTTTTTTCAACTTCCACTGAGAGCGGTTTTCCCCTCCCGGTCAGCTCCTTTTTATACGCCCCCCCCCCCCCCCTTTCTTTGCCATTTGGAATCGACATTTTTTGTCTGTTTGTTTGTTTTTTAACAATTCGCCCTGCTTAATTGAGCTTCTCGGCTCTTTGCAGTGATGAAAGGATACAAATCCTGGCAGCCACAGTTGCCAGGGTTGCCATCATTGTTTATGTTTTTAATTGTTTAGCCGTAACAATGACTTTTCATTGGGCTTACCCTTTGCCAAATCCGAATTCATGCCATAGAATTCTAAGCAATTGATTCTGGCTTTTTGCTCTCTCGTGGTTTTATTGTGAGCGTATTTTGTTTTTGTTGTTGTTGTTGTGTATTTATTATATGTTTGAATTTTGCTTCTATCGTTGCTGTTTCGGTGGTTGTTGTTGTGATGTGAAAATGTATAGATTTTCAGCGGGCCGGAGAGAGCTTGTAAAGTAAAAAGGATTTTATTGAAAGCGAAAAAGTTCTGCGCAACTAACAATTAGGGCTCTCATGTCCCCGTGCAAAAATCCCCTCTCTCTCTCCCCCCCCCCCCCCTCCCTATAACCCCTTTTGTTTCGCTTCATTAATAAAAATTTACTCAATACTTTTGGAAATTATTTTTGCGCTTTTATCACTGAAGACTGCATCAAAATGTATACAAGTTATCAAAAAAAAAAAAAGAAACAACAAACAAAAAGAACAAGAAATCGAACGCGAAAGAGTGAAGGATGCGAAAGCGGAAAGACACTCGTGAACCCAATCAAAATTTAATAAACGTCAACAGCTGCCAACTCAGCAATAAATTCAGATCAAATTGCATTTTATAGATATGTATTTGCTATACGTATCGTTAGGTATCGTATTCGAACGTACATACATACATACGTACGAACGTGTCCTTACAAAAGGGTACAAACACTGGAGAAACGATGAATGGATCGAAGCTGACTTCAGCTCAGAGCTCACGATGCGGAATCGAAATCGCATCGAAATCGGAATGAAATCTATATGAAATAAAAAAAATATAGTCGCTACCATTGTGTCACCTACACACCTCACCCCCTCCTTCCTGCACCTTTTCCACCATCTCTCCCCATGATCTCTCTCACTCTCCAAAGGATTGCGATTTATTTGACTCATTTATTAAGATGTAGGTGCCGCCATCAGCAGATGATAAAGGTACTCGAGTGCTAAGAGGTGAAGAAGGTATTGATGAATCTCTCCCCCTCCCCCTCTTCCCCCACCCCTTTCTCTTCAAACGAACCATGATGAGTGGCGAATGATATGAAAGCATGATAGTTTGACGCTTGACAAACACTTGAAAACCTTTTGAGTATTCGAAAGGTGAGCAATAAAGTCATGATGAATGCGATGAGAAGAAGAAGAAGAAGGAGAGAGGAAATCTGTGTGTGTGTGTTTTTTTGTATCTACAAAATATAGTTCATAAATTGGCGAAAATGTTGCAATTTTACGATATCGATTGTGAAAAAATATTAATAAAACAAGCACGACGATGGTGTGAAAAGAGGCTGACGGGTGGAGGGAGGGGTGGGGTGGGACGGGGGCGATTGCTCAACCGAAATACCTATTAATTGATTAGTAGTACCTTTGTAGAAATTCTCACTGTATCTGCGGGATATCCCAATGAGATAATGAAAATATTCATCAGGAATTTAGACACTTTAGAATAAAAATTTAGATCTTTCAGAATCCTGACTAAGAATTTAGTCGAAATTTAGACACACCAACAAAACCTACATTCTTCGGAATCAGAATTTAGATTGTTCAGTATCAGAATTTAGACTCTAGCTCAAATTTAGATAGATAATCACAATTTGTGTACTTTCTTCGGAATCAAAATTTGAATACTCTTTAGATTCTGAATAGAAACTCTTCATGTATGCTTAATATTTTAGAATTAAGGATTAAGAATTAAGAATTAAGAATTAAGAATCAGAATTTAGACAGACCAACACAACCTACATTCTTTAGAATCAGAATTTAGACCCTGTTGCAAATTTAGATAATCACAATTTATGTATATTCCTCTTCGAATCAAAATTTGAATTTAGATTTTGAATGAAAGCTTTTTAAAATTTAGAATCTTAGAATTTAATCAGAATTTAGACAGACTAATACAACCTACATTATTTTGAATCAGAATTTAGACTCTGTTACAAATTTAGATAGACAATCATAACTTATATCTCTTCTTCGAATCAAAATTTGAATACTCTTTAGATTCTGAATAGAAACTCTTCATGTATGCTTAATATTTTAGAATTTAATCAGAATTTAGACAGACCAACACAACCTACATTCTTTAGAATCAGAATTTAGACCCTGTTTCAAATTTAGATAATCACAATTTATGTATATTCCTCTTCGAATCAATTTTTGAATTTAGATTTTGAATGAAAGCTTTTTAAAATTTAGTAGACTAATACAACCTACATTATTTTGAATCAGAATTTAGACTCTGTTACAAATTTATATAGACAATCATAACTTATATCTCTTCTTCGAATGAAAATTTGAATACTCTTTAGATTCTGAATAGAAACTCTTCATATGTGTACAATATTTTAGAATTTAATTAGAATTTAGACAGAGAATCACAATTAAGATTCTAAAAAATCAGAATTTAGACATATCAGAATTTAAGAGTCTTGTAGAAGACTCTTCGCACACTCGTGGCAAAATTAAAGTTAAAAATATGTATGTAGAATCGAAATCTGTATATAGAATCAAAGTCTCTTTGGACTGTTGAGAATCTTCTTCGGAAACCGTCATCACAGTTTTAGCAGGATAAAAAGAGAGAGCTGGTCATTAAAAAATTGTGCACTTTTAGGGACTTCCCAAAGGAGAAGGATTTCGGTTAACGATAAGCCCATTAGAGTCAATAAGAGATAACCTTTGGCATCTACGAATCTTATGGAAGTTTTCGCTTAACGGAGCGTCGCGGTTATTTCTGTTGGGAAGATGAATTGGGCTAAGTTTTCAGGAGGAGGCCGGCCGGCACCACTGCCGTCTGCACTTAATCTCAAATTGTTCAATTGATTTCGTGCCGTCTGTTGTGTTTGTTTTTCGAATTAGTTTCAAATCGAATTTCTTACCGAGTACAAAGTAAACAGACGAAAACCAAAAAGTCAACAGAGAAGTCGATTGATAAAGCAGTCGCAAACAATTCGCAGCGGAATCGAATGGAATTGTACACAAACAAAACGAAAACCGCAATAATGGCAACGAGAACAACAACAAGAGCAACAACAACAAAACTGCCGGCAATATCAATAACATTAACAACATCATTCACTCGCTATTAAACAAATACAAAACACGTTGATGGATGATGATAGTGGCGAGCGTCGAGGAGCGTCGAGGAGCAGGCATCAGCGAACGAAACGAGCTGTCAGCAGCAAGCATTCAAGCATTGATTTTGATTGTTGTTGATTGCGTTTTTATTCTTTGCTTTATTTCACCTCACTTTTAGACTGCGGCGTTTTTCTTACGTCTGTTTGTTTTTCTTCGGTTTGGCTTTTTTCTCTCTTCTTTTTCGTAAGAAAAGGAAAGCGAAGAGGTTTTTAGCGCAAAGATTGTGGTAAAGTTTTTGATGCTAATCACTAAAATTAAGCACATTCGTAAATCACAAAAAGAGTCACGTTGGCTGGAATACGTTTGCAATGATAATGATAATGAGGATAAAGATGATAAAGGTGACAACGAGGAGGAGGAGGAGGATAAGGAAGGCGTGTTTGTATGTATGTAATAGCGAGAAAAAGCTGCTTTCCATCTTTGGCTTAATTACCATTGCCGTTGTTACCGCCCCCTTTCGCCCCCACCCCCTCTCTATACACCATCTCATGAGAACGCCTCTGTTTTCGTCTGCAGAGTCTGATAAGAAAAGTTTTACGAAATTTTCAGCCTCCGTGGCGGCCCCCTCTTGCTACGCGACTGACTACCCCTCTGCCTGCACGCCCAATCACACGCCCACCCACCTCTTCCTCTTCTTGTGTGCACATATGGACATCTCTGATCATTGTTGCTGTCGGTAAAGTGCTACTAACACGCGTAGGGATGTTTCAACCACCCTTCCCGCCCTCCCTCTCCCTCCTCCATCCCCCTTACACTCACCCAGACAAAGCACTACATGACCATCATACTTTGCTGCTAATTTGGTAGAGATTTGAAAAGTTTTGAGCGCAGCAGTTTTCGAACAGCTTAAAACTAACGCTAGAGGCGCTTAATCAACTTTGTTGATACGTTACGACCGTCTATCGCTGAGGGGGCGGGGCAGGGGAGGGGGTGGCTTAGTGAGTGATTATGAGTAACACTGTTCATGATGCTTCAAGCTGTTCGAGTTGTTTGTTGTTACTCATTTGCATTTCAAGTGATTTTTAAGAATGATACAGCCTTCCTACACCGCCCCCCCCCCACCGTTTCGCACCCTCTCTCCCTCTCCCTCTCTTTCTCTCTTTCTCTCTCAGGTGCATACTTTGAAGGCTTATCCTCTGAAGAAGAGTTAACTTCTCAGCATGAATATTCATTGTGCAGTGACTTAAGGACAGCTCAGGAGTATGCAACGGAGTTATGCAAAGTTATTCAAATCTGAATCAAAAATGCAAAACAAGTATACTGCATTTGATGAATAATTTTGTAAGAAAAAAAAGGAGCTTTTTTAATGAAGTAGTAAAGGAATTATTTAAGCATTACAAGTACGCAAAGGTATTTGTTCCAAAGAAAAAAAGGTTGGTAGAAGTATAATAAATAGAAGGCAACTGATCGGCATAAACGGCGAAAATACCTCGGTGGTGCTTGAGGTATACACGAGCGAGTACTGGTAGCAAAAAAAGTAGCAAAAAAATTAACACAACAAATTTCGTAGGCGACAACAAAAATAGAACAAGAATAACTTCTTTTGGGAACGCATTGTTTTAGGAAGGCCTGAGAGAAAAGGGGAAAAATTTTATTATGTATTTATGTAAAAATTTTCTTTATTTTCAACTATAATTTTCGTTTTGGCGAAACGAGTTTTATTTATTTACTAAAAATTTTTAAACTTCTTTCTATCGTATATATGTATGTGTGTATACTCATACGTGTATAAATTATACATTTCAAATGCGGAAAATATCTTACAATTACTAAATCTAAATGAATTAGGGCCACTTTGGGTCCCAAATGGTTGAAATCGAGACTCTCATGCAATTTCGCAAAACTGCTTAAACTTAATTTTCTCAACTAAAATTTAAAATTTCATGCTACACATACATATACCCACACAGACACAGATACAAATTCACACACACACACACACACACACACGCACATTTCTCCATATGCCAAAATGTCAAAAGGGTTAGGTACAACGTCGTAAGAACTCAAAATTTCTCATAAATAATAATGACAATGGCGACCTTTTTGAAGTTGTTGTTGTTGTTGTTGTTGTTGCGTTTATACCAACACACACACACACACACACACACACAATTCCACACACATAACCCGAAACACTTTCAAGCCTCTCATAGCCGAGTCTCTCTTTAATTAAAATTAAGAGTAAGTAACATTTTATTCTTATTCTCTTATGAGCTGCCTGCTCATGACACAACCCTAATGGGTTAGGATGGCAACACTGAGCCGATTACATATATGTACACTCAGCCAGCGCGCGCCGCCAACAACAACAGCTGCTGAGCCGAATAATATTAAAGGGTTACCAACCAACCAACATTTCATCATTTTACGGTTTGTAATTCAAAGCAATTCGTAAATTTTGCAAATAAACGATGAACACGTGTCATCCGGAAACAACAACAACAACAACACCGCCAACAACAACAACAATAACACCTTTAACAACAACAACAACAACAAATAATAGTAACGGTTAGGTACTTACAACCTTCTGGAATTTTATTGTTTTTCCACTAAAAGATTATAACTTAAACGCACAAACGAATGTACGCATATGTTCTTACATGTCCTTACATACACTCTACCATACCACCACACACACACACACTAACACCGAGACACAGTTTAAGCAACTCGCAGTCAGCTCCGTTCGTCTGTACTTCGTATGGCGAGTCGTTCATGGCGCATATGAGCTCCAATGAACAATTTTAATAATTCGTTTTGCGAAAATTGCTTTCGTGGTAAACGTTGCACGAAGCGAATACGAAGAAGATGTTGATAAAGTCGTAGTCGTCTTTGTCGTTGTCGTCGTCAAAGTCGTAATGTTTAATAGGCGGGCTGTGGTAGCGGAAGGGGCGTGCTGGTTATGGTTTGGTGCCCAAAAACGTGTCACAAAAGCAGACGTTTACTCCATGACTTTGCAGAGTTAGATTTCAGCGCTCAATTTGATTCAACAGACCCCGCCACAAGTCCTTCCTACTCTTCTTCTTCTTCTTCTTCGCTTTTTCTCTATACATAAATGTTGTATTCTGTAGTTGAGCTTACGCTTCGTTGCATTTTGTGACATTCCTAGAATTGTTTTTGGTCCAGACTGAATACTGAATTTAGCTTCAATTGTTTTTGTTCGAAGAGCGTTAATTTGGTGCGCTTTAGTGTGTGTGTGTGTGTGTGTGTGTGTGTTTGTAACTTGTATGAGTATGTAAGTAAGTATTAATGTGAATATTTATTGTGTTTTAGTTGCAAACATAAAATTATATAAGAAAGCAGGGCACTATTTGTATTTACATATATAGACATCTCTCTATAAATGCTCTCTCTCTCCTCTCTCTCTCTCTCTCTCTCAGTGCAATTGTTTTTTTGTTTCATTGTTTGTTTGTATTTCCTTTGTTTTTGTGACTTTTTCTTATTGCTCGAATCGTTTTTATGACGTCATTAAACTTAATGGACATTAAAATGGACTTCAAAATCTACAGGCAGAAACTCATTTCGCCAACCATTTTATTTGTTTAATTTTTTTCTTTCTTTTTCCCCCTTTTTTTGTTACTTCTTCTCAGTTTTTGTTATACTTTGGTTATGGTTTTTAAAAAAAAAAAGTGCCATTTTCACAAACGGAATGCATGTTGCTGCAGTGATTGCAATCCTTTTAATTGTTATTGCAAATGGTTCATGATGCGAATGAGATCTCTCTCATTCCAGAGAGACTCAGAGAGAGAGAGTGGCAGAGGACAAGTGTAGCTAACGCGGGCAAGAGACGGACACTGGAAGGATAGTTGGGAATGTGAATATATGCATATCAGTTTATTTAAGAGTCTTTTAGTGAGTTCAACCCGTTGAAATTTTCCTTCAAGTCCTCAACAATTATCTTTATCTAGTTGCTACTTTTCTTCCGTTCCTGTTTCGTCTGCTATTCTTCCTATTCTGCTGCTGCTTTTTCATCTTCTTCCTTTTCTTCTTCGCTTGCTATTTTCCTTTGCTATTTGGAATATTTGCCATAAACTTGAAAGCACTTTCAGAATAAACTCAACCGTTTTAGTCCACCAACCCTTTCAGAAAGTTAGGTTAGGTTGGATTAGGTAAGGAAGCCGTATTGCCCTTATAACTAATATCCATGTAAAAAGTGGGCGATTTCAAAGTGATTTCTCAGTAAGAAAGAGTTACTACAGTCTCCGTTGAAAAATATTGAGCAAAATTAAATGTATCCTAAAACTCATTCGCTGCGATTTCAATTAATTGCGATTTTCAAGTTTACGGTCTCTTTTAATGACGCATATTTGCCCTCTGAAATTTCTCTAAGAAAACAATGAAAAAAATGTAGTAAAAATATGTATCCTTTATCGAAAATGTATAAAAGATCTTTTTAATCAATTTTTTTTTAATGTCATACAAAAAAAATTTGTTTAAAATCACGATATCTTGAAAACTAAAAAGGTTTTCAAAAAATATTTTATGAAAAAAAATTTGATTAGCAAAATTATTTTCAACGATACCTCTACCATGCTAATATCTCCCACAGTTTAGGAGATATTAAATTGCAAGTTTTTTGATATTTGAAGAATCTATAACTTCTATATTAAAAATAGAAGATTATCGTTGTATAATCAGTTCATACTCTAAAATCCCGGAAATACATACATACCCCAAAATGCAATGGGTCATTTCTTAAACTGTACTCATGCTAATTTTCCATTTGAGAGGACGCTTTGCCTACCATATCAGTTCTTTGGGAAAGAACTTCGAATTAGCGTACATTCGAAAAAGCTATTTTTCTTTCTTAAAACTTTTTCAGTGATTTCAATAAATCCACAAAAATTCCGCATTTGTTTAATACCAACCATTTTTTAGCAGTTCCCTTTAGCAAATTAATACTCCATGAACCCAGGACGGATGTTTTATGCATGATTTATTTCCAATTAATCACTTGATGATTTTGATCATTAGTAATAACTTTCATTTTAATTACTTTGCAGTGAGCAGAGCAGAAGACAGTATAGTGCAAATTTGACTGCCGATAATAATGATTATAAAGTCATAAAGAGTGGAAAAAACGGAATAAAAAGAAAATTCGAAGGACTGAGGAAAACGGTTGGAGTGATTTTGGACGGTGGGAGGAAGGACTTGGGACAACTTGTTTATTGCACCAAAAAATATGATGTTGTAATAAAATCCTTTGAAAGTAATTAATTGCTAATATTAAGAGATTTTTAAGTTAAGCGATAATTGCTAAAATTGAAAAATTTTTAAAATTAATTTGAATGTTTTTTCAACATGTATTGTATGCGCTTAATGTGATTTTTTTAGAAGTAAAAAGAGGTAGAGAAGTAGAAGAGGTAGAGGTAGAGGTAGAGTAAGTAAGAGGAGTGTCTATAGTGTTCTTCATGAAAAATTGCAAAAATAGCGCTCTTGTAAATTCAATTTTCTTCTCAATTGATTGTCAGACTTTACAAATTGTGTTTATCCGGATGGTTGTTTCGTGTGCAAATAGATGGAAGCCATCAGCGACAAAAAAGCCACAACAACAACAACAACAACAACAACAACTGTAACAAGAATAAGAGCAACGTGAGCAATAAGAACCATAGACAATATTATGAAAGAAAATTGTGCCTGAAACGAAATGAAATGAACTGAGACAATATGAGAAAAGTAAATATGTATAAGCGTACCCACACGATTGCCAACAACAACAACAACAACAACATGAAGAATACACATTGTCACGAACTCTACCAAAAAATACTATAATGCCACAGCAAATATCAAAAGGAATAACAAGAAGACGACTAAAGACAACAACAAAACGTTGAAGAAAAACAAGTAAAATAGTTTAAAAAAATCCAAACGAAATGAAGACAAGAAAGGAGTAAAAGGTTAAGAAGAACAAAAAGGCATAAAGAAGGCAATCGACACGACCCAAATAACACTAAGACCTACAACAAGGCCAGCATCGCTACCAACGCCATCACCACCATTATTCCCAACACTACCACCATCAGCAGCCCCACCAACGCCCCACCATCATCCCCGTAGGAAAGTGCCGTACCTGGAGCTATGATGTCTTTTAGCAGTAGTTGTTCTTTCTCAGAAAAGGGCAACATAAAGGCTTTCCTAAAAAAAATAATCAATTTTTTGCTCTATATTTTCCTTATATATTTATTCGTTCCTTGTGTTTTTTTTTAAGTTCTTTTAATTATGCAAACATTCAACATTGTCTCAATTGAAAAATTACTTCGGATCTCTCAAAAAAAAAAAAAAAATTATATGGGGACCTTTCCATCAAAAGCAATATATGCCACTGCTTGAAGCCACGTTTTGAGACAACCCGTTTTCTTCACGATCGCCATGATTTTGTCGTCGGCGAGACGGAAACATTGCATCTGATTTGACATATGATTTCCTACCGGGATGTTGCAAATGCGAATGCGAATGCGAAAAAGCAATAAGTATTAGAATAGCAAAATGTGACTGCTGCTGGTGCTCGTGCTGTCGATATCGATAGCAATTTTCATGGCAATAATGTGTCGATCGAGGGGCAACAACAATAACAACCAACAACAACAACAACAACAACAACAACAACAACAATGGCTACAAAATAAAAATTAAAAAGAAATGTGTGCAATTTATAAACAGAACGAAGAAATTGTTATGCTTTCATGGTTGTTAGTGTTTCAATTGTTGTTTGTTGTTGTTTGTTGTTGTTGTTGTTGTTGTTGTTGTCGTCTTGCCCTGCTGTGTTGTTCTCCTCTTGTGTGTGTTTTTATTTAACCAACAAAACCCATCGTACATTGAGCTGAAAATTGATGCACATTTTTTAGCTGATTTCAAGTGTGCGGCATCGGCATCGTACATACGAAGTCTGCCCACGAGTGGGTGAGTATTCGTGCCATTCCCATGACGCTGTCACAGTTGCAATAACCGGAGCAACAACAACAGCAGCAGCAACAATACAACTAGCGAGAAGTGTGAACTGTAGAGGACGACACAATACAATGCTGTTCAATTGAGTTTCGGTTGGAGTCGTACGCGCGAATAATTTACGAGTATGTCGAAAGAGTTCTTAAAATAAGAAAAGAGAAAAGAAGCAAGTCGAAAAGAAAAAGAAAGAGAAAAAGAAAAAGAAGAAACAACAAAATACTCGCAGTATCGTTGAAAATTGAGAAAAAGCAACCTGCGACATAAATACATTATACTGAACAAACATGGTGATCCTTCTTCGACTCCCCCCCCCCCACAATTCCAGGCTAAAGACCACACCAACAACAACAACAACAACAACAACCGCATTGAGGGA
The DNA here is from genome assembly GCA_949752815.1 of Conops quadrifasciatus. Taxonomy (NCBI): domain Eukaryota; kingdom Metazoa; phylum Arthropoda; class Insecta; order Diptera; family Conopidae; genus Conops; species Conops quadrifasciatus. The sequence continues at coordinate 30,390,665 of OX457080.1, read as the reverse complement.
AAATTGTACACTCTGCATTCGTATTTATTCGTATAATAAAATTAAACAAGCATCAGAATTTATCATTTGGTAACTGGAATTTATTACTTGATGGCAATGATTTTCGTTTTTTCAGCATGAAATGTATAGAGAAGAAGAAGAAGAAGAAGAAGAAGAAGAAGAGAGAGAAGCAATAAGGCAAGAAGAAAAAACCCATTCATGACAAATACGATGTTTTCCGCTAAAGAAGCAAAAACAGCAAAAAAAAAAACAGAAAAAAGAAATCGCAGAAAAAGTGTCTTAATGTAAAAGAGAGAACGTGCGTGCGAAAGATCGAATTCATTGAATATTATAGATATAAGTATCTTATAAGCTATGTATGTATATTTTATTAATGATTATTTTGTCATTTCTATTTCCATTCTTTGAATATTTTATTACTCGTAGGAGTTTATTTTATTTTTGTAAGGATTTATTCATTTTGAGTTTCAACTTTCCTTACCATACCGCCTCCCACCTCTCCGCCCCTGACCATGACCCTCAACAACAACAACGGATAAATTATGGCATCCTTAAAATAAAGTTAATATTGCCCCAAAAATCCACAAATTGGAAAAAAACAACAATTTTCTTTTAATAAAGCAAAGGGCAATATGTGGGGCCTTTCCTGTGAGAAAATCCTATAGAAATTCCTTACTTATTATATCCACATTATCATTTCTTGTGAGTTATAATAGCCGATTTTCTATAGAACCTATAGAAATATATAGACGAATAGACATTACTTACCGCCGCTTGGTTTCGTTCCTTGTAGTCGGTATACCGATAAAGATAGAACTATTAAGACACGAGTATTCTTCTAAAAGCTTTCAAATCCATCGCGGATTTAATTCAGAATTATGTACGAGTATTTAATTGCGGGAGAAATGAAAGAAAATGCTCTCAGTGCAACACTTCAGGCCACAATAGTTCTTGTCTACACAAAAGGCGGTAATAGTCCTTTTCTTAATAACTCAAAAAATTTTTAATATCATACGATATTATTTTATATGCTTCACATACGCGTAATCTGCTGACGCCACTCAACGTTAATCGTTTGTAGTGAAGACGCAGTAATGCATTAGTGCAATGGCAAGAGAGGCATTACAGGCATTAGGGCGCCTAAAAGCGGGGGGGGAGGGGGTAAAAAATCCCGGTCTCCACGCCTGACATATTGCAAGACCATCAGAGATGAGTGGGAGTGTGTGACACACCTACGAACACATAAACTCACATTTTGTTACATTTTTGAAAAGGCGTATGTATTTTCCGCTGAGAAGGGGGCAGGGGGGGACGTAGCCGCTCTCTGTGTCAAAAGTAGGGAAAAGAAAAATTTGTTTAAATCTCTTAAAAATCTCTTACACAAAACTCGTAAAATTGCAAAGGATTTGGGTACCCGCGCCGTTCACGCACCCTTCAAAAATCAACATTTTATTTAAATCCATGTCACTGCATCTTTAACGCATTGGCGCCCATCTGCCCATACTATGCCTTCCACGCTTTTCTACACGCTGCAGACGCCGTCTCTGTTGAATTAACTTGCTGTGAAGTCGGTAGATGGCGCTGCATGCTACGAGTATGTTGAATGAGTGCACCTTTAACGAGTGTGTGCACTTGTGTTTTTGTATGAGGGTGCGGCGAGGGTGCGTGTGGTCGGTGGCGGGGGGCGGGGAGGGAGTTTAAAGTGGTTTAATTTCAAGCTGGTCGGCGCAATGCAAATCCTCGGCACATGCGAAAATTATTTAAGCGAAAACTTTTTAAAAGCATGTGTCATAAGTGTAAGAATTTTAAACAGACAAAAGCACACACACACACACACACACACACACACACTTACTCATGTTACAAGCATAAGCTGCTGCTGATTCTGCTTCTTCTTCCTCTTCTTCTTCCTCTTCTTCTTCACTTAAGTTAGTATCTTTACGCCTAAGTCATTTTGGTTGTCGTTACTGTGGTTGTTGTTGTTGTTTTCAGTTTTTCGCACTTCCTACACAAACACACACACACACACACACACACACGCAGAGGCACACATACAAACGCGCAGAATCTTCTTACTTCTCATAAATATTTATAGAATGAAGAAGATTTACTTGAAAAAATTTCACTTAACAAGCTTTTCACTCACTCAACCAACATACATACATACATAGTGGCACTTTCTACAACAACAACAACAACCACCATTACACGGCCGACTGTCAAGCGAAGTTCGGACAAGTTTCTTCACTTCATTCCTTCGTTAGTGCCGTCAACCCGGGCTTTGCATTTTAAATGAAGGCTACAAGATTTGAACACACTCAAACACACCAACTCAGGACTCTTCAAGTCAAGTAAGAAAACGGGTTATACGTAATCGCCGGCATCCCTGTAGGAAAATGTTGCACAGTCGATTTAATTTCGATCTAATTTTTCAAACCTTTCAACTTTTATCACATTAAAATTCTGAAATTTTATCTTTTTGATTGCCAAAATATTTATTTATCGACTATTTATTTATTAAGAAAAAGTTTAATTTTTGTGTAAACGAAAAATGTTAAATCATTAGTTCCTAAAAAAATTAAAATTTCCTTTTTTTCGCTTTAAAAACTAATTTTTAAATAATGCGTAGTTTATTTTTCAACTAAAATTGCAAAGTTTTAAACAAAATCGTAGAACGTCTTTCCCTTTTTGTAAAATTTTCTACAATTTTTGGTTATAATTGCAACCTTTTCAACTAAAATTGAATGCAGTTATAAAATTATCAACTCTAAAAGGGAAAATTTAAAGTTTAAAGCTTTGCAAACTTATTTTCGTTATCGAATTGATAAGTTTTCTTTATTTTTTTGGTCTTTTTCTTTTCTTTATTAACTAAATTAGTGGTTTTCTTATAAACGAAGAGCCCAGGCAGCTCCTCCCGTCTTATGCAGCTTCTAAGTGAGTATAATATTGTGAAATGCAACTCATTGTTTTCATACATATGCCCTTAAGTATGACAATGGCCTAAGTCACAGTCTCTTCGTTTCGAGATATTTAAAGATTTGCGTTTTATCGAATAAAAAAAATATTTTTAAGGCTACAAGCGACTTAGTTTACTTTCATAATTCCAAAAATGAGAAACATCGAATGAGACATAAGACTCAGATCAAATTTCAATGAAATTTAATAAAAATTTGTGTCCAATTTCGTGTAATAATAAATATTTAAGGCCTCATATCTTAGTTGTTCTGTTTTGATATATATTATTATTGACTTTTTTATTTTCGGAACAGAATTTGTAGTTTTTTAGTAAAAAAACCGTGTTTTTAGTAAGACAAATTTCACATTAATGTTTCTATGTTCAAAAATTCATAAAATTTCTTTCAGTTTAAAAAAATTTATGGAAATATAAATCGAATTAACACATTAACTCATTTTTTCGGTTTAGTGACTTAGGCCATTGTCATAATTAAAGGCCTATATAGGAAATTTTCAACCGTGTCATATAATATATGTATGTATGTATGTATATATAGCTTCCTGGTAATATGCATTATTATAACCTGCATATTGGGATAAATTTAATTTATATTAATGATTTCATAGACAAGAAAAGTCATGCAACAGACAAGCAACATCATTTCCTACGGGGGTTTTTTTGGTGTTTGTTGGCGTGTGTGTTCTTCGTGAGGCATAATTTTTCAGTTTTTTAAAAGTATTCCGAATAACTTTCGACTTTTATTATTTTCCGTTTTTCTGTAGATTTTCTCGTTGTCCGAGAAAATTTACATTTTTACATTTTAACTAAACAGTGACAGTTACCGTGACAGTTACAGTGACAGCAGCAGCAGCAGCAGCAGCAGTAGAAGTGGCAGCAGCGGTGGCAGATAGAATTAAAAATACGTTTTGGAAAAAACCAACAGCATTCAAATAATCCAAAAGAGAGACAAGAAGTTATCTTCTTTGAAATTTACATTTTTTGCAGTATTTTTAGAGATTTTTTAACATTTTACGGTAGTTTAAATTTTTTATTGTATGCATTTGTGACATTTTTGTAACATTTGTGCAACATTTTTGTTAACATTTCAACAACGCTAAACATTCGTTTTTGCAAACGATTTTTTGCCCCAATAAATTTTATAAAATCCAAAAAAAAAAAACGATGTTGCTGATTTTCAACAGTAACTTTTTTGCACGCCCCGCTGCGATAAAATCATTATTTATTACAACAAATTGACAATAAACAAATGGCTACTACCGAGACAGAAAAAAATCACAGAAAACTCATTGGAGATAACAATTACCGCAGCAGCAACGAAACAACAAAAACGAATAACAACAATAACTATAACACCAATAATGATAACAACAACAGCGAATATACCGAAAGATAACACAAATTTTCAAAAGCATAAATCATAAGCGTGAGCTCAGTGGCGTTCGTTTTTAATTTCTTTTTTTTATTTAGGCTTTAGATAATTTTTTAAAGTATTAAATAAAAAATATTTGCTACTAACGTAAATAAAAGCATGTAAAAAATAAATTATTATTTAAATATTGAGTAAATAAATTTTTCAGTTTATTTTATTTTTGAATTTTTACTAATGTAAGTATACTCTAAGTTCCCTGTTTAAATAAATTCCATTTAATTAAAGAAATTTCAAAATTTCTTTATGATAATTATAAATTATAATCTGCAAAATAATTAGTAAAAATTCATAGAAGAAAATTAAAATCCTCTCCGATATATAATTTCTTTAAAAGTTTTATTATAAGAATTGTTTTCGTTTCTTTTTGCAAAGTGCTTTCTAAATATTACAAAGAAATAAGTTTTCCTCGGAATAATCGAAGAAAGTAAGGTTTTCTTTGAATATTGGAATTTGGGAAAAAATCATGGTCTCAAAAAATATTAGTATTGTATATATCTTGGTTATACATGCTTATTGCAAAAAATTACATTTCATTTAATTACAAATTTGAAAATATTTGAAGATAAAACTTAAAATTTAACATATCTTAAAAACTAAAAAGTTATGCGAAATATATTTTATTACATAGAATAAAGATAATGAAAAACTCTTTCAAATGATGCCTATATCTTCGTCATATCTCTAAGGGTTTACAAGATATTTAGTTAAAAGAATTAATAATTAATGGAATAACAATAGATGGAAAAATTTTGAAATTGTTTGCAAGTCAAAATATATTTAATTTCTAAAAAAGTTTTGAGAGATATTGTAATGGCTTTAGAGATATTAGCTTGCAAATAAACGGCACACCTTTTGAAATATCTTTTTTTTATAAAATGTACATTTTGAAATTATTTACGATACCATCGCTAAAAATACCATCATCACAAAACTATTTTTAACTGTTATAAATTTTTAATAGCCATAATTATTTCAAATGGTGTTCAAATTGTCGCTAAATTTTGCACATTTTTTTGTTTTGCGATTTCAAAATATTTCACATTTCGTGTGAATGAATTTTAAATTAGAAATTCCAGTGAAGGACATTCTTTCACCGGATTTGAATGACATCCGGATGGTCGCACTCGGCGATGGGCGCGGATGGGCTTGGGCTAACGGGATGATTAGACTCAGGTTTGCAAACACATTCACGAATTTTCATTTCAAAACTAAACAAAATCGGTCTGGCAGAGTCATTCGCAACAGACTGACAAACAAACAAACAAGCAAACAAATAAACATTACAACAACCATAAAAATGGCTGCTGCCGTTATCATAGTAGTCGTAATTAAAATATTTGCACGCTGTTTCAACTGACAACAGCAACAACAACCGGACGACAATCGATATAAAACTGATGACTTCGACTGAGGCAAAGTCGAAGCAACAAATTTAATTATTGCTGTTCTTCTACTGCTGATGACGATGATGATGATGATGATGATGATGATGATGACGATGATGTTGATGATTTGAAGGAGTTGTTGTTGGTTATATTTTTTGAAATTGCCAACTCGGCATATTTTTGCTGCTTGAGTTTGTTGCGGCTGTTGCTGCTTTTATTACGATTGTTGTAGGTTTTAACAATTATTGTTGTTACCGACCACTATTTGCTGCTGTTGTTTTTGTTGCTGTTGGAGTCATTACAGCTGCTGTAGCTCTTTGCTGTTGCCGGGTAATTAATTTATTTAATTACGTTCTCGCATTAAATTTTTAATTGGTTAATGATGGCCAGCAATTATTTACGCCGCGCTACCGCGCCGCCATTGCCGCCACGGCCAGTCTGCCAGTAGCAAATATGCCAACAACAACAACTACAATTTCCGAAAAAAAAAACACAGGCGAGAGCAACGAATAATACCTTCGGATATACTCGTACAATACATAAATACTCATTAAATTGTATTCAGATGCGGCCACACGGAAATGAAATGAACCGCGGTCATAATTACCAGAAAAACAGTAGCAACAACAACTTTAACGACTTTATAAACAACAACAACAACAAGAATAACACGTTTACAAATATCCGCAAAAACCAATAACTTCTTCTATAAATAAAACTCTTCAAAAAGTTTCTCTGGTGATATCTTTTGTCATCAATCTTTCGGTCGCCACAATTGGAGAATCCACGGGCAACCTTATAGTTCCTGATAAAGACGTTAAATCCCGTTTTTGCTGGATTAACCTACTGTTTAAGGCCTACTGTGGTTGCCCATGCCTGTAGCGCATTTAATGTAGCCTCCATTATTGAACTTAACAAAGGTTTTAATCAAAATCATAAAGTAGGTATCTAGTATAGGTTTATGTATAAAACAGCATGTGGGACGTTTGCTTGTTAACACATTTGTTACGCACCCTTTTGTCGAAATTTGCCATGACCATTTTGCATAAATTTGGTTGCATTTCGTTGATATAGCGCGGAAATTCCACCTTCAGTGCGGGGTTGGTCGTAGGTGGTCAAAAAATTACATTCTATTTAATTACAAATTTGAAAATATTTGAAGATCAAACTTAAAATTTAACATATCTTGAAAACTAAAAAGTTATGCGAAATATATTTTATTACATAGAATAAAGATAATGAAAAATTCTTTCAAATGATGCCTATATCTTCGTCATATCTCTAAGGGTTTACAAGATATTCGGTTCAAAGGAGTAATAATTAATGGAATAACAATAGATGGAAAAATTTTGAAATTGTTTGCAAGTCAAAATATATTTAATTTTTTAAACGTTTTTTTAATAATATCAAAATTCTAAAAAATTTTTGATGAATAGAAAAAGCTCTATAAAAGTTACAAAGAAGTAAATCGTCCTCGGACTTGTAAAAGCAAAGTTCGGCAAAAATATTATTTTTTGCCTAAAAATTTTTTGTGAAATATATTTGATGATAGAACTTAAAATTCGCTATATCTCGAAAGCTAGAAAGTTTTGTGGAAAAGCATTTCATTGATATAGCGCCGAAATTCCACCTTCAGTGCGGGGGTGGTCGTAGGCAGATGGGTTAGCATCCACCCTTAATGGTTTCCTCTTGGTATACATTTCTACGCCATGCTATGCTTTCACGTTGAAAAGAGCAACTAGCTTTGGTTTTTATTTTTTAAATAAAACGCGGAGGCACTTACAGAGTAATAATAAAAGGCAACAACAACAACAACCACAACAACAACGACAATGACAAAAATATTAGCTGTACATTGTTTGCCAACATGTTTACAAACCATTAGCAACGAACCGCTCGTAGTGAAATCAAGCAAAGAAAAATAAACAATGAAATAATTGTGACCTGCCACGCCCCTACCGCGTGTGCCTACCGCGTGTGTATATAAAAGTATTTTGCTAAAAATTATGTCATTCCTCCTTCGGGCGGTCCTGCTGGTCCTCCCTCTGCCGTCAATAAAGTAAACAACCCTCAGCAGCAACAACAAAAACAACAACAACAACCAAATACGCAAAGTTTAGTTGAATACAAACCGCGTTGATGCTTCAACGGGCCGGGCCAACAACGTGGTGTACCTCTATCATTGCTGTTTCGTTGCTGCTGCTTAAAAAACTTTCAATCAACAAAATTAATTAAAACTTAAAAACATAACTAATTTTAATGATGCCGCGCTATCTTGTCATTTGCGTGGTTGCTGTTACTGTTGTTGTTGTTGTTATTGCTGTTGTTGTTGTTGTTGTTGCTGCTGTTTTTATTGTTGCAGGTGCTTTTATTCCATTTTATGGCATTGATAGTTGATGAGATACGCGCATGAAAAATTTGCTGCGCTCATTAAAAATGCATACCAACATTCAGTAAACAACAACAATGACAACAACAACAACCAGCAGCAGCAGCAACAGCGCTATTAGCAAGTCATATAAATGAAAACAACAACAACAAGCAACAACAACAGCTTTTATACGATGCAAACATTTTCAGTGCGTACGCATAAAAATCAATAAAGCCACAAAAATTTTATAAAATCAGTTTAATTAAATTGAGATAGTCCTAAAAAGACAAACACAAAAAAAACCCATAAAATAGTCTGTCCCTAAAAACGATAATTTTAATGAAATCATAAATAAATAAAATTAATTAATACTTTTAGTAAATATTGTTTTAATGATGGGATTATGCAAAATATCCCCAAAAAAAAAAAAACAAAAACAACAACCGAATAACATTCACACAAACTGTCATAAAAATTGGTGTACATCAAAAAATTGTTTATATTTCATCCGAACACCGGGCGACAAAATTGATATGATCTTCTAAGCCAGAAAAGAGTAAACTATACTTTTCCGAAGAATTGGTAATAGCAAGAAACCAACTCTTACGACGTATTAAAACTTTTTTTTCTTATCAAATTTTCGAGATTTGGAGTTTCGAGTTTTCAATATTTTAAAGGTGTTTGTTTTTCTGTCCGCATTTCCAACCCCGCCCCCCTTCCTCCTCTCCCATCTTTCACTTACTCCTCATCATTGTTGTGCCCCTTATAACCTCAACACAGCATCACCATCGCAAGCATCACCTCTTCCGATAAATGAAAATAGCCTCGGGTCACTTTATAATGGCTTTCAAATGAAGTTATCGCGACAGCACGACATCGACAGCTCGCCTGTCAAACGTTGTTTGAAGGAATCTACTTAAAGTTATCCATTATCCATTATCCTTCTCTAATGTTGTTTTCAGGCAAGCCATGGCACCGGCCAGGCCACCAACCACCAACCATGAGTATCAAAAGCAGCAGCGCTTGTCGTTTTCGATTTACGGCGCGATTTCAGTCGACAAGTATCGTACTTTCGATGCCCGACGTCGGGAGTGAGCGAGTGTGAGAGTGAGTGGTGAGTAAGTGCTTCATTGATACTCATTTGCATTTGATCCCCGGAAGCCATCAGAAGCTCAGCTCAACAGACTGTTGATGGGGTTCAATGAGTATAGGGTGAGCGCTCTGAATGAAGCGATGGCATGTCCTGATGTTAACCCAATGTGATAACGGCCGTGGGCGATAGCGATAGCAACGGACCAAACGCAACCCCTGACACAAGAATTACTGGCTCTCTAAATAGATATGACGACGGCGGAGGAGCCAAAAGGAGATCGGAAGGGGGGTCTCAGAGAGAAGTAAAGGTTGTACCTTTGTTGACGAAATAATTGAAGTTGATTGCAATTCAATAAGTTCGAGCAGCAGCAGAAAACTTTTCCATCAACTGCTTCTTCTTTCAATGCCGAACAATATTCTCATTTCTTGGCATCTTTGCAGATGCCTGAAGTGTATCGCCGCAGTTACGATAAATCGAAATTACAACAAAAAGTTTTTGTGTAGTAGAACCGAGAACCAGGGCACGTGCGATATTGGATACCGGATTGGGATCGTATATCGCATGGAAATCAACTCTCTGGAAATCAAAGTAATTTGAAGTTAATGAGAGAATGACAGAAAGATAACTATTTATTTGATTTTAATCACTCCGAAAAACTAAGTGTGAATTATAAAGGAAAAATAATAATAGAAGAAATAGTGTTAAATGCAGATGAAATTCTCATTAGAAAAAACTAGTGTTTTACCAGGCAAATATACCGAAAGAGGCAAAGATTTTGGCACAAAGATTTTTAATTTAGGAGGATTTTTTTCAAGTAAAAATTTCTGTAGAAGCACTCTTCTCTTTCATTACTCTTGCAGCTAATTAACTTTTAACAACAACAACCATCCAATCAGGATGGTCTTTTTTTGTCGATTTTATGCTGCTCTTATATTTGATTGACATCTCTCTGAAGTCAAGCCTGACAAGCACGCTTATCGTTCATTAGTCGGAGCCAATAATGCAGTAGCGGGCAACAACAAAACGAGGATTTCAGTTATAGCTATCATGCATGCGGTAGGATAATCGCAAGACCTGCGGATGGAAAAAGCTAAAAGGGGAAGGAAGTACGGAAGGGAAGAGAAGGGTAGGATAAATTTTGAATGGTCCAAAAATAGAGCAGGATAAATGCTGATTATCCTCAACGAAATTTATCTCGACAGTTTTGTGCTTTTGCTTTTACGTTCAGTAACTCAATAACTAACAAGTAAGAGGCCACTACCTTCGGCCTGGCCGAAGCTCTTAGACGCCCACATCCGTAGTTAGCGAATAGATGATGGACGAAAAGGGGGAGGGTAACGCCTATTTTAATTTCACTTAAGACAGTATATTTGAATAGTTAACTACATTTAAAGCGTTACAAACGAAACGACACTAAATAATAAGGGCATATCCTTATCCTTTCGGGTTTAGGGTACAGTCCTTTTTCGCTTGATGGCGAAAGGACTTGTTGGTGCTCATCGTCATGATAAATTCGTAGCGATAAAGAGTCGAGTTGAGGTTTCCTCTCAATTTGCACTTCTTTACATCATCTCATGCCGCATCTCATGCGGCTCATTTTCTTCATTCAAGCGAGCGCTCTTTCTCTTTCCTCTTCCATTCTTCATTAAAGCGATCAATGAGATTAAACAGAAACCGTAAAAAAATAATTCGTTTCGATGAGTTCTTAATGAATACAAAAAAAAAATTCAAATATTTTTACCGCTAATTTTCTTCTCGAAAACGAGCTTCGCTCATTACTCTTGCAAACGTCATCAGCTCTGAATTCATCAGTAAAGCTTAAGGTTCAGGTTACACCAAGAATAGAAAAATTCTAATTTAATGACGGTAACAATACGGTAACCACAGCATTAACGAGACCAGCAAAAAGGAAATGAAAATAATAGCGTTCGATGTACCCTCGATGTACCGAGAAAAGAAGGGAAGGAAGCTAGCAGTGTTGTTGCAATGACGTAAAGACCGTTTGTTCTTTATCCGTTTTTCACATAAAGATTTACGACGAATGACAATGAGGTCGTAGGGCACGTGGTAAAATAATGCTCATTATTTTCTATAACGTGGAATAAAATAATAGTAACAGAGAAATTGGAAAAATATCAGAAGAATCAGTAACAGCATCACGCGGCTCAGACGGAACCAGCTACGTTATAATATATAGCAACGAAGAAGAGGAAGAAGAAGAAGGAGAAACAGAAAAAAAATACAGAAAATAAACGGGACGAGATCCTGAAAACTGAAAGAGCGTCTTCCTTCCTACAATGAGACGCACTTCTTCGGAATCGAGACGATATTCCGAGAATAACAAGCATTTTCGGTCGAGTTTAGATCCGAGAACCAGAGAACAATCTTCCGTCACGTGACGAGATTCCGACATCGAGATCTTTAGCAAAGACATAGACCTTTTCAGTTGAGCATAGACAAGCACATTCAGCGGAAAACAACATTTTTATTCAAGACACAAACCAGAAAACGCCATCAACTTTATGAATTAAGACGAAGATGATATTCCCAGAATGAGATAGTCATTTTTATTCGAAGAATATCACGAATACGAGCAAGCCTTTTTAGTGAAGACTAGAACCCGAAAACGGGATAAACCTTCCGACAAAAAGGCGAAAAACTCTCTGGATTGAACTCTCTTCCTTAAGAAGTATCACTGATCATGATAAGTATCGAATTATTAAAGATTTTACGCATATTCTTAAGAATTTTTACCGCAGAATATTTTGCACAAGTCTTGTACAATGTGGAAGAAACCAAAGGCGTGCTCCCTTAAAAAAATTAAGCTCCTCAAAATCTGAACTCTACAAAAAATTGCTCACTCAACGAAAATATAAAAACAAGTTGATCCTATTATCGCTAAGGGACAATCAAGGAACTACCTTGATGGAAGAAAGAAATGCAAAATTAGAAAAAAAAAAAAAAAATCTTATCAAAGAAAAGTACAGAAAGAGAAAATGGAATTTTTTTGTTAATATCGCATCGTATCGTCCTCGTAGATTATTTTTAAATCCTAAGAGAAATATTAGAAGACTTGTACTCTTTTTTTTTTTGTTGATTTCATCTCATTTTCCGGTTTTATTATTTGCTTATTTTATGCAATGACATTAAACTTTTTTGTCGTTGTTTTCAATTTGTCTTATCTCGATGTTTCGGTTTACGCCGCGTCGGTGCATGATTTCAGTGTTCATCCGAAAGCCGAAGTCCGTCACTGGCAACACTTTTGATTTGTCGCCTTCGGAGAGGAGAGAGAGAGAGAAAGGAGAGAGAGAGTGAGAAAAGGAATGACAATTCCTCCATTTTGGATTATTGGTTGGAGTCTAAGGAAGTCTTCGGTGGAGTAAATCGGCTTAAAGCAACTGAAGCATTGTATTTAGCGGAGACAAATACCGATATAATGTCTTTCTAACTGGCGGCTTGTCTCTCTCTCTCTCTCCCTCTTTCTCTATCTTTAACTGCGTCATTATAATTTGATTTTCTCGCAGTGTGTTTTATAAAAATAACATCGTCCTTAACAAATTGTACTGCTACCTTTATTATTGCCGACAATTTATTTAACCAAATTGAAAGACCAAAAAGATCTTTCAAAAGAGGGGGGAAGGGGCGTGGTAAATTGAGATGGCAAGAAAATTGGGAGTAATTTCTTCAGTTTTTCCTTTGACTCCTTGAAATTCTAACAAGTCTGAATGACACCGCGTCGTTCCGGAATAGAGAAATGATAGCAAGGACGCGACGTTTTGCTGCGGTTATTATTGTTGTTGTACCGCTGTTGTCGGCACTTGTTATTTATTTACTGTATTGCGACATTTTCTGACATTTACGCTATCAGCAGCATGCAACGGCAGGCACAGCAACAAAGCAGCAAGCAGCAAGCGGCAAGCAGCAACATAACAATAATTGACAAGAAAATTACAAAGGATGCTTATCGCACTAAAGGATATTGCGACCTCATCAGGTAAAAAGTAGTCTGGGGACAATCTTTTGATTAAAATCCGGACACAAGTGGCTTTTTGTTGCTGTTGCCGTTGTAGTTGTAGTTGTAGTTGTTGTAGTTGTTGTTAGCATAGCAATACCAGCAAGAAAAACTCATCACTGAAAGCAAAAAAACATGAAAATGCTACGGTTACAATAACAAAATTTGCTGCGGTGGCAAAAAAGCTTTTATGATTACACTCGTAGTATCTGGTAAGTCCGCTCATGGCGGTAGACTATATCTATTCATCGGTAGATAAAACACACCGCTTAATAGTGACAAAAAAACCCTTTCGAGAGACCCCAGAGCTAGAGAACAAACAAGTTCGGGAAAAACCCGGTAGTAGAAATCAATTGCGTTATCAATTTTAATAAACTAACTTATATCCAAAATCTCTGAAGAGTCTCTGTCCACTATTTCATCCCATAAAAAAAGTCTCTGTCGCTTCGAGATCTACAAAAAGTCCGTTTACTCTGCTCAAAAGTCCGTCTCGTCGCGACAAAAATGTTCTCTATAGTCCTTGAATAAAGTTTCGACTGAAAAAAGTCTCTCTCGTTCTCGTGATTTAGTCTTGTTTGCACACATTGACTGTCTCGTTCTCGGCATTTTCGTTTCCGGAAATTGTATGTCGACTGATAACGAGACGAATGTCTCGATTCTTTTCCTTTTTTGACTTGATAGAAAAAGCCTGGCTTTCGGATTGAGACTGAAAGAGATTATCTCGCTATCGGTACTGTATCGCCTTGTCTGAAAAGTCTGCCTCTTTCTAGTCTAGCTTTTACAGCTTTGGGTTCTCGTCTCTTCTGAAAATCCTTTCCTTGCTCTTTTGTGGACCTTTGCTTGCCAAACCAGCCCCTACAGCAGCCCCTCCTCTACGATCAGACCTCTTCGCGATGTGCCATAAAAACTCATAAATTTAATTAGCTTTCTTTGTCTAAAATGTTTTATTAAGCTTAACCATTATCAACATTTTCTCAAGGCGCTTTCGAATCGGCTTCAGGAGCGTCTTCTGCTCTGGCTTGAACGTTGCAACAACCCTTTTGCACAAAAACAGCTTCTTAATATTTTTCCAGAAAACATTACTCTTTTTCATTTTCTTTTCACTGCTGCTGCTGCTTACTCTTCTTCCGCTCTAAAAAGCAGTAAGCATTTTTAGTAAAATGACGCTCAGGAACCGATTAAAATTGTTACTCGGCGGCATATTCTCATGCAGCGTTTAATGACAAAATTATAACTAATGTAAAGTTGGTAAAGCGGTAGGAGAAAGAGAGGAGGTGGAAGGCGGTGGTGGGGGGGGGGGCTGATAGTGTACTAGTGTACGGAGAGACTAAATGGACTTTGTGCAGAAGTCTTTCTCCTCTTCCTCCTTCTTCTGTCGCTTCTTCCTCACTTTCTAGCGTCTTGAAAATCGGGCTAAAACTAATTAAAATTTCATTTAAGTTCCTTCGAAATACATACACAGGCACACAAGCACACGGCAACATATTTACGGACATTTTCTCTGCTCTTTACCGCCCCGCTTCGCCCCACCCACCAGCCACCTACGACGCCCCACCGAAAATTATTAATTGCTCCATTTGAAATGAATGCCTGGAAAAACACCAAAAAAGTAATTGTTGTGAAAATTAGCGGCGCGTTTCAAGGATTAAAACGTAAAACTTCTTGCATAAAACTCGTAATCGCAAAAATTCAAATGATTATGACTAACAGCGTCCAAGGAAAGGGATGGAAGGAAGGAAGGAAGGAAGGTTGTGAGGTGTGAGGACTGAGGTGTGAGCTGTTGCAAATGGGTTAATAATGTTGGCACGATTGAGTACGGATTCTCTGCTGATTCAGGCAAAAAGGCCGAAAATTTATACGAGAAACCTATAAAAGAAGGCACGGAAGGAAGCAGGATACGACGATGGCTAAGGGGGAAGGTGGCAGGGGGTGTAAATCCTCGAGTTGTGAGGATATCTCTGAATTAGTAAGTAAAGGGTGTTTTTTTAGCTTTGATAGAACTTTCGGTAGGGACAACTGTCAATACAAGCTGTCCTTCTGACTGCTCTTGTTGTTATTTATATTCAGTATAGTCTGGCAAATCATCACGAATAGAATCACGCTTGAACAACGCTACCAAATTATCCAAATTTACTTTGAAAATCAGGCGTCGATTCGAGCAACTTATAGACGACTTCGTGAATTTTATGGCGCACATAATCGGTGCAGAAAAATGCACCGTTTGGTGCAGTTTACATGCACTGGTGGCATCATGGGACCTTATTTCTTCAAAAATATGTACTCGAAAAAGTGACTCGAAATTGGACGTCCAGAATGCACTACGTCAAGAATAGCCGCGGTGGCCATTTATTTTCAACTGTTAATGCCATGTCTTGATCTTTCGAGTGAATAACAATAACAATTTTATTAAAATTAAATTTTTTGTGTTATTTTTTACCATTTGAAGTTCTATCGGGCTTAAAAAAACACACTTTATTTACGTATGTAGATTTCGGAACACTTTAAGTCCTTTTTTTAATTTGTCAAGAGCTTATGGATTATAATGCTTGCGAAATTACTCTTGTTTTTTTTTTTATTCTTAAATAAAAAAATAATTATTATTATTCTTTTGAATTTCTCTAATTTTCAATTTAAGAGCAAAGAAAAACAAGCCTTCATTCCAGCATTCAATTTCAGCTGCTGTCAAACACAACTGCAGCACTTAAAAATTTGACAGTTGCCCTCGTCGCTGTCGCTGTCACTGTAACCGTCACCGTCACCGTCGCCGTCGCCGTCGCCGTCGCCCTCCTTATCATCATCATCATCGTCGTCTTCGGCGAATTCATCCATTTCAAACACTTTAGCCCGGCTTGAGATGCTTACGAGCTTCTTAAAAAAGGGCTCTTTCAATCAAAAGTCGAAACAACTCCGGCGGCCAGCAGTTACTATCGAGTTTGTCCTTTGTCAATGTCACA
Source organism: Conops quadrifasciatus (assembly GCA_949752815.1). NCBI lineage: Eukaryota > Metazoa > Arthropoda > Insecta > Diptera > Conopidae > Conops > Conops quadrifasciatus. The sequence continues at coordinate 30,374,444 of OX457080.1, read as the reverse complement.
AAATATTGTTGTTTGTTTTTTTTTTTTTTGTAAACTGTCGTCTTTTGGCGAGTTTCTTTATCACGTACGAGTGAGCAAAAGGACAAGACGACAATGGAGAAGAAGAAGAAGAAGGCGAGGCGAAGACGACGATGACGATAACGAAGAAGATGAGGATGGTGCTGCCTGCCGGACACATACGGACTTCCTCTCATGCACGCACCAAAGGCCAAAGACTATTGTAAATACATACACACAAGACAAACACACACGTAAATACAGGGTGTAATATATACGCACGTATGAACACAACAATATGCCAAAATTATGTGCGTCTTTTCTCCGAAATTAATGTCATTCGGTAACTGTGCAACAGTTTAGTTGTTATTGTTGTTCTTCCCACACTTCTTTACTAGTTATTATTAATATAGCCAGACGTTGTTGTTGTTGTTGTTGTTGTTGTTGCTGTTTTCTTACCCTTGAGAATATACTCGTAATTGCGATAAGTTTCCTTACTTTTTTTGTGGAAGCAAAACGAACGAAACGTGAGTGTGCTTTTTTTAAGTTTGTACCCACACACACATGTTTGTACGTTTGTGTATTTATATATGTATTTATTTGTGTGTGTTTTTCAGTTTTTGCGCGTCCGTTTTGTTGGTTCTTGTGGCCGTAATTTTCTTCGGTGTTTGTTTGTTGGCACACGCATGTCGTACCGTACACTTAAATTGATTGCTTTTCATTTTGAATGCACACATACGCAACCATATATGTGTATGGGTGTGTGCATACCAGCGAGCAACAAGCAGACACCACCAACAAACACACACACACACAATCATTGACTCTATATACATTTTTCCTCCTCTCTTTCTCTCTCTTTTCTCTCTCTCTTTTCCAGTATCTTTGTACTTAATAAAAAATTATTATAGCCCGCTACGAGACAGCGTAAGGAAGAAAATCATCTCACAAGAAGGCAACAACAACAACAACAATAACAACAAATTACATCAACAAAATTTGTTTACATAAATTTTTCTGCCCGTTTTTCCGCCGAGACAATTTTCATACGATTCGAGTTCAGTTTTCGTTTGTTTTTGTTTGTTTTTTTGTTGTTGTTGTTGTTAAACATTTATGACTTTCATGCGAGTAATGTTGTTGTTGTTGTTGTTGTTTTGGTTGTTGTTTTGGTTGTTGTTGGCTTTTTTATATTCTTATTATTTTTACGGTGGCATAAATTTGTTTTATTTTATAAAATTTTTCAAATGAATTTTCACGCTTTATTTCTTAATTTATTTCATGAAAATTCATTGACGAAATAATGAAAACTCGCCAGAGAATTGAAGAGTTCATGAGAACAATAAGTTAATTTCAAAAAACTGTTAAATTCTAACGACTGATAAAATGGTGAAAATTCACCACGAAAATGTTGGAGACTCTTAGGAAAATTCTTGGGAAAAACCTTGTAGCCGAATTGAATGACTTTTAAAGAAATGTTTACTTTTGATAAATTTAACTAAATAATAGCAAGATCCAGCCCACTGCGCCTACGATATATTATACGATAACAATAAATTATGTATGTATATTCTCTTGCTGTTGAAAACTCATCTCTTTGTAAAAAAAGCGAGAGAAGACGATGGTTTGGATTTATTTCCACTTCGCTGTCACTTGGCGGCAAAGGATGAGAAGCAGTAGCAGTTGAGGGGGAGGGGGAGGGTGGGAAGAGGCAAAAACGGAAAGCAGGAGAAAAAGAAGCAAAGAATTTCATCGTCATCTGTTGGAAAATTTAATAAAACAAACTGTATTCATTTTCTGACAGAACTGTAGAAAATGAAATCTCGGTCGATCCAGACTTAACTTCTTTGAAGATACGAGTAATAAAATTTAATAAATACGATATGTTTTTTTTATACAAAATATAATAAATTTTTGTAATAAACTTTAATAATAAAAGTATTTCATGTAACAAATGATTTTTATTTGTCTTCATTAAATGAAATCTGGGGGGAAAAGGGTCGTGTTTTGTAAGTAAATGGAAAATATAAATAATTTCGAGGTTTGATCTGAAAATTATGCGTTTAGTCTGAGTTGGCCCAGTTTGGTCTGGTTTTTTGGTTTTGATTTGGTTTTGTTAGTTTTCTAGTTTGATATGGCCTGGTCCGGTTTTCTTACGCACTTTTCTTACACTCTAACTGATCTTTCTTCTCGTCCTCCTCCTCGTTCTTCTCTTGCCTTCTTCTTACTGCCTGTCTTCACGAAACGAAAATTGTCTTTAAGATTTTCTTTCCATACAGCACAGAGCGAAAAAGGGCTCTCTTTAAATTCATTATAATCCTTTTTCGATATTGCTAAATGAACCGATGAAATTTTTAACCGAAATGGTTATGGCCACACGCTGTGGTAAGCCTTAAAAATGTGGCTGAACACCTTCGAAAATCGAAACTAGTCAGTCGTACGCAATGCATTAATCCACATCATTTCCTTCAAACTGTCCTTGCGCTGACTGACGTTCCTTAAATACATGGACACACTTGTATATATTGATATATATGTATGTAATATACACTGATGTATTTACGAATGTACCCTGAACATGTGCAGTCAACCATGGTTACTATTGGTTACTAAAAAAAAGCAAAATTGTAAGCAAAACCGAGAAAAAAAGCAGTAACGCAACAGCAATGAAGCAGCAAAAGCTAACGAAGAAAGTTGTCAGAGGCACCTCTCAATTTTCGAATCACAAGTTTCAAGTTTCATTCAGTGCAACTGTTGCGCCATTGATGAGTTACCCACGCATCGATTCAGTAGGAACTAATTAAAGCTATGAAGAGTGAAAGAGGAAAGAGAATAAGAGAGTTTGAAAGTGCATGGAAGTGAGAATCAGTGTGCAAGAGAGCTGTGCTGGGGCACAGGGTTGCCAAGTTATATGATATTTTCACCTCATTTACTCACAATCCACACAAAATTCCACAATTTTCTATAAAATTCCTAAAAATAGGAAAATTTATACTTATTTTCAGCGTTGTTTTACTGAAAAATTCATACGTAAAAAACATACATAATTGGACAAATAAAAACTTAAAAAATTAAAAAATTAAAAAATTTTAAAAAATTTAAAAGTTCAAAAGTTTAGTAACAAGGCAAAACAAGATACTGTGTTTTAATAACATTTTCATTAATTTTTTAATAATTAAATAATTTCTTTTAAATTTGGGATAAAATTTTATAATTAGTGAATTGAAGCAACCTTAAACGCGTTTATTACTAAGATTAAAGATCGCTTGAAAAAAAAAAAATAATAAATATGTAATTTAATTTTTTTTTTTAATTTAAATAATATGACTAAAAGTAGTTATAGCAATTCATTTTTATGAGCAAAATTTTTATCAGAGTTTTTTCTTTCATTTTTTAGCTCAAATTTTTTCCCCTGAAATGAGAGTATTTCCCAAGCCGTTGGCAACCCTGATTTGACATGATGCACTCCAGCGTTAGTTTTTTGTTGGATTTTTGCATGCGTTTTTTATCTATTTTTTTTATTAAAGACTTTGTGAATTAGTTGTTGCTGTGCTTGGTTTGCGCTGTGGTTTTTGCTTCAGCTGTCCGACGCACTCTTGAGAATGCACGAGTACGAAGAACGTGATTCGGGCAGCGGCAGCAGCGTTAGCAGTTTTCGCTATGATTGCTGTATGAATAGACAGATAATTGAATGAATGAATGAATGAATGAATTGAATAAATGAATGCAAGTTTGAGGTTTTTATTGCAGCAAGTTGTTCAGTTTTGTTACTCAATTAAAAAGTGTGTGCTTATTCTTTTTTGGGTTTATGTATTTGTTTATGGATTTTTGTATGATTTTATGAAAACTTTTCATTTCTATAAGTTTTTCTTTTTAAAAACATTTTGATTGTTTTTGGAAGAAGTTAAAAAAATTATAGAATAAAACTAAGAATGTACCGCCATCACCATAACCAGCAGCAACAGCAGCAACAGTTCCAGTTAGCAACACAACAACAACAAAAGCAACAAGAGCACCAACGAGAGCAATCAAAAAGAAAGCAAGAACTGCAATCATAGATTCTGCGAAGGAAGAAAGGAAGGAAGGAAGAAAGAAAGAAAGAAAGAAAGGAAGGAGGATCAGAAGGAGGAGAAAGGTTTGATTCTCTTCAGAGTTGTCTGCTTCATCCTTTTAATTGGTCATTTACATTGGCTGCAAGATCAACGGCAACAGCAGAAGATGCGGAAATGAACCAACAACAATATTATCAATTATAGAACCAAGAAACAATGACAAGAACAACAGTCACAGTCCCCGGATGCCACCTACCTCTACCAACAACGCCCACCAAATACGGTGCGAGAGGAACGTAGGACGACGGATGACTGTTGGCTTTGTCGTTTCAGAGACGGTTTGCCACAAAATTTGCACAACTTCTATGAAGAAGAAACTTTTAATTTATAATAATTAAGGATGGCAACCATAACCGACTTCGAACAATTTGAAGTTTGTCGTTGATTCTTCTTAACTTCTTACGCAAAAGAAACAGCAATAATAAGAAGGAAAATACAAGGCACGGAAACGGAAGAAAAACCGAGAAACAACAACAACAACAACAACTAAATCTACTGTTGTTTTCATCACTCATTTATCCATTCATCCATTTATTTAAATTTTCAACAATATTTAATAAAGTAAAAAAGAAGGAATATTTTGCTACAATAATAAAAAATATATGCAAGGAAGATTCAAATTCGCACTTAGCATTTTTTTTCAGTGGACTGGCTTTTTTTTCAACTTTTCTTAATATATTGGAAAGCCAATTATCTTTTGCATAAATTTACATTATGCAAATAATGTTCAAAACTTACTATATTTTATATTTTATATTTATATGTATTTATTTTATTTATTTTATATTTATATTTTTATACTTATTATATTTTCAGTTTTGAAAAATGTTTGAAAACTTCAAAAGAAAGTGTTTTTACTAATACGTTGGTAAATTTTAACCATTTCCTTAGTAAATTTTAATAGTATCGGTAATCCAGCTTCAACTATTTCGGCAGCAAGTGTTTACCATTTCTTTAGTAAGTTTCCACCATTTCGTTAGTATGTTTTCACCATATCGGTAGTATGTTCCTATTACATTCGTAATAAGTTCTCACTTCGGGAATACGTTTTAAACATCTCGATAGAAAGTTTTCACTGCCGGAGTAAGTTTTACCATTTCCGTAGTAAGTTTTCACCACCACATCGTTAGTAAATTTTTACCACTTCATTGGTAAGTTTTCACTATAAAGGCGGTATATTTTCACCGTATCGGTAGTACGTTTTCACTTTCGGCGGAAGTTTTTACCATTTGCGTATTAAGTTTTAACCATTTCGGTGGTAATTTTCAACATTTTGCCATCTTTTGTGAATCTTAGCGACTATTTAATGAAAAGAAATGAGGATTTGTCGGTAATGTCGTCACTTTCGCAAAAAAAATGTCCATTGGCAAATTAAATTTTATTAATTTAAAACGTTTATTAAAACTGAATGCTTAAGTTCGGTTAAGCAGGTTTTCTTACCGTGTACCGAGCATTTTTCTTCTAAAGCTACTAAAGTGCCGGCAACGCTCAACTTTCGCTTGTGGCGACTGAATTACTTTCTTACATCAACAATAATTACTTTTGCTGAAGTAAAATAGTTGTTACACTGTTCGACGATTGTTGGCTTTGTTGTTGCTTTTCTCATTAATACTTTACAATTTAAAAGTATGTATTTTGGCTTCCATTCCATTTTGCCCTTGTTTCATGCCGTTTTAATGGTAGATTTCGCTGATGGTTGGCATGGCCGTTGTTGTTGTTGTCGTATTAATACAATTAAAAAAGTTGAGCAATAATTTTATAGACTTCCCGACCATGGCCGTCATTGACCACGATTTCCTTCTCTCGATTTTCCCCCTCCCTCCCAGTAGTTTAACCCAGCCGCCCCGCCCCGGCCCGCTTTCCACACACTCACTGCCCGTCTATACACTCCGTGCTATCCTTATTTTGGTTGCTTAATGGTTATTCCTTACAGCGCGGCTATTTCGGTGAGTCCTTGTCGAAATATTGTTGCATGTTGTTACTTTTTTACTTTTGACTATTTTCGATGTTTCGCTGTTTCCGCATTATTGCCAACAAAATGCACAGCAATGCAAAGTCGTTAGAAACACATCAGCAGGGAAAAAAACGTAGAGGACTGGACGAAAGCTAACTCGTTCGTAGAAGACCATTGCGAGTTCTATTTGCGTAAAAGTCAGTAATGGTTAAAGTGTTGATGATTACTGCGCCCCCAAAGTCGTGACCCTGGGCCGACTTAATACTTGGCAACTTAATTGGCTTTAATGCGTTGTTGCTGCTTACGAGCTAACGTTTACATTCGTTGGTGGAAAATTTTTATTATTTGATTGTTCATTGTTGGTTCATTTTGGGGTTAATTTAGTTCCGTCGATTCTTTTAGTCCATTTGGTTTAATTTTTTTGCGTTTTTCGCTTCACATTTTGAGGATCAAAGAATATTCTTCAATGTTCATGAACAGTTTTTCATTTTCGAAGGAAGAAAATGTCGCATATAGTACGTAATGAAGGATTATGTTCTGCAACTGAACTGATTTATAAAATTATAAATTCTCCTCTGCATTCTTCTTTCTCTTTGGGTCAAAGAAAGCTCGGCGAAGAAATATCATCAAACAAACACCACCAAACAAATTTCATCAAAGGAACATCGTGAAACAGAAACAAGCCTGAGCGTAGAAATATCATAAAACAAACTTTATTACAGAAACATTATCAAACAAACCACCAAACAAACATCATCTAACAAACCTCGACACAGAAATATCCTTAAACAAACTTCAAAAAAGAAATAGCATCAAAAAAAAAAAAACACCAAACAAACTTCATCGAAGAAACATCGTCAAATAAACATCATCAAAGAAACATCGGCAAAGAAATGTAATAAAACAAACTTTATTACGGAAACATTATCAAACAAACTGACATCTTCAAACAAACCTCGACGAAAAAATATCATCAAACAAACTTTCTTAAGCATCATAAAATAAACCACTAAACAAACGGCATCAAACAAACAACACGAAAAAAAACACCTTCAAACAACAATTCTAAAACAACAATTCTCAACACCATAAAACGCAACATCATCTAAATAATATCATCAAACAAAGATCATCAACTTAAACTTCAACAAAATAAACATCCTAAAACCAACAAAAAAACCAACCAACAAAACAAACAACATTGAACAAACATAATCGAACAAATATAAAACGTCATCAAACAAACAAACACTCTGAAGGAAGTAACTAATAATCGGTATTAGTTCTTCGAAATTATACTTAACACAAATTTGTTGGTGACGTGCACAAACACACACACACACACACACACACACTCCAACTCAACACTACCCTCTTCCGCCCACCCTTTCCACCATTGCTTGATTAACGTTGATGAGACATCTGCCTCCACGCAGCGGAAACAGAAAAGGAAAAGCATCAACGTCAGAATGCCAAATGCGTACGGCAGGAAACGGAAGCAAAATCGAAGCAAATACATATGCATTCATGTATGTATGTATGTATGTATGTATCTATATTTGGGTATGTGTAAGTGTTGATGTAGTGGGTGTAGGTTGTGTGTATTGCTCTCATTGAATAAACTAAACAGCTTCCAACGAAAACAAATGAAAATCGCGATGTGCATAAAACGGTAACGGTGCCAGTCAGTCAGTCGCTATCAAAAGCAAAAGCCCGCTACAAACTCTTGGCAGATTGGAAAAAAGGGGGTGGGAGAGGGAGGGCCGAGAGAGAGAGAGAGAGAGAAAGGAGAAATAACATCAGTGGCAGCAGCTTCATTTAAGGTTTGTTTATTTCATTAAATTGACAAAGCTGACATTTACACTGCGCTCGATTCGGGCTCTTTGACTTTCCAGCATCGAGCGAGTACTCGAAGATGCTTCAAACTGTTTGACGTGCAGAATGTGTCGAATGTTTGTTTTAGCTCGACTCTCCCCGTGCATTCAACTCTCATCATAGGCCGCTTCACATTCCAAGTCTATGGTTGTACATATGTTGGTTCGTTGGTTGAAAGAACCAGCCTTAAGGGTTGTAATCGTGTGTGTGTGTGTGTGTGTGTGTTGTTAACGTGTATGTATTGGACTCCATTGACAACAATAAACATAACAAAGCCTGTCATTTGTTTATCAGTGAAATTAGTACGATGCAGAAATGTATCAGCGCATCCCTGAGTGTGCTTTTGGATTCGAACGGACGGACGGACGGCCGGACGGACTCATATGGATGGACTCACGAATACAAAATGGTACACTAAGAATGCAAAAAACAACAACTGATAAAATAGCGTTTTATTATTAAATAAAATAGCATACATAAAATAATAAAATAAAAAAAAAATAAAATAAATTTTATTATTAAATAAAATAGTCATTAAATTTTTTTTTGTTTTCGCTGTTGCTTTATTATTTATTTATTTATTTGTTTATTTGTTTATTTGTTTATTTGTTTATTTGTTTATTTGTTTATTTGTTTATTTGTTTATTTGTTTATTTGTTTATTTGTTTATTTGTTTATTTGTTTATTTGTTTATTTGTTTATTTGTTTATTTGTTTATTTGTTTATTTGTTTATTTGTTTATTTGTTTATTTGTTTATTTGTTTATTTGTTTATTTGTTTATTTGTTTATTTGTTTATTTGTTTATTTGTTTATTTGTTTATTTGTTTATTTGTTTATTTGTTTATTTGTTTATTTGTTTATTTGTTTATTTGTTTATTTGTTTATTTGTTTATTTGTTTATTTGTTTATTTGTTTATTTGTTTATTTGTTTATTTGTTTATTTGTTTATTTGTTTATTTGTTTATTTGTTTATTTGTTTATTTGTTTATTTGTTTATTTGTTTATTTGTTTATTTGTTTATTTGTTTATTTGTTTATTTGTTTATTTGTTTATTTGTTTATTTGTTTATTTGTTTATTTGTTTATTTGTTTATTTGTTTATTTGTTTATTTGTTTATTTGTTTATTTGTTTATTTGTTTATTTGTTTATTTGTTTATTTGTTTATTTGTTTATTTGTTTATTTGTTTATTTGTTTATTTGTTTATTTGTTTATTTGTTTATTTGTTTATTTGTTTATTTGTTTTTTTGTTTATTTGTTTATTTGTTTATTTGTTTATTTGTTTATTTGTTTATTTGTTTATTTGTTTATTTGTTTATTTGTTTATTTGTTTATTTGTTTATTTGTTTATTTGTTTATTTGTTTATTTGTTTATTTGTTTATTTGTTTATTTGTTTATTTGTTTATTTGTTTATTTGTTTATTTGTTTATTTGTTTATTTGTTTTTTTGTTTATTTGTTTATTTGTTTATTTGTTTATTTGTTTATTTGTTTATTTGTTTATTTGTTTATTTGTTTATTTGTTTATTTGTTTATTTGTTTATTTGTTTATTTGTTTATTTGTTTATTTGTTTATTTGTTTATTTGTTTATTTGTTTATTTGTTTATTTGTTTATTTGTTTATTTGTTTATTTGTTTATTTGTTTATTTGTTTATTTGTTTATTTGTTTATTTGTTTATTTGTTTATTTGTTTATTTGTTTATTTGTTTATTTGTTTATTTGTTTTTTTGTTTATTTGTTTATTTGTTTATTTGTTTATTTGTTTATTTGTTTATTTGTTTATTTGTTTATTTGTTTATTTGTTTATTTGTTTATTTGTTTATTTGTTTATTTGTTTATTTGTTTATTTGTTTATTTGTTTATTTGTTTATTTGTTTATTTGTTTATTTGTTTTTTTGTTTATTTGTTTATTTGTTTATTTGTTTATTTGTTTATTTGTTTATTTGTTTATTTGTTTATTTGTTTATTTGTTTATTTGTTTATTTGTTTATTTGTTTATTTGTTTATTTGTTTATTTGTTTATTTGTTTATTTGTTTATTTGTTTATTTGTTTATTTGTTTATTTGTTTATTTGTTTATTTGTTTATTTGTTTATTTGTTTATTTGTTTATTTGTTTATTTGTTTATTTGTTTATTTGTTTATTTGTTTATTTGTTTATTTGTTTATTTGTTTATTTGTTTATTTGTTTATTTGTTTATTTGTTTATTTGTTTATTTGTTTATTTGTTTATTTGTTTATTTGTTTATTTGTTTATTTGTTTATTTGTTTATTTGTTTATTTGTTTATTTGTTTATTTGTTTATTTGTTTATTTGTTTATTTGTTTATTTGTTTATTTGTTTATTTGTTTATTTGTTTATTTGTTTATTTGTTTATTTGTTTATTTGTTTATTTGTTTATTTGTTTATTTGTTTATTTGTTTATTTGTTTATTTGTTTATTTGTTTATTTGTTTATTTGTTTATTTGTTTATTTGTTTATTTGTTTATTTGTTTATTTGTTTATTTGTTTATTTGTTTATTTGTTTATTTGTTTATTTGTTTATTTGTTTATTTGTTTATTTGTTTTTTTGTTTATTTGTTTATTTGTTTATTTGTTTATTTGTTTATTTGTTTATTTGTTTATTTGTTTATTTGTTTATTTGTTTATTTGTTTATTTGTTTATTTGTTTATTTGTTTATTTGTTTATTTGTTTATTTGTTTATTTGTTTATTTGTTTATTTGTTTTTTTGTTTATTTGTTTATTTGTTTATTTGTTTATTTGTTTATTTGTTTATTTGTTTATTTGTTTATTTGTTTATTTGTTTATTTGTTTATTTGTTTATTTGTTTATTTGTTTATTTGTTTATTTGTTTATTTGTTTATTTGTTTATTTGTTTATTTGTTTATTTGTTTATTTGTTTATTTGTTTATTTGTTTATTTGTTTATTTGTTTATTTGTTTATTTGTTTATTTGTTTATTTGTTTATTTGTTTATTTGTTTATTTGTTTATTTGTTTATTTGTTTATTTGTTTATTTGTTTATTTGTTTATTTGTTTATTTGTTTATTTGTTTATTTGTTTATTTGTTTATTTGTTTATTTGTTTATTTGTTTATTTGTTTATTTGTTTATTTGTTTATTTGTTTATTTGTTTATTTGTTTATTTGTTTATTTGTTTATTTGTTTATTTGTTTATTTGTTTATTTGTTTATTTGTTTATTTGTTTATTTGTTTATTTGTTTATTTGTTTATTTGTTTATTTGTTTATTTGTTTATTTGTTTATTTGTTTATTTGTTTATTTGTTTATTTGTTTATTTGTTTATTTGTTTATTTGTTTATTTGTTTATTTGTTTATTTGTTTATTTGTTTATTTGTTTATTTGTTTATTTGTTTATTTGTTTATTTGTTTATTTGTTTATTTGTTTATTTGTTTATTTGTTTATTTGTTTATTTGTTTATTTGTTTATTTGTTTATTTGTTTATTTGTTTATTTGTTTATTTGTTTATTTGTTTATTTGTTTATTTGTTTATTTGTTTATTTGTTTATTTGTTTATTTGTTTATTTGTTTATTTGTTTATTTGATTATTTGTTTATTTGATTATTTATTGATTTGCTTGCTTTTTTAGCCTCGTTTTAGCTTTGCATTTTACTTTGTGTGGACTTCGTTTTTAAAAATCCTTTGCTTGAAATTGAAGCAAATATTAAATAATAGAGCTCGCCTGACATCTGAGGTTGCCACCTTTTTGTTAGTTTGCAATAATAATGGAACAACAATTGCCTAAAGCTGGTGCGTGTGTGCGTGGTGCAACCTTTTGCGAGCAGCAAAGTTCAATCAGGCAACAACAACAACATCACATAAAAGAAGCTGTCAATGCAACAACAACAACAACAACAATAATAATCGCATCTGCTTGTCAATAAATCGCTACAAATGTATGGCCGCGGGGCAACGCGCCGCAACGACACTTAATTTGTGCAAAAAAAAAAGAAATGAAAAATAAAAAAAAAAATTCCAAAATTGGATTGAAGCAACAGCAAAATTTATGACTTCGAATCAGCAACGATACTGTTAAAAAAAAAATAATGGAAAATTGTCGAGCAACAGAAGCGCCGGCAGCCACAGCAGCAGCAGCAGCAGCAGCAATAAAACAAAGACAATAGCAACATCAATATTGCTGTTGTCATTTCACGCATTGTTGCAACATTTTAATCTCTGAATGGCAGAAAAAAAAAATTATAAAAATTAAAGAACAAAAAAAAAAAAAACGAATAAAGAGAGGGAAAAAAGATAAGAGAAGAATATGCACAAAAAAGTAAAAAAGAAATTTTTTAAATAAAAAGTTTTTCAGGCGCTCTTCGGGACGGCTTCGAGCATCGGCAGAGGCGGCAGCCGGCGATGATCGGCTTATGCTTTACACTCTGAAGTTACATTGCGTTGCGTTGCGTTACGTGGCGTTACATTGCGTTACGTTGCGTCTGCGGTTACTGTGCGTGCGTTTGTTCGTTGCTCGGCGTCGTCCTTTTAATCAGAAATAAATACGATTACGGGCAATAGTTTGCGGTAACTGACGCGCCAATTGACGCTGCATAATTTAAGTATGTATGTATGTTCTCTGCGGTTGTGTCCTCAATAATGCAAAACATCATTTGAACGCAGCGACAGACAGAGACAGCAACAGCAACAGCGATGAGTCTGCTTCGACGTCATTTGTTTCATTTGTCGTTGCGTGTTTTCGGCAAATTGAAAATAAATTCAGTTTGCGTCGCATTAAAGCCGTCTAATGCGATCTAATTAAAAGCTCCGGGGGCGGGGGCAGGGGCGAGAGTTGACATGAATGAAGTTAGGCCTCTAATATTTTGCGGTGTAGCCGATTAAAAATTAGCAGCGGCGTCTGTGTCTGTAACCGTCTACCACGCGCCGGATTAAATTCAAAATTTTGGAAAGCAAAACCCGGTAATCGTAAGCGTAATATATTGCTAAGAAAAAATCGTTTTTCACCCTCTTTTTCTCTCTCTCTCTCTCTCCTTTGCTCTCTCTCGTATTTTCCATAATCAGCAGCTTATCGCTCTCGTGATCAGCGCCCTGGCAGCAACCACTCAACACGAATTGTTGGCCGCGTTGCTGCCGGGCGTAGCTCCATTAAAACGCATTAAATCAAGCGCGCTCGCAGCCCGAGTACAGCGCCAGAGCGCCAGAAACAAATTGACGCTCTTGATTTTAATTTAGATTAAAGCATGCTCAAAATAATTGAAACAAGGACTCAGCGTTGTAGTACACCGACGCGTCGAGCGTTACGCGCCTTGTGCGCGGCGAAAATGGCATGTTGCGGGGCGCGCTCCGAGCAAGGTTCGCGGTTCGTTGCGGAAGGAGAATGGTCCGTCCGGCCACTCGCCGACGCGCATTGTAACAAATCATGAAGAAAAAGAGCGTTTATTCTTCGCTCCGCACTTCGCATTTTCAACGCAAACACAAACAATTAATCACAGAACTTCACAGACCACGCCTCTCTCGTCATCAGCGGTGGCCCCCTGCCACCCCCCCCCCCCCACCCCTTAATTTCGCACTCATTGCAATACACTCGTTACGAAAATTTCAATTATTCGAAAATGACTTCTCACGAAGAAGTCGACGATGGCGTTGACGCCGACAGCGTTTCTCGGCAGCGTTTCTCGGCGCTCGCTAGCGCTAGCAATTGCTCAGCGCTCATTCGTTGCGGCTTGCATTTGATTTCAATTTTACGCTTCACTCCGCCGCGGCTTCCGGTCCGTTGCGATCCATTTCTAATGCTCGAGCTCAAGCGTTCTCTACGAAACAAATCTGAAAAAGAAACAGGCAAGAAGGAGACAGTGGGTGGGGCGAGGGGGAGGTAGCAGCCAACTTGAAAGCTGAATGTTGAAATTTTTATCGAGATGCAGCGTACATACTTCTTTGTTGCCATCGTTGTATGCAGACAACTACCAATGCACATAAATACACACATACATATACACAAACACACAAATCCACACACACACAAATGTACAGAATTTATTTATTGACTGTATTGATTATTTATTGATTGCGGAATGGAAAAATTTTCAATCGAATCAAAAACGAACTAAGAACAGAAAGAGTGAGGTTGAGGTGAGGCTTAAGGGGTGAGAGAGGGGTGAGAGAGGGTCGAGCGAGTGAGGGTGGGTATAATGATAAAAGTGAAGTGATGAAACGGGAGGAAAATTATAAGTTTTGGGGAAAAAATATTCCCAAAAATTCTTTATCTTCTCTCTCGCGTTTTTATCACTTTCTTCCGGCTCTTCGTCATCCAGACGAAGTTGAGTGATGCTTTCGTCGTCCCTCTCAACCTCTCCCTCTCCCCCTCCTCTACTCCTGCCATCCACGACTGCCCGGCCACACCTTTTTGGATTCACTCCAAATCTCATCATTATTTCCTCTTCGTTGAGTCTTCAAATTCTCTTCATGAAGTCTTCTCATGAAAGAATGTTGCATTTTTAATAAGATTCTTTTAGAATTTTTCTTATTTTCATGCTATAAAATTTGCAAAAATGTTTCTTTATAGCAAATTTGATTTGTTGAACCTTAATGAAGTCAGGCAGTCGGTGAAGAGCAGAAGTTTTAGAAATGACGGAATGATAAAGAAATACTTTTGCCGGAAAAAACAATCTCCAAAATCCTGGAAATAAAATGAGTACAATTCAAATGCAAAGACATTTTTGATCTATCATAACTATATTATATAACTATATTATAACTATAAGAGTCAGATATCTGAAGCCAAATAGAATGATTTACGAATGATTAACCTGGAATTATCACAGTGCTCAACCAATTGGTCCAATTTGGTTGGAAAAGTTCGTCCATTACAGAAAATGGCTATGTAGAAAAAGTTAATACGAATTATAAATCTGAAATAAACTTGAAAACAAAAGTGTGATTATAACGTTGCTTTTTATAGTCGACACCAAAAGGTTACAGCTATTTGTTCTTACATTTGTTACACTTCAAAAGAGGCGTGGTAGATATAAAAAAGCATATATATGTATATATATAACGCAATTACAATATTATATAACTCCAAGGTTATTTGATATAGCGGCTGAATTTGAAAGCTTTAGGTGGCGCTATTCTCCATTTCTCCGTGGGAAAAACAGATTAACATCTGTTGTAGGCGTGGCAGTTGTTTTCTCATATTCAACCTAATAAAACTTTCAAAATTTCTGTTACTTCAAAAAGTTGATTCATTAATCGTGATAATTTAGTATGAAGCAATTGCAATGAATTAAGTAATTTACTAACTCTTCATCCTTAAACCGTAATGGGTTAATGGGTAACAATGGCTTTAACAACTAAAAAGACCGCACAGCCTTCTATTTTTGCCGAAGAAAATTTCATGCCAGAGAGAAAAAACGATAGAAAACTATAATAATTTTCGCCTTTCTTGTGGTAAACGATTCAAAAATGAACCAATGAATAAATTTAGAACACCAGAAGTAATACAAGCGGCAGCACCACCAACAACAACAACAACAACAAAAACAACAACAGCTACTACATTTACTGTTAGCTGTTTTACAAAGTGATTTATGACGTTTCAGACACATGGTGAGAATTCAGCCCATTCGGGGCGGCGTGGTTACTACGGCGCGGCGTGCATAATACTAAAATATCGTTTGTAGAAAAGTCTCAAAACAATTTAAAAAAGAACCAACAAGAATCGAAAACCTTTGCACAACCAAAAAAAAAAAACCTTTACACAGAATCGAATGTATGCAATAAATTGCAAATTGGGCGCAAATTACGCCCCTTCCTTCTTCGGCTTCTTCTCCGCCTCTCCTCCGCCTCTCCTCCTCCACGACCTTCTTCACCTTTTCTTTATCGGTCACATCGCGCATTATGCTCGCAGGCAATATAATCGTAGGCAACATAAACGCTATTAAAGTATGAATGAGTGTGGTGGTGTAAGCCAGTATATATATATGTGTGTGTGTGTGTGTGTGTGTGTGTTTGTATGTGCGTGGGTGTGTTTGTGAGTAATGTTAATGGCTAAAGTTTGCCGGTAACAAAATTAAACAGTTGAGAGAGAACAAACAAATTCGATTAAACACATTATAATACAACGACGACAACAACAACAACAACAACAACAACAACAACAACAGCAGCAGCAGCAGCAGCATACACACGCAGGCACGCAAATAAGACGACCTCGTGTGCGTTCATTCATTTGCAATTACAGGAACAAGCAGAAATTTCAATCCAATATAACCGATATATCAAATATATGTAGTATATTCACCTTCCTTTCCCCCTCCTATCTCCCTTTTTCTCTCCCTCTGTGTACCCAATTGAAACTGTTTTTTGGCAAATCATGCATGCTTCGTCGATGACACCGAGTTTTAGCCGCTGACCGCTCATGAAAGCGCTCATCGACATGTTTCTTAATTGATTTCCAGCCGAAAGGGGAAAAAAAGATTGCCGACGCCTGACCATTACATTAGTTTATTGAAAATATGCGCTTAAATGAGTTGAGGTTTTAGGCCGAGGGTAACAGGTAAACTCATTCGGGAGCATCATCGCAAAAGGCAACAAAATCATGTTCGCCAATTAATTAAAATTTAATCGGAAATTAATCAATTGCTGCAATAATGATGATGATGATGATAATTGGCAACCCTGCGAGTGTTATTCGCGAGCTCATTTTATAGTTGCTGTTGATGTCGTTGTTGTTGTTGTTGTTGTTGTTGTTATTGTTAGAACTATGTGTACAACTAGCACGTTGTATGTATTGTATGTGCGCATGCATGCGTTCATGTCACGTTGCTTGTTTATCTAATAATTTGCAAATCGCTACGAATGTGTTGCATCAACTGTTTGCAGTATTGTCGATGATAATTTTATTGTTGTCAACAAACACATCTACAATATTCGCATGCTATTCATATGCTATTACTATAGTAAAGAGAATAATGTCCCTATAATGTGTCAGCGGTGACCAAATCAAGTGTTCTCCATTCATAAAAGATTAAACTTGCTGCTTGTTTGTTTAGTCGGTTTGTGCTTGTTTGTTTGTTTGTTTGTTTGTTGAAGAAGAAGAACGTACTTTTGTTTGAGCAGGACGTATTGTAATTTCGATGAGTTGATGTCAACTCTAATGACTTCACTGAAATACGTACAGAGCTCTCTACGTACAAAGCTGTCAAACTCAACGATAAATGGACAAACACTCAAGCATGAATCGGCAAACATGTCAAATACATTAAAGCACCAAAGCAAAGACACAAATCGATAGCGAAGCGTACAAAACAGACGAGCAAACGGATTGGAGAACAGATGGTCGAATATTCTAACAAACATTTCCGCGAACAAACAGACAAACTGTACTAGACAACCGACGGGCAAACATTCTGGCAAACAGGCGAAAAAATATTCTGGCAAACAGACCAGAACACTGATGATCCTTTTTGAAAAGTAGACGGGTTAAAAGATGGTCAAACTAATGGCCAAAAGTGGCAAACACTCTGGCAAACAGACAGAGGACAAACACGGGCAAACGACGATTTAAACGACGGGCAAACATTATGAGCAAACATTTTGGAAAACAGACGAACAAACACCGTCACCGTCATTATCATTTCTTAACATAAATGTCTGTAATCTTCTAATGAAAGTAGTACTGCGAGCAACAACTACAACAACAACAACAACAACAACAACTACTACACCAGCAGCAGTCTCAAGAAGTTTGCTTCGTAAAGCATAAGAAAGAAAGAAAGAAAATAAAAAGATCAAGAGACCAAGAAATATTTTTTCAAAAAATATATATGGCAACATTCTTTTGTTGCAGAGAGCAAAAAATTAGAAAAACCGAGGAAAAGACACCGCTCAAAACTAACTCGCTCACAGACGCCGGCAGAAGAAGTTTCGATTCCTGGCTCAAAGTGACAGTGAAAGAGATTCGTATGTGTTCGGGCTTCTCACTAAAGCCAAGCATAAATCGTTTGCTTTATGATCTGGAACGGCACAAATCTTCACAGAGACATAGTGCCGCAACGTTTGAAGCCACCGCCCACCGGCAGGTGGTGGGAGGCGGGAGGCAAGAGGCGGTAGGTGGGCAAAAGGCCTCTTTCAACCCTCCCCATAAAACCAAAATCCAAATATATACGTCGCTCTTTTGAAAATATTGTACAAGACTTTGCTTTCTCTCCAGAGAATTGTTGATTATCTTCAAAGCGTAGAAAGAAAACACTTCAAATTAATTAAATCTGTATCTTTAGAGCTAAATCATTCTTTCAAATCTTCAGTTTAATCAAGACCCAGGTACCGCCCACCATCGACGGTACTTCCCACCGATATTACTTCTCACACATTATCGAATGCACATTTCACAAAAAGCTTGCTCTTCTGCTCGCTCAATTCCTCGGATGTTGTTAAACTAGATTTCTCTTCTCCCGGGAAAGTGTCTGGAAGAGACATTGAGTTAGTTCTCAAACTCTAAAGAAAAAAAAAATACAGAATAAGAAGAAGAGTGTTAATCTTCTAATAGCAAGCATTGAACACAATGCACAACGCATTCATTTATTTAATGTACTTTTAATGTGAGACCGAGGTACACAATAATATATCCACACACACACACACATACATACATACGTACATACATAAATGCATATGTATGTGTACATAGTATATAGATTTGAAGCGTGTACTCGTACGTGTACGTTTTTGATTGTATTTTTCGGTAACGAAAACTCGTTACTTAAGTTGCTTCAGCATAATGATTGACGATGGGTTGTAGTGTTAGTAAGAGCGCTCTAAATGTGTTCGTGTTTGTGTGTGTGTGTGTGTGAATGGCATAATGTAGTAAATATTATATCCATACGCTAACGTGCATTAATTTAACTAATTGATATCGATGGCACCAAGCGGCAATGGCATCAACGAAGGAAAAAAAAGAGGTTAAGGAGATAGAGAAGGCGATGACGTCTACGGTGACGGTAACGGTAACGGTAACGGTTAGACGAAGCAAGAAAGAGACACACAAATTCACACACCTGCAAAAACGCATGCAAAAATCAAACAAAACCAAACCTTAAGAAATACATTCAAAAACAATTACTAACCCAAACAAGCATATACAAACACTAACAAACACGCACAAACACATTGAAAACCCTTACAAACATATACAAACACACTTAAACTCGTAGACACATAATCACATCAATACAAACACATTTAAACTCATACAAACATATTCTAGATCAATTACAAACCCGCACAAACACATTAAAAACCCTTACAAACATATACAAACACACTTAAACTCGTAGAAACATAATCACATCAATACAAACACATTTAAACTCATACAAACATATTCTAGATCAATTACAAACCCGCACAAACACATTAAAAACCTTTACAAACACATTAAAAACCCTAACAAACATATACAAACACACTTAAACGCTTTAAACTCATACAAACATATTCTAAATCACTTACAAACCCTTACAAACACATACGAATGGATTCAAAAACATCTGAAAACTCTGTCAAACACATGCAAACAATTTAAAACCCACAGAAACATACCTAAACCTATTCAATCACTTTAAAAAACTTTTAAAAGCCTTTACAAACACTAATAAACTTGATCAAACCGATGTAAACACCTTGAAAAACACTTACAAACCCATAAAAATACATGCAAAGTCATGTACTTGTATTACAAACACGTGCAAACATATACAAACACATATTGTACTATATTTTTTCTGAACGATATTATTATAGCTTTGTTGCTTTTGTTGTTACGCAATTTTCTTGCACATAATGTCACCGAATTAAAGTAAAATTTTCTCAAATTTAAATTCAAATGGGAAGAAAAAGAAGATAAAGAAGATGAAGGAGTATATGCATAGGTTTACTCTTCTTCTTCTTCGAGGAAGGGGAGAGCTGTGTGTGCGGCGACAAAATATCATCAACCTTCGCGTTACTTCATCGCCAATGATATTTAGATTCCAATATAGTAGTAACATAATTTAACGGCGCTAAGCTTGTTAAAGTCATTGAAATTAAGCCCCAGGCAGGCGAATACTCGCTACATCGCGGGAACGATGGATCATAACGATGCATCGATGGCACTTTTTTGCCTTGTGCGGTCCTACGTGATTTGATCAAGTAGCTTTTGAAAATAGGCGTTTTTTCTCTGCGACACACAAACAATCCACGGGCTTTGTGATTAATAACAAATACAAGGTCAAAGGACAAGTTTGCCAGCAATTAATAACAAAATTTGTAATTGAAACAAGGTGAAAATTCGAAAATTCGAGGAAAAATTCCAGAAACGTTTAATTCGAATCTCGTGTAACGACACCGTAACGAAACGTTGCTTTCTGCTCAGTGTTTTATTAATTAGTGAATATTTGTACCACAGAAAAACGCAGACATAGACTAATATCAATACACTGAAACACATACATGGACAAGCACACACACACTCACAAAATAAACTCTATACACACTCAGTCCCAAACGCCATAAGCTTATTCAGATACACTCAGATTAATACGAGTATATACCAGTCAGATTTAAACAATCAACGTCTCCCACGCACACACACACACACACACACACTCACACAAAATCGCACACACACACACAAAGCCACACATATACGTTCGCCTTCAACCGCATAGACACTGAGCTATACACATCGTACATACATACATACATACTCGTACATACCACGATTCCTCGTACATCGATTTACCATGCGGCATTGAAAGCGGCTTAAAAGCGTTGCCACAAATTCACTTACGCTGCCGCTCTTGGGAGTTGTGCTGAGCTTAGGAGAGGCCCAGCAAAAGCTGCGAAAACTATTTGACGCTTAACGTGTCGTGATCGGTCGACAGTACAGCCATCGGTAGCCATCATTTTGGACTATTTCGAACTTACTTCAAAACCAACTTGGGCCCGAATTCGAGACTCGTCCGCTCATATTCATCGTGGATACATTGATTTTCCCCACAAAAATTTCTTAGATCTTTGAATTTCTTAGATTTCTGCGATTTATTAACCGTTTTTTTAACCATAATTATAGCTTATTCTCTTAAAAGGTAAAATCTGAAGCGGTGTGACGCTAACGTGTAGGGAAGGGACGGGGGAGGGGTGGGGGTGGGTTGTGTGTGTGTTTTACGACTGTGTGTTCGTCGAAAAAATCTAATTGAAAATAATTGTGGCATTTATATTATTAACCACTTCAATCTTTTAAATGCTCGCTAAGTATACTTAACCCTCTTACAGCATCATCTCCATCCCCAAATGCTTCTTCTTCTTCTTCTTCTCATACTTCTTCTTCACTCTACATTGGGTAACCTTAATTAATTCTGTGTGCGCACCATCAGGCGGCGCTCGGCGCTGCAATTCTGTCGCGCGACACGAACATGAAAGCAAGTACCTCGCCAGCTTCTTGAGTCGTAAGTGCACCAACAGCAGCCGCTAGAGTCACCATAGCCGCCGCCTAGCAGCTTCGGCTAAGCGCTGCAATCCATCTCGCGTCACGCCCACTTAACTCATAATGAAATATTCGCCAGTGTTGCCGCTTTTTATTTATTTTAGTAATAATTTCCGCTCAAGCCCACTCGTCGTCGTTCGTCGTGTGTCCCTTCGTTCGCAAAGTAGCTGCAAATATTGTGGGAGAGTGTATGAGAGGAACAGAGAGAGAGAGAGAGGGAGAGAGAGCGTGTATGGGTGTGCGTGTGTGTGTGTGTGACGCTGTCAAAGCAGGGCAATTTAGTTAAGGGCACCTTCAGACACAGTTTCTCAAGCTAATGCTGCTGTCGCTACTGCCGCTGCTTGAGGTAATGTTCTAGGGTTGCCAAGTATAAGTTAATAACAGCAAATTTCTTATGGAAATGCGGCGAGGGCCAGACCGAGACCAGAACTGGCCATACCGAGGCAGAGAGAGAGAGAGAGAGAGTTAAGCCGAGTTACAGGCAGCTGCATATATCACCGTAAGTAATGCAAGTAGCGATGGCATTATTCATAATTATTGTTGTTGTTGTTGTTGTTGAGAGTGCTTGTTTTGTGTGTGTGTGTGTGTATGCGTTGTGTGGGTCTGTTAACAAAAGCCATCTCAGCTGCTTGAGTTTAAGGAGAGTTTCTCCTAAACAATTCCTAACCGTTGACAGCGTTCCAACAACGACGACGCGTCGCGTCGCGTCGCGTCGTGGCAATGAGGCGCTCCAAAAGACGCTGTTTGCTCTATAAAACTCACTTGCAGCAAGCAGCTGTTGCAGCATCATTAGTCATGCAAATGACGAGGGTAGAGAAGGGCCTTCCTCGACCCAAGGTGACCAAGTTCGCTTCCGTTTCAAAGCGAAAACGTCAACCCTGGCCGTAGAGACGTCACAAGAGGGGAATAACAATGAGCCTGGTCACCTCATTCCACAACGACGACGACAACTCCAACTCCAACACCAACAGCAACAACAGCAAAGCTCTTCAATTTTCCTTAGAAATTAAATATACAAACAATGCGCAGCTTCAGTTTGAGCAGAGGCGTTCAGGCCTGCGTCGCCGCAACGAAGTTTAATCAGCGGAAGCGGCAAAGCATGTGCCGGCACTATGTTAGCATAATTTTTGCGCAACATGCTGCAGCAGTGACGTGCAGTGCAAATGAAAAATGCCCGCTCTTAAGCATTTTTCTTATTTACTCGACTTGCGAAGAAGAGCTCGCCTTCTCTGCGGTGCACTCGAAACGCAATGAGGTCCTCGAACTAGTCAAGGATGCATACAACGTTGCAGTGGCGGCAGCAGCAGCAGCAGAGCTGTGGTGAGAAGCTACTCGAGCACACAATTGATGCTATGGTTTTTGCAACTCAATTGCAAACTCGATTCAAAGCCGAGAAGAAGGCTTGGCTGACTTTTGACCTTTTTTTAATGCCTTTTCCTTTCATTTCCTTCACTCCTGCTTCCTTGTAATGCCCGCGAATTACTCCAAGTGTCCGGAATGAGTACTCAACATATCAACGAGCCTACTTCAAGAAACCATCAATCATTATTTGCACCCTCCTGGTGTTACTCCACTGAAGTTCGAAGGAAGCGATTTGTGTCTTCGTCGTATCGAAAACAAATCGTAACCAATGGCTCATCATCTGCGAACATCAAACGGAGTATTTCATTGATGCAATTGACAGCTGTCAAGAACAGGCACTCCCACAAGCATTGTAGAAAAACAAATACATAAGGCCTTCATAGAAAAAGAAAGCGGTAGATAAGCGCTAAATCGAGTTAATGACAAGGAAATTATTGTGGAAGTGAAAGGGAAGGGTTCGGCTTTTTTTATCTAAATTGCTCTATCTTTTCTTGGCCTTCGCTCGCTGGTTTTTTCTGGTCGTCTTGATGGTTGACGCCTCAGTTAACGCGTCCTCTCAAGATTGTCAACATGGAGCTTCAGCTCTCGGAACTTGGCCCCCGTAAAACGTCCTCGACTCATTCTCTTTAGGCTAGCCTTAAACTGATTTCGAACTGGCTTCAGACCGTTTTCAGACAGATTTTAAACCGATTTTAGACCTATTTCTGATCGACTGCTGACCGACTTCAGCACAACCTCAGAACTACTTTAGAACGACTTGAGAACAACTTTAGACAGATTTCAGACCGACTTCAAAACGACTTTAGACCGACTTCAGAACTACTTTACAACGACTTTAGACCGACTTTAGACCGACTTTAGAACGACGTTAGAACAACTTCAGAACGACCTTAGAACAACTTCAGAACGACTTCAGACCGATTTCAGACCGATTTCAGAACGACTTTAGAACGACTTTAGACCTACTGCAGACCAACTTCAGATCTATTTTGTAAGACTTCAGAACGACTTTAGACCCATTTCAGACCGATTTCAGACCGACTTCAGGACCGACTACAGACCGAGTTTAGACCGACTTCAGACAGACTGCAGACCAACTTCAGAACCAATTCAGAACCACTTTGGATTAACTTTAGAACGACTTGAGACCGATTTCGGACCGATTTCAGACCGACTTCAGAACGACTTTAGACCAATTTCGGACCGATTTCAGACCGACTTCAGAAGGACCTCAGATCTACTTTAGAACGACTTCAGAACAACTTCAGACCGACTTCAGACAAGCTTCAGGCTGTCTTCGAGCAGATTTTTTATGTCGAGCAGATTTTTCATCTACCTCGGACTGGTTTCGGATTGAGTTCGGACTTTGCTCGGCTTGAGCCTTTGGTCTGGCCTCAGACTAATTTCAATATGATACAATATGATTAATACAATATGATTAATACAATATGATTTTCAGTAATTTACGATTTTCGTAAGAACAGAAGACCGTAACATTTACTTCGTGAATATTTAAAAATGTAGAAAAATAAGACCATCAGTAACAGCAACAAAAACAAATTGTCACCAGCACTCACAACAATATTCATGTATGTATGTATGTACAATGAAATGTGACAAGAAAAGGATTGTCTTTACAGCCAGGAAACGACAAGACCGGAAACAACAAGAAAGTTGCGAGATGAAGGAGCGAGCACTTAAGCGCTCAAGAGTCGCTGCGAGAGAAAAAGAAACTGTGACGCCAACAGCAACAACATGAACAATGATAACAGCAGCAAGCAGCAGCAGCAACTTGTGATTTACAGAAGTTGTTCACCTTTTACAACATTTATAAATTACAAAAACAACAACAACAACAACAACAACAACAACAACAACAAAGCTAAAAACTGAAGACGGAATAATAACGCAGCGACAACGGAAAAAGTTACAAAATAGTTACACGAGATGGCGATGCCAGTGCTGCCGATGCGATGCGCATTTCCGGTGTTGCCGGCGTTGCCAACAATGTCTTCATTCGCGTGTGAATTAATAATGTTGCAGTCATGCGTGGTTTTTTTTACCTCCGTTGGCGACACATGAGTGCAGTTAGAAGGAGAAGACGAAGAAGAAGAAGAAGTATGGATTAAATGAAGTAACGAGAGAAAGGAAGAGAAAGAGGAAAAAGAAACGTGTATGAAGTTAGTGCGAAACAACGCGAATCATTTCTTAAACGAAATGCTGGCTTCCTGAAGGCAACGCTTACTGTAATAACGCACTGCTTGAGCGGTAGAGGGGAAGGATTGTCTTGGGTCTCAGTCTCAGTCTCGGCCTATCTTAGCAGCAGGTACAGGAAGCTAGTACGTACAAACGGGTTGCTAGACAGCGGCGGCGATACTGCGAACCGTAACTGCCGGCCGGGATGAGGCAGATGCGACACAGGCACCGTCGCAGCCTCATTAACCGCCCGTCCCAGCAACTCCCTCAACTCAACTCTATCTCGTTCTCATCGAGCTCACTCTGCTTCACCAACTTGTCGCCTGACAGACACTTGACGCGCCGCGCCAGAAGCTGTCACATTTTCCCGAAGTTTTACTGATGCGTCATTGTCGTCAGCGTCAGCGTCAGCGTCATCGGGCAAAATGACAGCCGCCAGCGGTACCGACACTCGGCATCACAGATTGGCGCAAGGCCTGAGAGGAGGACGGACACCTGATACAGGCGGGAAATATACTTGGGAAGAAGAAGGAGAAGAAGAAGAAGGTTTACAGTCGCGCTGCAGTGAAGTCGCGAGTCGCGCGTTTCTCTCAGGTTGTTTGCCTTCTAAAGGTTTTTTCTATGACTTCTTTTTCCTCTTCTTCTTCTTCTTCTTCTTCCTCTGTGTAGAAAAAGTCTAGTGCGGGCAGAGTTTTTCTAGTTTTTCTGGAGGAATTTTTTTTCTTTATGTCACTTTAAACATCTTTGAGTAAGTGTGTGTGCGTGTGTGCGTGTGTGATGAGCAATTTGTAAACGTCAAAATGTTGTGTTCAAAATGTTTATTTTTCTGCTAATTTTTTTTTTTTTTTTTCATGAAAACAACAAAAAAGAATTGATAAAGTTTCACTAATTTCACAAAACTTTAGCAATAAATTTTAATATCGTCAAATGTACGTCAACGTACAACACACCTTGACACACACCTTGACACACACACACACACACACATACACACACACACACAGTCAACAACATATAATGACACATAGAGTGACGTTTTGATGTAAATTGACGTTTAAACATTAAGCAATGCAGTAAACCCTTCCCTCAGCCCCTCCCCGTTTAGCCCTCAAACGCTCATTAATGTGTTTAAGAGCCTTTTGGGGCATCGACGCGTCCCGCATGTCGCACTTGTTAGTGCGTGAGTCTGACGGTGACGGTGACTGCGACGAAAACAACCACCGCCAATTTGTGAACGAGCCACATAGTGCTTCTCCCTCCCTTTGGCATCTGCCCTCGCAAGAACAATCCTCGCAAGCCTTTGGTCCGTCGGCAGGAAGCCATGCGGCGCGGCACGGCGCGGCGCGGCGCGTCGTTTCCAATTACAACAGAAACCTTGGGCTAAGGGCAAGGGGTCAGCCAGCAGCCCTTGTTATTGCTTCTTCCATTACTTGTGGTGGTGTTGTTGTTGTTGGTGGTGGTGTTGTTGTTGTTGTTGCTGTGGTAATATGGTGGTAGAATGCAATGTATTATCAACATTTAACATCACTTTTGCAAGCGCCACCTCCCTCCTCACCCCTCCTCTCCTCTCCTCCTTCCTTTCTCTCCCTCTCTCTCTCTCTCTAACCATCCCCTCTGCCAAGTAATCAGCTCGGCCCTTAATTTAGGGTGACGCAAGCTGTTGGCTCACAAGCTGTTGTATTGGAAACTGTTGCTATTGTTGTTGTTGTTGTTGTTGTTCGTGCGGGTGGTAAGAAACTCCTGTTGCCAATAAGATTCGCGCTCCACTGATTTGCCCTCCTATATCATCCTCATCCCTCCGGTTGCAGCACCTGTCGCAATTCGTCGTCACTCCTGTTCATTCTCGCGGACTCTCGCCGCGACTTTGTGACGCGCGATATTGCGACAAAATCACTCTCAATAACACTCAACTGGATTTCCGATGAGTTTTGATATAAATAATAAAATTATTTGCATGCTCGTAGCAGCGAATAAATCGTAATTGTGATTGTTGTTGTTGTTGTTGTTGTTGTTGTTG
Organism: Conops quadrifasciatus; assembly: GCA_949752815.1. Classification (NCBI taxonomy): domain Eukaryota; kingdom Metazoa; phylum Arthropoda; class Insecta; order Diptera; family Conopidae; genus Conops; species Conops quadrifasciatus. The sequence goes on along the minus strand of OX457080.1, from coordinate 30,347,437 downwards.
TAAAACTGACTCATAATTTGTAGGCATAAATTGACTATGACCACCACACAAAAGTTCATAGACATCATAAAAATTCGACCAATTGAGAACGCGCAGAATGGACGCAATTGTCAATGGCTTTTGAGTCTCTCAATGCTGTTGACACACACTGAAGCGACGTTTGGTGAAGCGTGAGAGAAGAGTGGCCGAGGGCAGTCTTGTTTGAGGCCAAAACTGAGCTCTTAATTAATTTTAATTAACGAATTGAAGTCATGAGAATTAGCATTAATTTGAACCGCGGCATGAGTTAAAGGCATTCATGATGAAGGGTGGACGTCCTCCTTCGGTAGGCGATGTATAGGCAAGTCCATGTTGACCATAGGATTTACTTAAGGCCTCAAATGAGAGGTGACTTTCTGTTTGCAAGCCTCTTTAAGACCTCTTTATAGCAGATTTCGGGTTTTTGGTTTTTGAGGTTTGGGTTTTTTTTTTGGTTTAATATGAACCAAATAAAGGCATTAAATCATCTTCAATCATTAGGAAAATAACCCAAAAAATCCGATTTTTACACTTTTCTCCCTTGAACGTCGTGACAGAGCGCTTATATTATGTAAAAGGTCAAAAAGCGGGGGTCAAGAAGATGTTATTTAAAAATTGCCTATTAATAAATTACAGCTTCTTTAGTAATTGAAAGATTAACAGAGAGAGAGAGAGAGAGCTACCAGATTGGAAGATTATTTTCATAATCTCTCTTCGGTGAAAGCTCGAATGTTCCACGTGCATGATGAAGCAGAAACAGAACCCACCATCATGCCGGAAAATCACCACAGGGTGAATATAATATATTTCCCGGACAAGCACGAAAAAAATACCGATAAATACTGGGAAAATTTAACAAAATTAAACTCTCACAGGCCAGTTTTTCTAAAGGGAAAGGCGTGACATAACTCTCAGAGTAAGCAAAGTAAGAGTAAGCCAGGAGACGGCAAAGGAAGGGAAAGGCGTTAAATATTTCCACTTTAAAAAAAAAGAGATTTTAAAAGTGATTTGAGAAAAAGTTAAACGAAAAGGAACAGCAGCTGCCTTCTCATAAAAATACTTAGGGCCTATATATTTTTGCAACAAATTCAACAAAAACTGTTGCATACTCTTAAGCTGAACTCACCACGCTGCCACTGTCTCACTCTCACTCTCACTCTCTCTCTCTCTCTCTCTCTGTGTCGCTGTTTACTTTTATCGCTCTCTTTAACTGTCAAAGTTTTTGCTACTTTCTCTGCATTCTCTGCACACACTCACCATTGTGACGCGACAGCAGCCTCATCAAATTGCAGCGCGACAATGTCGCAGTTGCTGCATTTTCACCTCACACTTATACAATAGCAAATTCACCACGGCCTCGGTTGGCCTCCAGTTGGCGCATATAACCTCAGCGCCGAGCATTCGTGTGAACAGTCTTCGTGTTACTTTGGCAGTGTACGGTTGAAAAGTAATGAACCGCGTCGTCTGGCTTGAGTTAATTTCTGTTGTTAATTTAAATTCAAATCAAATCAATCCGTTCCTGCAATGATTTGCGGTTGCTGTGTGCCAAAGTGTTGCCCGTTGTTCGGCGATTAACTTTCAAGCGTTCAAGATATTCATAAAAAACTCTTTCTTGCGTTTCCCGAAAAATCCGTGTGACTGTGTCGGTGTGTGTGTGTGTGTTCTATCCGCCTCTTATGCGAGATCTTTTGCACATTCGTTTCGGCGGTGCTCACAACTTCGTCTGGTTTTCGGCAAAATCGGGATACATTTTGCCCCAATTCTTGGGGGAAAAAAAATCATCCTAGTAGTAAAAAAATCAGTGTAAGAAGAAAATCAGCTCTTCGTGTTTGACTGTGTTCGTTTTTTTTTTTTGTGTTTGTGTGTATGTGTGTGTGTGGGTGGGATAGTGTTGAAGAGCTGTGAAGCAGAGATTATTTTTGCAAGCTTCCGGATTCCACCATCGTCTAAGCTGCAGGACGCCCAGAAAGTATGTTACAAAAAAACGTTCAAAATAAATTGAAAAAAAAAATTCTGCTATTTAAAATCCTTGAATTCTTTTAATCCTGATTTAACCGATTACTGCCTTATTTTTAGTTCCTTTAGTTTTACTTTTGAGATTTTTTTTGTATTCTAGTTAAACTTTTCGCTCACAATAACAACAAGAACAACAACAACTACAACAACTACTGCCTTGAAACTGCCGACCGAGCAGTTTTCTTCGCACTCGTAACAACTCGACTCGAGTAGCCGTAGTCGCTCGGTAGCCGGAGCATCGCCGAGCACACCACACAGGCTCCTTTCCAGCTGCCGTTGGCTGCTCTGTGTCCTTCCGAGTGTGTGTATTCATCAGATTTGCTGAGTTTATTCGTCGGCTGCTGAAAACTGCTTTCAAAGTTAATGTAGCTGTTGTTGTTGTTGTTGTTGTAGCTGCTATTTCATTCTACCGCAACAGCTTCCTGAAAATCCGCAAAGTAGGTACATTTTCAGTGCACTCAAAATCTTTGCATTTCGAATGAGCTGCATTGCAGTGAACGGTTAAGTGTACGAAATGGGCCAATGCCCATCATTCGTTCAACCAACGGCTCTTCTTCACCACTTAACACTCACCAGCCAGTCCTCAACCCCTTCCTTCACAAAGATCCCAGGCAAGACTTTTACTCTGGCGAAAGATCTATTAAACATACTCCCCAAAAAAAAATTGCCCATGCCTGCTCTGGCTGTGATACGAAATTTAAATTCTATTCCTCTTATTCATCCTTTTTTTTCGCCCCACACTCACTCACTCGCCACGACTATGATTTGCCGAATTTACATTTTGCAAAATCTTCGCAAAACTCCACCGTCACGCCCGCCCGCCCCCTTTTAACACTTCCGCTGAAGGAAACCGGCAGAAGGATTTCTAGTCTACCTACTACGCGCACTCTTTTGTGCAGATTTTTGTTCTTCAACAAAAAGAAAATGAATTTTCGAATTAGTTGAATAAACTTTTGGGGGGCATTTAATGAAAAAGCTTTTAAGACGGAAACTTTGGGAGAACACCAGTTTCGACAGCTGCCACATTTTGTCTGATATTAAAAAAAGATTACTTGCCAATTAAAAAGTTTTAACGTGCAACATTTTCAGTCAGAACATTTGTTTGATTTTAAAGAAGAAATTGGGAGGCAGCCTCCAAAATTTCCTTGAGTATTAACTTCATTTTAATCCTGAACTATTTTGATTGCTTGAAAGTATTAGCTAATAAAAATAGTGCCGTGTATTATTTCAGACGAAAGAAGCCTTGAGAAAGTTACTTCTTTCTACAATGCTATGGCGTCAAATTCTTCCAAAACCTAAGACTAAAGAGTTAGACGCTCTCTTACGTGTAAAATTCGCGTCTACAGAGTTTCAAAACTTCAGGTTTTGAGATTATACACGCCAAAGATATAACCTCTAAATTTAGTTTCTAGAGAGTAGTAGACAAAATGTATTCAAATTTAGGTAAAATTAAAAAAAAAAATATGGGATCTCTAGAAGGGAATAAAGATATGGAATCTCTATAAAAGTCTCTAAAAGGGAATAGATAATATGTGCTCGAATTCAAGCAGAATTTAGTAATAAATATTGAAGCTTCAGAGAGTTAAGAAGGCTCTAGATTTTTTTAGATTCTAGAAAGGAATAGAGAACATAATAAATATGGAAGCTCTAGAGAGCGGAATAGGGAGGACTCTAGAATACAGACCACTGTGGAAGGGTATAGAGAAGATGTACAGAAAAATTAGGAAAAAGTTTTTTAAAAGGCTGTAGATTTGTGTAGATTCCAGAAAGGAATAAATAACATGCGCTCGAATTCAAGCAAAATCTATTAGGAAATATAGAAGCTGTAGAGAGGAATAGAGAGAACTCTAGAAAGGTATGAAGAATATATGTACATATGTTCAAATTTAAAGGAAAGAAATATGGAATATCTAAAGATAGCTAAAAGTCTAGTTCGCAAAAAGTTTTTATTTAGTAATAGAATATAGATTTAGAAAATTTAAAAAAAAATTTTTAATGCTTCGGAGCATCACAATTTTCTGAAAAGAATTTTTGTATTAATTTAGTCGTTAAAAATTCGTTGTTGTGAAACAGTTATGAAAATATTATTCTCAGTATAAAACAAATTAATAATCTTAGAAGAAATTTTAAAAATATTTAAAAAAAAAGATTAACCATAACTAATTTACTGAAGTATTAAAAACTCATGCAGCTTTTTCCATCTCTTTCTCTCATTTAAAGCATGAAAATACAAAACAAAATTTTGCTTTCTTGAACCGTTATCAAATTTTTTTTCTAATATTATCATATTACAAGAGCTTCAAGGCATGAATAACTTCCTTTATCTCTATAATATCTTCCATTTTCTCTAACTATATTTGCATTTTGTTTACTCGATGGATTAATACTATCAATGTAGAATAATTTGTCACAAATAAATTTCTGAAGAGACCAGACGAAATACATACCATAAAAATCCTTCTCAGATAGATTAACGAGATTATGTTTACATGCTGACCTTGTTAAGAAACTTCTTAAGGCTAAGTAAGTGAAGGGTTAAGCTTCTCCCAGCCACTTTCAATAGATTCAAAAACTTCTTAGAAGCAAGATAAATTCTAAGACAACCTACATTCCGCTCCTAAACTGAATAGTTCCATCTGGTTGGCAGGATGATTTGCATTAAATCCAGACCAGAATTCGAAGAATGCCAACAAAAGACGAAAGGATGACGTTAGAACAATTTTTTTCCAGTCTTTACTTTAGAACGAACCTCTTTTTACTCGGGAAACCTTTTGTGGCCGTTGCCACCGGCCGTCGGCATCTACTTATGCGATGTGGCAAGAAATGACAGCATGCTGTGGCAGCTTTCTCTGGAAGCAATTGAAAATCAGGACTTCCTGAATGAGAAAAAGTTCAGAACGAAGCGAGCGGCTACAACGACCACGACGACGACAGCGTCCTAAGTATAGGTCAGGTCATCTCTTTTTAATTTTTCCATTCGGTTTTCTTTTTTATTCATAACTTTAGAAGCAACAGCTTTGATGGCAAACCGCATCAGGACTAGCCGAGTCTTACTTACTAGCTCGTTTCTACTTCGGTATGGGTTACATACACTCTTTTCTATATTAATCATAATGTTTACTAAGCACCTCTGCCGCCCGCCCGCAGACCCACAGACCAGAGCGACTTGCATCGAATCAACAATAAGCAACTTTGCACTTTATTCAAGCGGTCCTCGCTGCATGCGTGCATGTGCGTTTCCTGCCCTGGGCCTTCCCATGAAAGCGTGTGTGTGTGTTTGCTTATTCGTTGGCGAATGTAAGTGTGTATGACACTTGGTCGGTCCACTTGGTGGCTGTGGTTGCAGCAGCTGTAAAAGTAAGAACGCCTTGTAAAAGTAAGAACGCTTTCATCTGAGTTTTTCTGCAGCTGCTGGGGCTGCTGCTGCCCCTGCTGCCGGCTACCGGCGATGCCTTCGGTGTTGTTGTGTTTTTAGCTACTGCCGTTGTTTGTTTCTTCTTTTTTTCTTCTTTCATTATTTGTTCTCGGCTCGGTTGTGCTTGGGTGTTATTCCGTGATTGCGTAGGTTTGTAGAGTGTAGAGTGTAGAATGTAGAGTGGTGCCTCGCCGTGGTGCCGCTCTTCAAAAGTACGCCCCAACTTTTTCCATTATTTCGTAGTTGCATTTTTTCTACTTCTCTTCTCATTGTTGTTGTGCTGTTGTTTGAGAAGGTTACTCCTCCTCTTCCGGCTGTAAAATATTTACTACATTTAGTTCACCGTTAGGCACCGTCTACTACAGTCTGAGTGGGCGTGCCCAGACTGTATGGTTTACGAACTGTTTTTAACCATTTAATATAATCGTATTATAAGATAAAAAATATGTTTTCGTGAAACAATTTAAATTCTTTACACAATTTTACGAAAATCTAATATTAAAATATAACCTAAAGAATTTCTAAAGATTCATGAGAAAGAGCACAAGAGCACACAACCTGCAAGGTTGTGAGGAAAAAAAAGCCGCGCGAATACGTACCTGACAATTAATTACTAACAACCCTTAACGCATCACCGCCATACAATCTTAATAAATATTCGAACCAACCAGAACCAGAACGAAAAAAGATACCTACCGCCGTAAACGGTTTGTGTCCAAACTAAACTTTGCAAGGCTTGAGGGAATTTCGTTGCAAAACCGCGTTTAGAAAGAATAGAACTTTTACGCTCTTACTCTTTCGCAAAAGACTTGCAGGAGCTCACTTTTCGATTAACCCTGATGTTCTTACACCCAAAACGACCATAAAATTTCACTTACTTTTGAAATTATCGTTTAACCGTTCACCATTATGCGAAATTTAGTATGCACCTGCGTGTATATATCTTTTAAACTGCAATACATAGCAAAATATTGACAGAAAACACAAAACGAAACGTACGATACTTTTGTGGTAACTGACTGATTGTCTCTAATTGACTTTAACCCTTAAAATCTTGAATCTTATAATTCAATGAGAGAAGAAAAAAGATAAATTTAACACCAAAAATGCAAGAGGATCGAAAATTAAATTTCCGCTTTTAAAAGACACAGAAGGATAACGCGTAGTTCAATCGAATACGTACCATTAATACCGACTGCGAGTATGCGCTCACCCATGCAAGCATTCGTGGGCGTTGTGCGGGCGCGAGCAGGCAACTGTGTACATGGTAACGCAGGCATCGCAAATTCTGTAGCGACATTGATAAATGACATTTCGTTGTGAAAGTTTAATAAAAATATACACAGAATACTTAAGAAAAGTGAGAGAGAGGTAGAAGTTGGAGAAGTAGGTAAAAAAGGAAGGACGATGAAGGGAGACAAAAAGTTAAGGATAAGGACTGTAGTGAGGACAAAGCGAGAGTGGTGCAGTCGATAAAGCCATTGTTGCTCACTCAAGTTTTAAAGTAAATTGCGAACGAATAACGCGACTGCAACAAGCATCAACACCGACCGCCCACTGCCCACGGTTGCTTCTGACAGCTCTGTCTGCATCATCATTCACCAACCCTTCTCCTTCTCAGCTTCCGCCTCAAGTTGTTACGATCGGTCGACGAACCAGCATTGAAAAAATTGTTTTTCAACTGACTTGACTTACACAAATCACTGGTGTTGTTGTTGTTGCTATTATTGTTGTTGTATTTACTGTTGTTAGTGTGATTTAAACAACTTCTTTACCTCTCACTGCTTCAAATAATGTAAACGTAATAATTTTGAAAATTTTGCTGTCTTTGAAATGTATTTTTTTCCTTTTTTTTCTATATTTTTTTCAAATACCAAATATTTTTTTCTATTCTATTTTCCCCCCGAGTATTTCTGGTATCGATTTTTTTTTTTATTTTTCTTGAGTTTTTAGGCATTGCTCTCAGTTATGCCTCACATTCTTCATCGGTCATTTCTACATTTTCTACAAGTATTTCTATCGCTTTTCGAGTATTTCTATTTTTCCCAAGAGTCATACTTTTCATCTTCCAACATTTTTATTTATCCTACGAGTTTTTTGTATCTTTTTTTGATTAATTCTCTACTTTTCCCATAATTTCGGTCTTCCCTTTAAGAGACTTTTCCCATAATTTCGGTTTTTTCTTTAAGAGTTTCCAACTTTTCCAAGTATTTCCGTCTTTTTTTTAAGTGTTTCCATCTTTTTTATGAGTATTGCAATGTTTGTTCGAATGTTTCTGTGTTTTTCATTTATTTTAAAAGGTTTTTATTTATGTTCGCTTTCTTTCATGTTCGGTACAAATTTGGAAATAGATTTTATTGATTTAATTGATAAAGCTTACAGCTTAGCTGGAGACTTGAAATTTTAACCAAAGCTCAATGGTGGATGGCAATGCAGTATGAAGCATTAACTAACCGCCCACGCCCACTTTAAAGCATGAAATTTGCGTCTTTTCAAAATTTTCAGAAAGTTCTTAGAGCTAAGTTTGCTACGAGATGCAAATGAGCAGAATAAATGCTATCATGGAGAGAAAGTTTCGGCACAAAAATGCATATAATGCGATATGATGAAATACGTGTTTATAAATTTTAAAATTTAGGTAAAAATAATGTTTAGAGTATTAAAATGAGGGACAGTGAAAAATCGCGGTAATAATAATTTAACAAATCAACCTCTAAGTACGTCTCAGAAGGCATGAAATTATTTCCAGCATTCATTACGTCGGTTCCTGCAGCTTTATTCAGTCAATTGCTCTCTTCCATTAACTTCACCAATACCAACACAAACACCAATTCCATCACTAACACCAACACCGTCGCCAAAACCATCACAGTAGTAGCAAAATGACGAAGACGAAAACGAACAGACGACGATGATGGATATAATTTTCCGCACTGATTTTGATTTGACTGAGAGAAGAATAAAATGTTGTAGGGCAGTGTTTCTCAAATCTTTATATATCGTGCCCTTTTTGGTAACTTGAATAATTGCGAATATCTTGCATTAGTTCCAAAATGGAACTACGGATTAGCGTTCGGAGTTTTCTTTGATCTTCACCGTATATTTAGAATGATATTTTAAACATACCAAAAAATTTCGACAATTCTCCGAACAATGAAATCGGTGAAATAACTCTTTTTACACGGTAGATAAGTTGTGGGAGAAAATCATGCCTAACCAAAGCGTGTAAAATTGGACACAGCATGCATACAAAATAGAAGGATGAGTTGAATTAAACTAACTAAACAAGCTTTGCGTTCAATTAAACTATAAACCGTGTAAATCGAAATCGTGCCCTTACACTTTGAGAACAGCTGGACACAGCCGGCAAACGAGCTGCAGATGAAGACGGACAACTAAGAGAAGAGAGAGAGAGACACTTTAGTGATTGTAGAAGACGACAAAGTTGTGTATTTTCATTGTCGCTTTTGAAGTCTCAAGAACTGTACTGTACTCTGTCTCTTGCTCTTCCTCTTCCTCTTCGCCCCTTGAGTAATTTGTTACTTTCGAAGATGTTGAGGAAGCTCTACATGCATACACACAAAGTTATTGCATTTACTTCTTGGTATCTATTATTACAACTTACTGCTGCTACTGATGCTGCTACTACTACTGATGTTGCTACTGCTTTTGTTGCTGTTATATTTCGACTACCTTGATTTGTTTTTTCTATGAGCGTCGATTTTTGTGCACTTTTAGAGCACTTTTAGATTTTCGATTAATTTCAACGCCATTTACAGACTATAAAAATCTGTTAGAACAGTTTTTGTTGTTGTTTTCGCTGTTCTTTTACTATTGCGACGACCTCTACCATAGTTGCTACTTTTATTATTGCCAACAATTTGACAACATTGCAAATTGTTGGCACATCGAGGCGTACTTTTGCAGCACATTTTGTCACTTTCTGTGGCCAACATTTTTGGTAGAGGAGAATTCTTGTTTGCAAAAAAAAAAATTATTCTGATGTTGTCTATGAATTGATGCAACTCCTGACTGCCTGCCTCATTGACGGACGAACAGACAATGGACTGACTGAACGATAAATTGTCTTTCCGCACAACTGAGCAATCATTTCCTTTCAATTCGAAATTTGTTAATGTTGGTGTTGTTGTTGTTGTTGTTGTTGTTGTAGTGAAAAGTAGCAGTACCAAAAAAAAAAATTGTAAAATGAAATAAAATGAAATTATTTCCAGCTGTTGATTTTGATAACGTCGTTTCAGATGGATTTCTTTCTCCTTTTTTTTTTTGTGCAGAATTAATAAACATACAAAGAAATCCCATCCGTCCGTCATTCAGATGACTAAAAAACTCAGTATATTTTAATTCGCTCAGCTTCGACTTAAGCACTGATTATTTGCTCCATTTTGCTCTTTTCTTTTTGCTTGTTTTTAATTTTTTCTGGATTTTACCAATTTTTTCTTGTCATAAAGTATTTATTATTTCAGCTGAGTAAATACCATTTGCAGATTTTTTTTTTTTTTTTTTTTGAAAAAATCAATTAAATGTTGATTTTGGAGTGCATACACGTACAATCATCATTCATAAAAGCGTTTGTTAGGTTAGAAAAAGTATCCTAAAAAGACAACTCTCAATAAAACTGAACTTGGAATTAAAAATTAGAGCTTTTTTGATGATTGAGCTTTTTTTTCAGTATAATTAAAAAAAGAATTTGAATAATTGCGTCCGTCTATGAACATATATTAAATCAATTTGTTTTAAGCCGCGATCACACATGCCTATTCGCTATATGGTCATAAAATAACGGGACCAAATAAAGCTGTACAAACGCATAAAAAATTTTACAACATTCATAAAACTAAAAAATCTTATTCACAATAATAATTTTTAAGAAATTCTTGAAATTCAAGATTTCGAGTCCATCAAAAGTCCATTTTTGAGTCTTAGTTTTTAGTACTTTCAATTAAGAGAGAGCTTTGAGCTGGATATAATTTGAATATTTCGCTTAAAAAATTGAAATATCATCGCATTAAAAAATAACCGCACAAAATCAGATTTGATTTGTATTGTACTGGTATAAATTTGGCAAAGAAAATAATAGTAAAAATTCTCTTTGGAGTTTAAAAATTCATAATTTCTTTTTAATTTTTTTAAGTTTAATAGTTGAAAAATTCATCTGGGTTAAAAATATCGATTTTAAAATGGTAAGAAAAGTCAACTGCTTCCACATTGATTTATTAAATACATATATTGTTCAATATTGTGGTATAAAAGTTCGAATCAGTAATTGCAAACATTTAACCTTCGCATTTTAAAAAATCAGCGTTTAACGTTGATAAATACATGTATGTATGTTCAACTGTTGTTGTTGAACAAAATTAAAATGAAATTTAAAAACTTTCATTTTCAATCTAAATATTTGTAGAAAAATTGAAAAATTAACCCCAAATTTCTCACCGCACACAAAATCGCACAATTTCTAAACAAAACACAACAAACCATTTAAATTATCGTATTATCTCGTAAAGATTGCACTAAAGAAAAATTCAATTTAAAAAATGTTGAAGCTGTTATTTAAATACCATTGAATATAAATACCATTAAAACCTCATAAAACTATAATAATAACACTATATATCCGCATAATTAATAAAACGGCACTGTAAGTTTTTGAAAATTGATACTCCAAAAGTTTATAATAACTTGTAAATAATATTGTACTAATAAATACCAACGAAACTTATTTAATTAGAAATTAATTTATTAATCAATCTATCAATCCATCATTCAATCGATATGTTTGAAGTAATGAAAACGGCCATACGGTTCTGCCTGGCTCGACGCTGGTACACTGAAAAAACTATTCTGTTGAAAACAGCCAAGTATTTTGCGTTAATTAACTGAGTAACTTGGTCATTATAGCATTGACCAAGCGTATTATTTAAAAGTGGCAGAATCAACTTGGTTCAGAAAAAATTTTTTTAAATATTGAAAAAAAATTAATCCGAATTATAAAACTGAAGCAAACTTGAAAGCAAAAAGTTTCTTTACCCTTAAAAAGTTGTAGAGCAACCTACGAACTTTCTATCAAATTGTTTTACGCCGAACAAAAATCGCACTCGGTTAAATGGATGTTTTCTGAGTGTAGACATGAATAGCGACAAGGCCTAGCGACAACCCACAACCATAATACCCTTAATTATGTATATGAAATTGAGCATATGTTTCACTATTTTCGACGCACTGTCTTTCTTCATTATGGAGTAAACAACTGCTTGTTCCCGTTCTTAACTATAGACATGTTGTAAATGCATGTACACCCCAAAACGCACGGGGTGTTTCCTCCCCTCTTTGTCCTCTCTCTCTCTCTCTCTTTCTCTCTCTCTCACCCACTCTCCCTAATTACCTTTACAAATGTTGTAATAACCTTAACTTTCTTTTAACCCTTGGTGTCTTTCTTAATTGCCCGAACTATATGTACCTATACCACTACACATTACTTTGTGTTAATCTTTTGCCCTTCCCCTTTCCATTCATCCATTTCCTGTCTTTATTTATAATAATAATGATTGCTTTATTTAAGAGGAACCTTTGTGGTACCAGGTTACGATGGTTGGATATATAGGATTATAGAAAAAGTACTTAAGAAAATGTTAAACCTGAAACCATAAGCTTAAATTAAGACCCATAAATAAATTGATTGTATGACCTATCACTTTCTTTTCTCCCTTTAATTTCCTAAAACCGTATAACCTCTCATTCCTCAATAGATTTTTACCCATAAATCCTTTTTAAATCCCTCAATTCTTTATGGATCTTTTAAAGATGGACATAAAACCGCATTTTTAATATGATTATTTAGTTGTTGTTTTCGTTGTTGTTGTCTCAATACTTATCGCCTGAATTTTGCAATGACTCTGAAAAGAGAATTGTAGTTTTTCGGTTTCATGGTGGTTTTTTTTTATATCCGTTTTTAATATCCGTTCAACACTATATTGCTGCTTCCTTTTCCTATACTTTTTCTTCTATTATTTCTACTAAGAGTAGTAGTACTCTTTCCTCCACTACACTTTTTTTTGCCTTAAGTATTTTCTTTACTCTACGACCTTCAGTAACTTAATCCATTCGTTGATTTTGTTGTTTTTTTGTTATGTTTTTCGAGAACAAATCACAGGATATTTGATTTTCTTTTCCGGTTGTTGCTTGTACTTCAATTTCTGCTGGTTATTTGTGGCACCGGTACCGATAATCTATTTTATTACAATATCTTTTTTCTTCCATCTTTTTGCAGTTTTTTCACACGATGACAGAAGCGCAGCTATTGGAAATGATTTCAATATACGATACTACTTTAGAGTCTGATTTCATGAAAAGAAAGGATTTCGTTGGCCGCAGAAATAATTCGATTTATATATGACTCGCTTAGCAACAGGAAATCGATTTTCAGAAATAAAGGACATTAACCTAAATTCGATCGGACCAATTCGACCATAAAAGCAACAAACATAACAACAGCCACAACTGATTTCTTCGTAATAGTGGTAATAAAGAGCAACTAAGGAGCATACGATAATATGAGGTGGACGAAAAATTTAATCAGCAGGATTGTTAATAATTCCAGGTAAGAGAACTTATAAATTTAATTTTTTAGCCAAACTCTATTTTCCGTAGTCTTTAAGCTTCTAACGCCTCTGTTGGGCTAATTAAAGTCAAATGGAACAAGAACATCAATTATGGTGCCATCAATCAATTTTAAATCTCTGAAAGCGTTTTTATAAAAGGCTTTAAAAACGCTCAATTTCTCGAACTTGGTACTTTCTCGAAGTTTCTACCTTTTTGTTTGAATTGCTGAAGGTCATTTGGAACGAAAAAAGGGGCCTAAGACCACATTGCCCCTTCAAAGTTTTTTGAAAAAACGTTCTATTCTCCAACTTTAAACTTTCTCGAAGCTTCTACCATCTACCTATTCGTTTGAATTGTTGGAGGACATTTGGAACGAAAAAAGGGGCATAAGACCACTTTGCCTCTTCGAAGTTTTTTCTAAAAACACTCTATTTCTCGTAGCTTCTACCATCTACCTTCTCGTTTGAATTGTTGGAGGTCATTTGGAACGAAAAAAGGGGCATAAGACCACTTTGCGTCTTCAAAGTTTTTTCCAGAAATGCTCTATTTCTTGTAGTCTTCAACTTCCCGAAGTTACTAACTTCTTGTTTGAACTGCTGGAGGCCAAATGGAACCAAAAGAAGCCAAATGGTCTAAATTTGAATCAAAATTCAGTTTTTAAAGCCCATAAATTGTTAAAAAGTTTGTTATAAAAAAAATTACATTTCTTGAAGTATTCTTAAGTTTCTAACTTCAATTTTTTTTCTTGTTGCTTGAGACCAAATCGGAACAAGACGGATAAAATGGGCTTTCATCATTAAGCTCAATTTAAATTCAAAAATCAAATTCATATTAAATTTTTTGAAAATCTGTGAAAGTTTTGATGATAGCTTTTCATAATTTTTTTGCGGGAAAGCAAACTGGAGTCCCATCCCACTCTTTGGTTATACAGTAATTTTTAAAATTTAAATTTATGCATAAGACGATGTCTGCCTGATTTGCTAAGCCATTCATGTGCCGTTAATATTTCTTTGAAATAGTTAGCATCCAAATTGTCCCCTGCAATCCCAGTGACATTCTCCAGCTCCCAAAGGACCGAATTATTCGAACCGAATTTCGATCGCAAGTAAGTAATTCGAAGGCAAAGCACGAACCATCGTCATAGACCAAAAAAAAGAACAGGATGGAGGATAAAAAAGATGACGCAAAAGGGACAGGCGGAAATGGCGCAGAAAGCGAACACAGCAAAGCGAAGCAAATGCTTCAAACAACAAATGCTTCAGATTCACACAAGCGTCATCATGCAAGCTCTCATGCGAACCGAGAAGAGTCCACGATAAAAAGGCTGGTTGGGCGAAGGCCGTAAGCGTTGTGTAAAAGATTAAAAATTCCCGAAATGTCCAACGCGAAATAATTACAGGCGACGACCGATGCCGTCGTTCACGAGGAAAAAAGTGCACTGAAAAAGAGTTGTTGCAAAAAAGCATAGCGCATAGAAAATATACGAATACACCAGAAACGGGACTAATACGCTGCAAAAAAAAAATGAAGAAAAAAAGGAAAGAAAAGAAAAACCATCAGATGATATGGTACATGACCAGTATACAGAATCTTGTTCCGACGGAACAATTCTCGCAAAAGAGGAAAAAGCACTGCTGCAAGGATTTCAGCAGACGAAAAAAACGAAAACGAAAAAAATAGTTCGCAATAGTTCGTGTAGTCAGGAGTCAGGGCGGCCGTGGGCAAGTTCGAACATGAAAAGCGATTTGGCCTGAAGGCACGAGATATACGCCACACTGGGAACGGTAACGGAACGGACCGGACCACGATCACGACCACCAACAGGGAGAATAAACGTGATGGTGCCATAAAGAAGCTCGTATAGAAAAGCTATTTATTCGTTAGATAAAGGCTGCGAACAGGGACGAAATAGGCAAAAAAGGCTCCGAAAAAAAAAAATTTTTTTTTTAAATGTATTTTCTTCAAGCCTAATGAGAAAACAAAATTTGTTCATCTTCGTTAAGTGCGTCAGTTATTTTGTGATAATTTTATGGACGTGTAACGACAGCTTTTAATGATATCACACATTATGTGTCTTTTTATGGCACTCTATCATTATCATCATATTGAAAAACTATCAATTTTCGCACATAATAAAAAACACATTATTTGATTTTGAGGGAGAAAAGTGTAGCGGCGTGTAGCGGGAGGAAGGACTAAAGTGGCCAAGTTCAAAACCTATCAAAAAGGTAATAAAAAGCAAAACCTTATGAAACTTACGACTTACGACATACGAGAACGATGATGATGCGATGTGAAAAACAAAGTGAAAACTTTTCAAATCGAAAACAATAAAAAGAAATATGAAAGGAAATATTGATGGTGAGAAGAGAACGATGAAGACTACACAGACACAGAAGTTGCCAAAAACTGTCAAAATATATATAGACAGACGGTAGATAAACGATAATCGTCGAAAATAACAGTCAAATAGCATGAAAATGGCAACTGACCACAAAAACGGAAACGGGCAACGGGAAACGGTGTTAGCGGTGCAAAAAAAAAATGGACAGCATTACAAAAGCAATATGGAAGACATATAGACAGACAGAGCGACACACAGACAAGCTGACGGATAGATGGAGCGACCGTCAAACTATATATTGCCATAGAAATGTCTGTCTTCTTTTCTTAGTATAAGAGCTGCGTCGCAATCTGTTGAGAGTGAGAGGGAGAGACATCTACACTGGATTAGGTGAAGTTTTGCGTCTGAAAATTTTGTGATAATTTGAGAATATTACTAAAGTTTTCGAGACTTTTTCTCAATGGCTTTACACTCAAACACAGCGTTGAAGCCTGCAGCCTTAACGCAGAGAAAAATAACTCATTAAAATTTCAGCCGGTTGTTTCATTATGAGAGAATTTTACAAGTATTATTTGAATTATTCATGAAGACCGACCGCATGAATACGTATTCATTTCCATCGTTTTTAATACACAACAACAACAACAAGAAACCACAAAGGAAATTGAAATTGTAATCGAAAACGAAATCAAAATCGAAATCGAAACATCAGAATATCAACCACGCCCCCACCATTTTGCGTTATCAATAATGCCAAGTTTTTTTTCGTCTGTTTTCTTCAGTACTCTTTTTTTCATTTCTTTTGTTGTGGCAGCCGTGTTTTGTTTTATTCATTCATTCATTTATTCATTCATTCTTTCATTCATTCATTCATTCATTCATTCATTCATTCATTCATTACTGGAGCCTTTCATTTCTTTACGCCCTGTAGACCTTTTGTATTGTTAAACTTTTACTCTATTCCTTCTCAATCGCTCTTTTTCCACACGCTTCCTTTCGTTTCCTTTCGCTTCCGCAACCTTCTATTTCTATATCTCAACCTTCGACTCTTCATTATAATATTCATCCCTTTGCATTAACCCATTTTTGTGTGTACCTCAAGCATCTGCTGCTTTCCTTTGTCCTAAGACTGATGATAATCATTGTTGTTTGGCATGGCATTCACCTCTCTCTCATTCTTCTCATCACTCTGCTCCTTTCTCTTCTTCTTAATTATTGTTGTTGTTGTTTATTTACTGTATGGCAAATCCATGAATCGATTCAAGTGTGTCTGTTTGGCAAAGGGTTTGACCTGCCCTCTGTTTTTTGCATCGACCGTGGCGCATAAATAAATATCATTTCAATGAGTTACTTGTAGCCCCTTCTACCTCATACCCCGCACCACCCCCCTTTCCCTCCCCCTTCTTACCACGCGCTGCATCTGCATTTCTTCGCTTCTTCGGAATTTTGTAAATTGTAGGCATTTTTTGCTTAGTTTTTTTGCTTTCATCGAACAAACCTGATGGCTTAATGCTCCTTCTCTTGAGCCCTACTCCTTCCGCATACAACGTCGTGACCATTTTGTTTGTGTCTTTTTTGTTTCCTTCAAACGCTGCCGACCCTCGTCCTTGTTATGCGCTCATTTTCAAATCGGATTTTCATCTTTTAGTCTGTTTTGGTGCGAAATCCTTATCTTCGAGGATAATAGTATCGCCTTTTGCTCTGCCCTGCCCTGCCCTGCCTTGCTTGGCTTGTCTGACTTATCGTTATTTTTAAACAGACATTGCAGATCTATGTGTGTTTGTGTGTTCGTGAGAATGATTCGTGAACAGTGAATTATTTTCAGTTTATTGAATTTTCGATTTGGAATTGATTTGGTGTAGATTTCGTGTATCTCATTCCTTTCAGCTTTTTCGTTTTTGCTTTTGTTCAACAATCGTCTTTCGTCTTTCGTCTTTCAAGACGTACATTTTCATTTTACGTGAAAACGATGTGCACAGATTTTTAAGAGATTTTTAAAATATGTTTTGTAGTTAGTAGTAGCTTTGTGTAACAAGGTACGGCAAGGTTAACGAGGAATCAATGCTCTAAAGATTAGCTTTAAGCAGGTGTTAATGGTAATGCATTATATAGCCAAAAAAGGGAAGTTAAGAGGATGAAAAGGAACAACAGGTTGATGAAAATCTTTCTTGATTTAGTATTCATTACGTTGAAAGTTATGAGACAAAGAAACTCTGGATAAGTTTGAAATGTTAATGAGAAAAATGCTCCCTGAATATCGAAATTCTCATAGAATAGAGACAATAGAGAATATATTAGAGAATAGAGAGTTTAGTCACTGAAAAACCGCATTTTCCAGAAACCTTTCAGTCCTCGTTAATCGTTACAGATTATTATAAATATTTGAAAATGATAATAGGACCATAAACATAATATATATACGTACTAAAAAAAGGCCAGCCTCTTCATAAAATTAAGAGCTCTCGGCCTCTATTTTAAGATCGATGTTTTAGGAAGCACTAAGCCCATTTCGAGACCCATTCAAGCCTCAAGGGTTCAGCTTCAAGAATAGCATCATCCGTAGCTCTTTGCAGCCTAAGCTAATCTTTGAGACTTTATTTAATTGAGACTTTAGCTTCCGTTTTTCAACATTGCATACCATGCCGTTGATGTTTCGAGTTGTCTCATAAGCTCACATTCAAAAGGCTTCAAAAACCATTCTCTATAATTATGATCTTTTAAACACTTCGGGTGGTGCCTTTCTTTTGTGCCTTGATTTTTACACTCGCAAAATATTTTCAGCGAATCAATTTTTCGCTGAATTAAACAAACACCTCAGGATGAGAAGAGGCCGGGATAAGAGTGAGAGAGAAAAAGAGAGCGAGAGGTAGACCAACAAAGGAAGCCACACGATGAAGAAACTGGGATCAAGGAAGCCCTGAAGCAAGGAAGAAGTGCAGACGTATGTTTAAAAAAAAAAAAATGGGGAGAAAAATATTTGGGAAAAAAATGTTTTGTACAAATGAAGAAAGATGGTGGAACTTTTCGAATTAGCAGCAACAATTTTAAAGAAGATGAAAAAAAGGAAAAAACTGAAATGCAGCCAAAAAAAAAGAAAAAAACAACAAATGCTCAAACGTCTCGTTTAAGAACGACGAATACGAAAGAAAGAGTATAATAAATATTCCTGAATCAACAGAATATGATTAAAATCCATAAATCAAAAAGTCGGAAAAAAGAAAAAAGGAAATGAAATTAAGGGGAAGGGAAAGAAAGAGCCTCTCGTGAACAAGAGGCGGTAAGAAATAAATAAGAATAAAATAATGTTGCATACTTTTGGGCGCTAGTTTTTCATTTTCAACATTTTGCTGCTCAAGTTGAATTGAAAAGAAGAATCAAGATGAGATGAGATGAGATGAGTTGAGTTGAGTTGAGTCGAACAAAGTTTGAATAAGTTTAAAGCTGGCAAACACGCAGAAAGCCACACACACAGAGAGAGAGAGAGAGAGAGAGAGAGAGAAACAGCAGCAATAGCAGCAGCCAGAAGTGCAACGAAATGGAAATCAACACTGAAGGAAGTGTAAACTTTTGCCAGTTGCTGGAATGAACTTTATACTGAGAGGGGAAGAAGAAGAAGAAGAAGAAGAAGAAGAAGAAGAAGAAGAAGAAGAAGAAGAAGAAGAAGAAGACGAAGAGCAGAAAGAACAAAGATTGAAATTTGCTTAATGTGTTGGGACGAGGCGAAGTGAAATTTCGGTTTTAATGGAGACGAATGAGAATGTATTTGCGCTCATGAAATGTATTTCGTGAGGCCACATTAGAACATAGTGAAAATCGCTTTAGGAAGGGAGGGAGGAAGGAAGGGAGGTCGACGTCATCAGGAAGAATGGACAGTAACGAAAGTAAAAAACAGAAGGAAATAATTGAGAAATCGCACTGAATAAATAATATCAGGCGCAAGTATTTGATGGAAAGTCGTTGTCGTACGTTCATGCTTCAGTTATTACAAAGAAATTGTTGGTGCTGCTGCTACTGCTGCTGCTACTGGTAGCCCTAATGCCTGGGCCATGAAAAAATCGCTCATAGCAAACTCGCTTTGTGCTGTAAGAGCTCAGCGGTGAGCTGAACCTTTCACGCTTATAAAAGACGCTGGTAGCCGCTAAACGCTTCAAGCGGGCCGATTTTTTCGTGGCCCAGGCATAACTCCGGTACCTTTGCTGCTTCTGCTTTACCTTTAGTAAACTGCAAAGTACTTTAGCACTTCGGTTACTGCTAGTGCCACTACTCGCGGTATTCGGTACTCTCTGCTACCGGCAGCGTTGCCAGCAGCAACCCACGAAATTACATATGTATAAAGAGCTAAATAAACGATGAGCAAGAAACAAGCAACGAGCACCAAGAAGAAGAAGAAGGCCGAAATGCCAAGAAGGCAAAAACGTCAAGCAGAACGAAAACGCCAACTCAGCGTAAAGCAAACATTTGCATCCACGCGAAACAATGAAATTTCGTAGAAGACTAAAAATTATCCTAAGAAGAAGGATAAAATGTGGAGGAGGAGGAGAAGAAGGAGGATAAGGAGCATTATTTCTCTCTGAAATAATTGAAATATTTTTAGGTATTTGTAATATTTATTTTGGTACAAGTGAAAACGCAAAACACAGCAACATCCACAGCACCTTACACCACTCACACTTTCCACCCTTAACTGACAACGAAGGGTGGCAAAGAATGAAACATTTTGTGGATAAGAAGTAAAAGCAGGAGGAGAGCGCCTGAAGGTGGTTGTGGGACACATAATTGTGTTTATTGTCTGCCCTTCGAGCAAAAAAAGGTTGCTAAATATTTTCGAGTCAAGTCGAAGGAGAGCCCGGCGTTTGTGCGTGTGGGTGTGCTTTGAGGGTTAATATACCGAATAATTGAAATTCCTCTCTGAAATTCGTATTTTATTCAATTTATCTGTACTTCGCAGTTTTACGAGCTCATAAAAATACAATAAAAATAACAAAAATAGTTACAACTTTTCCTTTTCAATTGAATCACTCCATCATCCCTCACCCCTTCACCCCTACACGCCCCTGCGCCTATCAATCATTAAATTTCTATTTTATTTCAAATACGTACGTATTTACTACCAAATTTATTCACGAAATTGAGGATTAATTTTATGCCAAGTTTCGTATAGATCGTCTCAGCTTCTCCCCCAAACCTAAGAGAAAGGGTGGGTGGGGTGGAGGGGGTGGAGGGGGTGGAATTTTTTATAATACATTCATTCGAGTGTTTAACTGCAAATGGAGCTGAATTAATTTCTTTTCTTTAGGTTTTGAAGTGCGGTTGCGTATGGATGTGCCGCTTGAGAGCTATCCTGATGAATCCTTCATCCTTCATCGTTGCTTTTTTTTTTTTGGTATTTGTCGAAGCATGTATGCACGAGTGTGTAGTCCTCATAGTAATGCATACGATACGCAGATGAAAGAAAATCTAGCATATTTTCAGGCATAAGTTTTGCCTGAAGTTTTTGCCATTTCATCATACATATATCTAAAGAGGGTTGTTTTTCCCTTTCTCTCTCTTCTGCATAATTCTGAGGGGCTTCAAAATCTGCTTTTTTCTTTCTTACTCTTTATACGCGTAAGAAAGAGTACGATTTAATCAAACCATACTGTTGACTAATGAAATTCATTCATTCTTATCATCGCTCAAGCGCCTAAAATTATGCAGACTTTTCATTTTATGACATTTTATTACTCTAAGTTTGCCAACTCAATTTGCAGTGTCAATAAGGGCGCCGCCCCCGCTTATCGTAATGGAGGGTGTATGCATATACTTACGAGTATATTTAAACAAACACTTAAACATATCTTTCTTTCTCTTTCTCTTTCCCTTTCTCTCTGTCTCGTTGTGTGTATCAGCGTGCTCGTAATGTTGGAAAGTACTTCTATGTGTGTCCTCATATATGTATGCCACCCCGTAATTCTGTCAATTTCTCCCCCCCCCCCGTATGTCCGTCTGTCCGTCCGTCTGTCTGTCTCTCACTATACGATCAAATTCAAAGTCATTCATTTCGCTTCAGAAGTCTTTAATGCGGTCGTCGAAAGCTGCTTTTTAAATAAATTGCCACTTTCCTGAATTGTTTTTATAGCTTTTTAGCTTCTACTTCTACCAGCTTCTTCTAGTCTTTGCCGAAGTCTGCTTTTAGGCTGTGCTACTTATGATGATGCTGATGGTGTCGGTGTCGGTGTTGGTGTTGATGTTAGTGGCGGTAGTGATGGTGCCGCCGCCAGCGCATACGTTTAGTGTATCGCTTGACTTGTCGTATTTGCTGCCTATTTGCTCAGCGCGGTCTCGCGCAACATTAAAAGTGAAATGGAGGGCGCAGGGGGAGGGAGGGGGGGGAGCAATAATGCCTTTTTTAAATGGGATCTACGTGGTTAGAGAATAATGGTATCTAGAGTGCCACAAAAACAGGCTTCAATTAAAGACAGGACATACAAAAAAGAGGCAGAAAGACAGAGAAAGGGAAGAATAGAGGGCGAGAGAGAGAGAGAGAGGGAGAGAAAGAGAGAGGGCGAGAGAGAGAGAGAG
This sequence comes from Conops quadrifasciatus, assembly GCA_949752815.1. Classification (NCBI taxonomy): domain Eukaryota; kingdom Metazoa; phylum Arthropoda; class Insecta; order Diptera; family Conopidae; genus Conops; species Conops quadrifasciatus. The sequence continues at coordinate 30,325,463 of OX457080.1, read as the reverse complement.
GGAGGGGAGAGCGAGAAAGAAGGAAAGCGATACAGCAACGCGACTTTCATTAAAGCTTTTTATGGTTCTGCCGGAATGTCTCCGTTTTTCATTTCATTGTGACCCCTTTAGTGGGCTCCCAATAACGAAAATGCCCTTCCCCCACCTCCCCAACGGATGGGGGCCCTACAGTCTCATCGATCCAGCAAAGTCCTTGAATCTTTAAGCCACCAGTTTTTTGTTTCTTGTGTACGTGAGGACATTTTTTCACAGCCTTTAAGAGATTAAACTTAGAAAACCTTGGAATTAGAAACAAGGAAGAAAATTGGAAGAAAGACAAGGACAGGTAAGATAAGGACAGGTATACAACTAAAGTAGGTATTCAAGTAATTCACTCTTCAAATTGAATTCTGTCAAACAGTTTCAAATTAATAAACGACAGCTACAGCTGCTGTCTGTCTATTCAACTTTCTCAAAGAGAAAACAGAGAAAAACTCATTTCATCATCTTTATCATCATCATCATCATCATTGTCACCGACACGCTGACATTACGTTTGTTAGTAACAACAAAAATAGCCGCCTTCCTCTGTCTCATTATCATTTATGCCTTCTTTTCCTCTGCTCTTGTGCGAGAATATTGTCAATAACGTGAATATCGTCAACAGCATCAACGACATCAGCCTCATTCTGAGCCGGCGGAAATGTAATCATTGAAACTGACATTCCTTCGATTATGGAAATCGATCACTTTGAATGCCAAGCAAAGCGAAATGCCGTGGGGCGGTTGGGCGGCAATTCGGAAGGCTGGTAAGCGCCAAGAATACCATCAAGTATGATAGTGCACAGCAAAGCCAAAGAATACGTCCGTAGTCGGAACGTTTTCTGCTCATGATTGCTGTTTTCTTTTTTTCTTCTCTTCTTTTGGAGGCCAAAGTAGTGAGGACGGTTGCCGCGCTTGGCCATTTGTTCGGTAATACATAAATCGACAACCGCTTCATTTCCATTAATTTCCCGCCTCTTGCTGCAGTCGGCACTTTTATCTCATCCTTTATTACCTCATTCTGATGATGATGATGATGATGATGCTACTGTGATATTATTCCGTGCGGAATTCTCGAATTCCGGATACCGTGAGGGCGGTTTTATTGACTTACGGCTACGGATATTCGAAAATATTCGTAATGATTTGGAAATTTGCTGCAATTTATCGAACTCATATCACAATAAAATCGTAATGAAAACGACATTTTTTTTTGAATTTAATTTGAGAATATATTGATTTGATGAAAAGTTATGGCTAATTAATTGTAAAAACCTTAATTGCAGCACACTTAGGGTTAATTGAATTTCGCTTAAGGACTGAAAATCAAATATTTTTCTTACTACAAGAACGTTCTTTTAGCAGTATAGTATAATACTTATGTACTTAAAAAGTACAGGGTGCTTTGAAAAAATTCCTGTGAGGCCGCAAAGTTGCATCAAGATGGGGAAAAATCGTTTGAGAAAAGGGGAGAGGGGGGAAAAATCAAATAGTTTTCTTACTACGAATATTATAACGTTCTTTTAGCAGTATACTTATAGTATAATACTTATGTATTTAAATATACATGGTGCTTTTGAAAAAAAATTTCCTGCGAGGCCAGAAAGTTGCATCGAGATGGGGAAAAATCGTATGAGAAAAGCGCAGAGGGGGGGGGGGGGGTCTAATTCTCCCTCCATACAGCCAGGGTGATTTTGAAGGGATGTACTCTCTGAAAAAAGTTGAAATGATGATGATACTGATGCTGATCTTTATGAGCTAAAATGGACATTAATGGCTGTTTGTTTTCGGAAAACGGCCACGAAATTCGGTTACGCTTTCACATGTACCATCTTTCTGACAAATACTCGTACTTTTCCAATAAACATTTTCTACCATAAACATATTTTTATTTCGGCCTCAAAGCATTTTTCACGTACTACCAACGCGTCACTCTTTATGCTCACTTCTCCCTGCCGATCACTCTATCTCTCTCTCTCTGTCTCTATCTATCTCTCTCTCTCTAGCCGTCAACAGGGCTTTCTTTGCCGTTTATGCCAAACCGCGCCTTAAAATATGCACTCGTTGAAATCCAATTTTCTGTTTGGCAACGAGTAGAGCACGCCGCGGCGGTTTCATGCTGCGTTCTGCGTTTTTTTTTTTTTTTTGCATACAAATACCATGCATCGTATTCTGTTGCTCCACTTTGTTGTAGTTCTTCTTCTTTTTTTCTTCTTTTTGTTCTTCTTCGGAAAATGATTGCATTTTTACACAAACCGCACCGCACCGCGCCGCGCCGCACATTCGTAACTACCGCCCCACCAACGATGTGATGCACCACATGCGTCCACCATTTGCGATAGTAACCAGTGCTGCTGCTGCTGCTGATGGGACGAGTATACTTAGAGGCGCACGGGCCTTTCAGGCCTTACGTGCGAAGCAATTTACTTCTTTATGTTGTCTTCAGTTTGTTGATGCTTTTTTATATTGTTCTATATTCCATGTTTTTCTTGCTAGCTCTTCTCGTCTCTTCTCTTCTCTTCTCTGCCCCCTTAAACGACTTCTGTCTCACTACCCTTTAACCCTTCTTCGCGGTTACTGCTTGAGCTGAAGGCCATTTCAGTTACTTTGTTGTTTGTGGTAATTTTTGCCCTTTGCTCTCGTTTGAATCTTCCGACGGCTTCTGTAGGCCGCCGCTGTGGTAGTCTCTTGCGTGCGCCGCAGGATATCTGTACTTATGTGAGGAGAGGAGGGTGGGTGGGAGGGGGTAGTGGAGAAAGCGGGTGAGAGAGAGTAAAAGGCTGGCGTTGAAGATGAAGAATGACGCGAGAACAAATTGCGGTCTTGCTGCGAGTTCTTTTATTCTTTTTTTTTTTTTGGTAGGTTTGCGCTGGCTGTGTTGGTTTAGTGGGCGTTTCCGCCCGTCGTCTGCCGTAGGGCTGCTGCTATTTTGCCGTTGTCATGACGATGGGAAAAAAGCTACTGTCTCCTTATTTCATGCTCAGGACACACACACACACACACAAAAAGAGTCATAGTCATATTTTTTCATAAATTTAAGGATAACACTATACAAAAATAATAGAAATGAATGCGGCGGCAATGAGAAAACAACAACAACAACAACGACGACAACACCACCACCGCCAACAAACAAACAACTTTGAGCAAATGTTGTTTGGTTTTTTACTCAAGTCGAATCCTTTGCATTTGGATTTAGAAAAAGATGCTAAAAAGGAAATTTTTATATTATTATTAAATGGGTTAAAGGATGCTGGAAACTAGGAGTGTGGAAGGATGGCGGCGGAGTGAGAGGCACAGAAAGGAATAATGAAATTGGGCAGAGAGGAGAGTCTCTTTTGGGAGGAGAGAAGAGAAAAAGAGGAGAGTAGAGTTTATTAAACGAGAGCATGTACGTCTCGTGTATTGACATAAATGTCTGTATACTTTTGCTCTAATAAAGGGGTCAAACATAAATATCCTTTATTTGGGACAAAAATCCTTTTTTTTTATATATATTTCGTACATAAATATCCTTCATTATTGTTGGTGTTTCTCGTGGTGGTTGTTGTTCTTCCTAATATTATGTTAGAATGTTTAGACGGACTTATTAAATGGAGAAAAAAATTTTGAAAAACCACTGCCACGCCTACAATATGTTAATATAACTTAAGAAGGAAAGATAGAGCCTTTCTGTACCTTTTAAAACTTAGTGCCAAGGTCAAACAGTTTTAGAGAAAATTACTTCAAAACATAAAATTTCAAAAAAAAATTAATTGTTAATAAATTTACATAAATTCTTAATGTAAAAAATAAAACATTATTAATAAAAGATTAATATAAAAAATAACATTAAAAATGAATTCTTAATTTTTTACTTGAATTGTCGATAAAACGCGGAGAACCGTAATATTATAAATGGTGAAATTTATTAAATTTTCAATTCCGAACCGAACGCGACTCCTTTCGAAGTTCGCGAGAAGGTTACAAAAGTTCCAAGATGTCAAGAGTAATTTCGGATTTAGGGTAAATCCTTCTACTCTACAAAAACCTAAAGCCTCTTATCAATGATTTCGTCTTCCGCGAATCGAATTCGGCAATTTGTTTCGAACGAAAGTGCTTTAACAGCTAAAATTTGTCCTTCCGAATAATTCTAGTTATTTCCGGTTCTTATATTTTCATCCTTATAATGGTTTATCATTGAAATTAGCTAAAGTAGTTCGGATAATTCTGATGATTTTGCCATTTCTTCCATGGCAAAAAGCAAATTCTCGATGGCAGAAAGAAAATGAGGACACACGGGGGCAAAAATCGTTGAAAGCAAAGCATTTACATACATGAATATAAAGTGGGTATGGAGATGTTTGTGTGTGTGTATCTAAGAATTTGTATTGACGTATAAACTTGTACGTTTGCTGTATGTGTATTTTAGTGCTTCCTTAATAACAAGCATTATCCTTGAATATTGAGTGAGAGTGCTAAAAAGCGGAAATTTCTACACAGCTGGCACAAATCTGCCAATTTTTTTTTGTTTTTTTTTTTACAGAAACGTGACTCTGCATATCAAAACGTTATTGATCCCTTGTTGACCCTTTTTATGTAATTTTTGCGAGATAAGTTTTTATTATGTACGTACGTACGTACGTTACGATCATACCAAGAAAATGTACTAAACGCCGAACGTAGAAGAACTTCTTATGAAGTTTTTATGCAATATGGAAAAAGTAATTTTTCTCAAGGAGAAGAAGAAAATTAAGCAAAACCAAAAACAAAATTTGCAATTTTTAAAAACAGAATTTTTTAAGTAGTAAAAAGAAGAAAAGGAAAACTTTACATTTTAGCCTAAATGTGTTCTTCAAAAATTCTTTAGTAAAGAAAATGAGCAAACATTTTCTGTTTTAAGATATTTTATAAGAAGAGTGGTATTTATACCACTTTCAAAACATTCTTTCGACAACTAAGGAGCGCCTTTAGTCAACGAAAAAAAAAAAAGTAAAATGTCTAAAATGAAAAATGCCAAAAGAATTTGAAAAAAAAAATCGATTAAACAATTTAGACGAAATTACGATATTATTTTTTCCTTTGTTTTTCAAATATTTTTAACTGAAAAATGGGGAAAATATTTTATGCTTTTTTCGCACAGTTCATTTTTGCTGTAGAAAAACCTCTGTGTTCGTTCGTTCGTTCGTTTGTTTGTTCGTTCATTCCTTGCGAATTCCTTCGACCGAGGGACGACCGAGATCCAAAAATTAAAGGCGTAAATAAGAAACAACAATGTTGCGAAGTTAACTATTCAGTGTACGCTATTATTTTGCATTCATTATGGCGCATTTCCGCTTCATATAAATTGTGGTTGTTGGCAATAACATACTTTCACACACACACACACACCAACACACTCGCAAAGAAATTCACAACACCCGCACACAAATCATGGTTTTCCGCTACTTTTCGAATATTTATTTTCTACTTTTTGCACAAGCCTAAAAGTATGCAATTTAAAATCCGTCGGAAAAAGATGTTAAAAACAACGAACATCGGACGTTCATTTAGTTAGCATAATAAAGGCATAAGCACGTTGGCGCCTCAACCCTGTAACCTTTTTCTTTATTACCCCCTTCCACCCTCTCGCCGCTTCTACCTATTGCCAACCCTTTCACCATCACCACCAAAACGTCCGTCTCTTCAATCTAGCTCGTTGTAATGAAATGAAGTATGTATGTATGTACATATGTACGTACAATATGTATAGCTTTTATAAAGAGCAAAATATGAATACAGCAAATTGCATATAAAAATAGTCAAAAATACTCGAAGCACCAACAACCAGCAACAACCAGCAACGACCAATAACGACATCAACTCATGAAATTTTGTAATGTCAAGAAGTCTTGAGGGCGAAACTATGTTAGCAAAAATGTTAAGAGAAAGAGCAAATACCCAGCAAGAATGCAAGAATGCGGAAGCAAATAACGAATACATATGTACGATTATATTGAATGCTTAAAAATCATGCAATCAGAAGATTCATTTAAGCTCAATAGATTTAAAAAAGGGACTGTATGTAAATATTTCGTTTTATACTTCTCGTTTTTTCTAACTCTTTTAAGCTTTTAAGACTTGTTGCAAAAGTAAAAAAATTCAAATGAGCTCATTAACTTCAAACTCTTTAAAATTTTTTTATAAAAATAGTTTAATTCCATAAAAAATGGGGGCGAAAACTTTCAGTCCTTCAAAATCTTTTTTAATTTGCTCTAACGAAAATTAATTTAATCAAAACGCTTTTGTTTTTTTTTTGCTTGCTAGCAAATTTTTTAATGCTATTAATTTTTAACGTTTTTTTTTTTAATTGAACACACAAAAAATGCATCTCAAAAAACAACAAAAAAAAACAACAATAAAAATACAATAAATTGAATTGAAATTTACAAACAGAGTAAAATAATTGCTTTGTATGAATTTTGTAACGATTTCTGAGAAGTTTACCAAACAAAAGCGTGCAATTTATTGTTGTTGTTGTTGTTGTTGTTGCTATTTTCACCAATGTGTCGCTTCGGGGTAAGCAATTTTCGCACAAAATTACATTCGCAAGTTTTATTGTCCCGAATTTTATTTAGTTTTTCTTCTTTCATTTCAAGTTTATTGCTTTTTGTTGTTGTTGTTGTTGTTGTTGTTGTTGTGTTATACAATTTATGACTACGAAGTGTAAGTTTAAGTAAAGGTGTGTGTGCAGGTGTGTGTGTGTGGGGGGGGGGGGTGGGGGTGGGTGTGGTTGAGCGCACATTTACTTTCTTAATTTATTATGAGTGTAAGTCACGTAAGGTTATGAAAGCAAATACATACGAACTTACATAAACATTCGCACTCAAATACACTCAAACACACTCTCTCACGCACACCCCACACTGACATGCACACACACACACCCACATGCTTGTGTGTCAATCAGGTCTATTCACACGACAAAATTACTTGCCGTTTGGAATATAACAAAGGTTAAGACAACGACGTTAACGTAGGCACTGGCTCTGTACGGTACACCAATATATGGGCAAAGAAAGGCAAGAACATACACACTGTTATAAACACACGGTTACGTACAGAGAGGGTTGGGTCGCCGCACATATCCTTTCCTTTCCTTTTCTAATTTAAGTAACGATTTTCTAAATAATGAACGGTGTAGCCTGCTAAAATTGTGTATTTTGTTGCTTCGTAGCTCCTAAAATTCCTCTTCTTCTTTTTGTTCTTCTTCTTCTTCTACTTTTTCACGGTTTTTTTAATTTTGGGTACATTTAAAAAAGTTTATTTGCTTAAATCGTAAACCTTTTTGAGTCAATAAAAACAGCAAAAGGTCGAAGAAATTCGTTAAAAATGCATAAGTAAAAGAAGATAAAAAAGAGAAAAAGTGAAGAAAAATTAAGAAGAAGAACAAGAACAAGCAGCTGATTATTCATCCTTTTAATAAAATCCTTTCTCAAAATAATCCATTCAAAAATAATGCATGAATGCTGTGAAAAAGGCTTTTATCTTCTCTATCGAAAAACACAAAAATTAATAGCGCTGAGATTGAGCTTACCGCATACCCGGAAGTGCACATACATACTTACCGGCTACTACTGCGACCACTACCAACAGTTACCAACAATATGGCATGCTTTTTGCCAATTGATTATTTAAATTTCTAACCATCATTCGGGACCATAATGGCACCTAACCGTTCGTTGCGCAACGAACCTTATGTAAAAGGAAGCGACATGTGTGCTGCTGCGTGCCGGCTGCTGCATACACGACGCCTCATTCACAAGTTCGCACATTATTTTAACGTTTTGCACTAGTTTTCTAGAGCGCCGTTGTTTCTCTGTTTCCTTTTTTTTCTCTTTTTTTATAGTATTTTTCTGGTTTGTATGAAACGCGTGACTTCCATACAACGTTGTTTCTTCTCAAGAAGAAGAAGAAGAAGAATAAGAACAAGATGAAGAAGAAAACTTATTACAACAACAACAACAACGACGTCGAACTAGCGATTTCTGTCATTTGCACTTTCTTTGCTCTGTCGTGAGAAAAATGAAAGAAATGAGAAAGCGATCTATTATAGAAAGGTTGGGTAGAGAGGAAGGAAGGGTTGGGGGCGGGGTGGGGGTGTTAGGGTGAAATACTCCATACAGGAAATGCATTTTATTGACCGATCTTAAGCACAAAGAACTTTTAAGGCGAAATGGGCGTTAAAAGGCGGTACAACAAGAACACGAACGGCCATAACCTCGTTTTCTTTTTCCCTCTCATTTTATACAAGCGTTTATTTTTCTTGCACGTGAAGCAGGTGAAAACGTTTAAAATGTTGCTATTAAAAAATGTGACATAAAAGTAGGTATGGATGGATGTACATACATATGTATGTACACACAGATGCTCTTACTATACACACATTAAAAACCATAAAACAGAGAACCGATAAAAACAATAACAAAAGCAGTCGAATTTCGAAATAAAGCCTTCAAAATAAGGCCGAGCTTTTGTTTTGAGACAGGTTTTTTTAGGCCTTTGGGTTTGGGTGTTATTTCTTGGCTTTCGAATTTTTTTCATTTTCGAATATGTTAATTTCCTCACGTATCGAAAATCGTATAACTTTGAAACTTTTTGAGGGATTTTTATTATTTAAAAAGGGTTATTGAGCTTTACCGAAGGGCTACAAACAGCAAAAAAGTTTATAAAAGTCCGTTTGAAAGAAGCAAAGTTATCAAGATCACTATAGCGATCTTTACTCTATAGAGTAACGCCAGAATTCGAAGCAATCGCAACGAAAATTAGTGGCTTAATTACACAAACAAAAGTTCGAAGTGTTTTAAATATTTCCTTGGGTCGTTATAGAAATTGTAGCCGAAGCAAATAATAATGGTTTAATGTAACAAAAGTTATAAGTAAAAAGAGTGCATTTTTACTTTTTCTCTTTAATGCAATCAATGCCTCGCAAATTGTATTGCAATCGCTGCAATTTTGCAATTCTCTTTTTCTGGCTCCATTTCTTTCGTAACTATAATTTTTATTGATGCCTCCTCGTCGTCCTCAGGATGCCTCCCCCTTTTTAGTACACCCCTTTTTTGCTACACTTCTTGCCGAATTTTTATTGGCTGCAGAAAGTTAAGGTAGTAAAAAAGAAGAAAGAAATCCTTTGTGTGGCGAATATGTTTTTTCTTGCAATTTCTTGGCCACGTTAAATGCGCCGCCGTAAGCAAAATATGCGAAGTAGTGAAAAAGTGAAAAGAGGAATAAACGGGAAAACGTGAAAGAAAGCAAATTTAGCAGGAAATTGAAGTTCAGTTTTTGTTGGATTTTGAAAAACATGAAAGTATCGTACATGAAGGTACATTTGCCAACATTTTGATAACATCCAAACGGTCCAAGCACGCCCACGCTACGTTCTTGCGTTTATGATGGTGGCTTAGAAATCACAAAGTTTGGCGAGATATTTTTATTTCAACAACAACAAAAAAACAAAAACAAAAACAACAATATTTAAGCTTCATTTTATTGCAAACATTGGCATATGCTCGAAGAACGTCAAATAATTGCAAATACCAGCAGATGGTTTTACCATCGTTATGAGATATAGAAAGGGAGAGAGAGAGAGTAAGAGAGAGAGAGACACCTAGTTCAAGGGAGCAGAAAAAAAAGAGAGGGCCAGCATTTCTCTGTATACGATAAACGCTTTTAAATTCAATTTCTTTTATTGTACGTATTATTATTATTATTTCTCGTATGTCGTTGTCATTGCGCTGATTATGTTGTTGTTGTTGTTGTCTTTTTCCCTGTAATTCTTGCCAGTTTGAAAGTGACTTAGAGCTTTCTCAAACTGTTTCTTTTTTACATTTCCTCAAAATTTTTTTTGGCTGAAAAACGTCTAAAAACCACGCACATCGTCATTTCATGGCATTAATTGTCATGCAAAATACAAAAAAAAAATTTAAAAAAAAGATTTTTTTTAAAATAATAAATTAAAAATAATTTAAAAAACGCATTTGTCACATTTGTCACGTTTCTCTTTCAACGAAATAACAACCCTTTTTGTTTTCTTCATTATTTTTCTGCGGAAATGAACTCATTTTATTTAGTCTGCGTTAGTTTATTTGAATTTTTTTTCATTTAACACTCATGCCACTATTTCTAGCTACCTCTTTCCCTCCGTCCAACACCCTTTACCGCTCTTCCCCTCTTCGATCTCCCTTCTTTCTCTCTCCTCACTACTTCTTCTACTTTTGCGACAATCAAGAGACGCATATTATCATTATTCAACAATTAGAAGAACTCAATTAATCGGTACATGCAAAATATACCTTTTACATCCGGAATCCTTTTGTTGTTTTTTTTTTAAAGTAACAACAACAACAACAACGATGATGAGGGGAAAAAATAACTAACTACTCCGCTCACGCAAAAACGGAATAAAATGCATCAATAAAAACCGATTCTACCCAGAATATCACGGTATAAACGGGACACGTTTCAAACATGAAAGTGTAGAGTTAGAAAATCTACACACACACAAACACACACACTATCGTTTAGTCCAAATAAATTCGTCTTTGCATGAATAATAATGGCTGGTCGTGATAATGATGATGACGCTGACGCTGACGATGACGAAGGGATGAAGCGATTAGAGCAGAGAAGAGAGGAAAAGGTTCGAATTGGGCAAAAAAGAACTCTTGAGGGAAGATGAAGAGCAAGAGCACTCTTCGAGTTCTCAAAACAAACTCGTTGGAAAAGTAAGAGCACTCTTCCGAGCACAAGACCTCTTTCAAAAGAGGAGATATATGTATGTATGTATGTCCGCTTTGGGAAAATAAAATCGAAAAACTTATTGAAAATAAGGAAGAAAAATACTTGGCGTAACTCTTGGCCTAACTAAGGTCAAATTCAAGCTAGTTAATTGGGCACAAATGTGCACGAGTCGAAACTGAAAAAGAAAAGGCGAAAAAAGGCTTGTTAATCTCTCAGAGAAGTCTCGTTAAAGAAACCAAACGGCTCGCGTGGGCCACAGCAATTTGCTGGTTAAAGAGGCTAATTGGACGAACGAGCCCCATGTTCGGACAGGAAAACAGTACTTATTAGGCCAAAGACTACGCCACAACTCGTTGGGAATAATTAAAAGTCGACTTAAGTTAAAAGTCGAAAAAATATGTTGAGAAAGTAAGAAAGAAAGAAAATGTTAACAATTATAAACAATTACAAAATCTGTTCCGTCTTTTGAGGACAATGTCCTACTAGCGTTTCACCTTTAGATTAAAATCTAAATACGAATGTATTTGTACTTCTTGTTTTTATTAGATATGCTTAAATCTTTTGCGGACCCTTAACGGGGGGCGGGGGGTCGTTTGAACTGTGCCCATAAGAAGTATTGAAAATAGTGCTGCGCGCCAGACGAGAAAATTCGCATACTTCTCTTACGAATTTCGAGGCGAGATGAGACCGAAATGAGGCCAACCATTGAAAGTCGCGACGAGATTTTCAGAAGAGACATGGTTTTTTAGGCGTGGTGAGACCTCGAGATGACAGAGACTTTTAAAAACGAGATTCTCTATAGCATGATATTGAGAATAAGTTAAGTTTTCGGGCAACAGCTGAGGCGGTCAGTTTGTGGTCTGTTTACCAATCCTTTAGGTTCAAGCACATACGACCCAGCCACCCTTCTTCTACTTTTTCTTCTTCTTCTTCTCGGTCTAGTTCCCTTTTTTCCTTCTAGCTCGTTGGCAATTATACACTGAGACATAGTCTGTGTGTGAGATAGTATGAGTATAAATAATATAAGAAAAATGAAATGAAATTTAATATTATGCAATCATTTACTCCTGTCCTTGTTGTTGCTGTTGTTGTTGTTAGTCACAGTGTAGGAACAATTATTAATTTTGTAGGATTCTGGTACATTTTTTTTTTCTGTAGTTGTGTCCTACTATGGGTATTGGTGTGTGTGTCTTTGTCTTTGATACGATCATGCATATACTATTCTTCCACTTTAAAATAAATGCCTCCATTTATAACATTTATTTGTTAATTATTCTGAAATTTCATTACCTCATTTATTCTCATTTCCTTAAGCTTATTTCTTCTTCTTCTTCTTCTTCTTCTTCTTTCTGACATTAGTTGAGATGCAGGAAAATAGACTCGATATAGAGTCTATACATATTTTCTCTTTTCATTTTCTTCAATAAAATGCAATGATTATCAAAGAAATTATCATATTTTAAATAAGAGAATCTTATGCGTACAAAAACAAATATCTTTCACAAAAACACATACGAGTACAAACATACACGCAAAAATAAAGTTTAATTCTTGCTAAATAGCAAGCGAGAACGAGAGAAGTGAGATCGTTGAAACTTTTATTATTAATAAAAAAGTCGTAAAACTCTTAACACAAGCATTCATAATTTTTTTCGAATTATTTCTTTTATCTTTTCTTCTCTTTTTAATTGATAATCGTTGGCCTTCTGACATAATTTCATTGAATTATTTATATTAATTAATAAAATTAAGTATATGTATTTATATACAAATATAAATATATAATTTTCAATTTGAATGCGAATAAGCCGGCAACTATTTAACATTTTTAAACTTAATTCTCAATAAATTTTTTATTCAGATCTTTAGCATACAATTGTAGGTTAACCCAAAGGTATATTTGCTATTATAGTATTAAATAGCTATTATAGTATGAAAATTTAAATAATTTGTTGAAAATTTTAATCTTCATAATATAAAAAACCTACTTTCAGGTTGATCAAATATATTTCCAACTATTATAGTATGAAAATTTGACTCGTGGGTTGAAAATTTCGACCGTCATAGTAAGAAATATTTACTTTCAGGTTGATCAAATATACTTTCAACTATTATAGTATGAAAATGTTACTTCTGGGTTGAAAATATCGACCGTCATAATGTGAAAAATCTACTTCGAGGTTGACAAAATATAGTTTCCACTGTTATAGTATAAAAATGTTACTCCTGGGTTCAAAATTTCAATCTCCATAATAAGAAAAATCTACTTTCAGTTTGATGAAATATACTATCAACCATTATAGTACGAAAATGTTACTTCTGGGTTGAAAATATCGACCGTCATAATAAGAAATATCTACTGCCAGGTTGACCAAATAACATGAAAGTACTATTGAAGTTGAAAGTACTATTATAGTATATAAATGTTACTCCTGGATTGAAAATTTCGACCGTCATAATATGAGAAGTCTACTTCGAGGCTGACTAACTGATTAACTAAAAGTGAATTTAAAAGAAACGAACTTCTCTGAACCAAAAGTTTCCAAAAAATTACCGCCTTTATGACAATAAGCTTAATTCATTGCAGATGCAAGACCGTTCCGGTCCACCGGACGACACTCCTTTATCGCAAAAAGTCTAATCCGAAAATATACCACAAATAATGCTCTAATATTCCGTTTTGTGTTTTGGTGATTATGATCATTAACGCTGTGGGGACATGAAAAACTATTGAATTTCTGTATTGGCCTGAATCAACAATGATTTTGCCAAACTTTCTTTTTGATGATTTCACCAAACATGATGATGATTTGCACAATATCCCTTCATTGGAACCGTCAACACCATGCGACGATACAACTTGCGATGACAATGGCTTATATATATATGTATATATCGTTTGTATGTGCATTCGCACACCATCATACGCTCACGAAAATGTTTACTCGCTTCACTTACGTTTAATTTTATTTACACTGCAACGTAAAAGCATTAACGCATTTATTTGTTTGTTATTGTGCCCGCCGTTGCTTGCTCAGCGCCATTGTTTGAACGGCACGGCGCTGAGGTAAAATATTCTGTGACAAAATCACGTTCGGCAAACATTAAGAAATAAATTGATGACAGAACGAACGAACGAACGAAGGAAGACACAGCTAAAATGGTACAGCAATGAACCGCAGTAAAGCACACAAATAAGAACAGCAACAACTACAAAAACAACAACAACAATAACAACAACAACAACAACAACAACAACAATATTTAACACTAAAATGCCCATCATGAAATATTCATTTGGCCAAAGTAACGAAGGTAAGATTTTATTGAATTAGATTTCTGGAAGAGGAAAAAGAAGAGAACGAGAAAGAGATGGAAGCGAGGGGAAAGAGATCGAGAAGACATTGATAAAGAATGGCCAAAATTAATTCCAAAAAATTCCCCTTTTCCGATTGAAATATCAGAAGAGTTAACAAAAAAGGATATAAAAAATGGTAAGCGTAAGCTTTAAAACACCACAAACATGACACCAACCAAAAGTTTACCAACAACACAATATTTATCAGCAATAAATTACCAAAAAAATATGTATTTATTTCTTTTATTAATTGAAAAAAATTAACGAAAATGGCCTGTTTGCTATGGAGACAAAGTTCTTCAACGATAGCAAACACTATCGTAAAACATGCCACATAAACTATAAGCAACAACAAGGGCAAAAGGCAAAAACAAGGACAGTGGCAGTGGCAACTTCAGAGCAACAATAATGACAACAACAAGAGCGATAGGCATCGGCACAAAAAAGCCTGGAACAAGAAAAATGACACCAACAAAAGCAGGCGCAATGACAACAACCCACAAAAACAACAACAAAAAGGGAGAACCATTTGCAATGACAACAACAACAACAACAAAAAACAACAACAGCAACAACAACAACAGCAACAACAAAAAAAAACAACAACAACAAGCTATCAACACAAATTGCTGCACCTTGCAACATTATCGAGATTCGGAAAAACATTAAAAACAACATTTTTACAAACGTTATATTATACTTTTATACACACACTTATATGTCCCAACACACACACACACACACACACACACACACAGTCATATATGTATGCTAATGTACCTATGTACATACATACATATATGCATTCTGAGTTTTCATAAAAAGGATCGACAACGTATGAACAAATTTATTGTAGCAAAACGATTTTCAATTTTTTATTCATTTGCTGATGTTTTTAATTTTTAAAAAAAAATTTTTTATTTTTACCTTTTTGTGTGACGTTAAAATGTTGCTGTTGTTGTTGTTGTAATATGCTTTTGTTCGTTTTGCTCTTGCATTTAATGTATGCTTGCTATAGCAAAGCAAGCAAGCAAAGAGCACGGCTAGCAATGACGCACAACAACCACAAAAACAACAGCGCTAACAGCTTCAGCAACACAACAACAAACGTTTGTAGATATAACAGCAACAACAACCATAGTAAGGCCGCAGCAGCATCAGCAGCAACGATAAAATAGTAACGACACCGGCATTCACTGACGACAGCGACAAAAACATGCTGCGTTCTACTAGAGTAAATAGAGGCAGAAAAGGCAGCAGCAGCAGCAGCAGCAGGACTCATTAGGATTAATTTTCCGGTTGCTCTACAAACACAGACACAATAATACACAGCCACACACACACACACACACACACACACACATAGACCTACATACATACAGTGATGCACCTGCAGGCGCAGCATACTAAGATGAACAATGAGCGGCAACGACGCTCGGTTTCGAGCATCAGTAAAAAGTAACAAACACCGTTGGCAGGCAGGATCATTGAGATACCCGGACACACACACACACACAGACACAAACAAGCGTACACACCGTTGCTTGTAAATACATGCAGCTGCAAGGAAGAACCTAACATTGAGCAAGTTTAATGAATGCAAAACAGGAAGCGAACGGGTTAACGTTGATGGAGCAGGGCCAGGCACGCGCGCACCCTAGTACCGGGAGCAGGAACGAGAAACGAACAGACGGACGGACGGACGGACGGACGGACGGACAGACGGATGGACGATTGGCAAGAGGAACGAACGGATGGACGAACCAAGAGATAAACGAACGGACGGACGAACGGACGGACGGATGAATGAATTAATGGTTGTACGGTTGTATACAAACAGAGCAAAAATTTAATGAAGTTAGTGTCCTTGGAATTATCAGGGTGTATATACAGGTGCGTGTGTGAGTGTGAGAGTATGTATACTTCTGTAATGTATGTATACTTCTTCCTTTACTAGATGCCATTTTTATCTGCATACTCGTGCCATGTGTAGAGTAAATTGAAAGTTTAATATTAAAAGACTGCATTTACTCGTAAAAGGATCTGAATATAAAGAAAAGAGATAAGAGTTTATGAAACGCTGTCGAGGGCAAAAAACAAGAGAGCTTTTTTTTTAAGAAAAAGGAACTCATTTAACAGGTGATAAATTTAATTTTTATGATAGAAATAATTAAAGGACTTAAATAAAATGTATGAGCATTTGCTTGATCTCATTCTTTGTGAAAGAACATCGATGGAATTGATCGATTGATATACTCGCATTAAAATATTGAATTAGAGACAACGCGAATATACTCGTACGTATAGTTAATAATTGCCACGAGTTTCTTTGGGATAGACTCAGTCTTGAAATTGTGGCAGCAAACCTTGCAAACTCTGTAATTGACATAATGTATTGCAATGTAATGTAATGTAATGTAATGTAATGTAATGTAATGTAATGTAATGTAATGTAATGTAATGTAATGAAATGTAATGTAATGTAATGTAATGTAATCTATAATTTTATGTAATGTAATGCAATGTAATGTAATTGATTACAATGTAATGTAATATAATGAAATGTAATGTATTACAATGCAATGTAATGTAATATAATTTAACGTAATCTATAATGTTATGTAATGTAATGCAATGTAATGTAATGGATTACAATGTAATGTAATATAATGTAATGTAATGAATTACACTGTAATGTAATGTAATATAATGTAATGCAATAAATTACACTGTAATGTAATATAATGAAATGTAATGTATTACAATGCAATGTAATGTAATATAATTTGATGTAATCTATAATGTCATGTAATGTAATGCAATGTAATGTAATGGATTATATTTTAATGTAATATAATATAATGTAATGAATTACACTGTAATGTAATGTAATATAATGTAATGTAATTAATTACACTGTAATGTAATGTAATGGATTACACTGTAATGTAATGTAATGTAATGGATTACTCTGTAATGTAATATAATGTAATGTAATGTATTACAATGCAATGTAATGTAATAAAATGTAATGTAATGGATTATAATGCAATGAAATATAATGTAAAGTAATATAATTGAGGTCGTTCACGGTTTGCAATGGACCCAAATTTTAATTACCAATAATATAATTAAAGAATTCTTGGCTCGAATGAGCGAATGTAATGCTATGTAGTGCAATGTAATCGAATGCTATGTAATGAAATTAATGAAACTGCAAAAATGAAGCTTCATTAAAAAACATCAGGCGAAAATACAAGCAAGGTGAACAATGCGTCAATGAGAACAAACACAACAGCACCAACAACAGTAATAATAATAAAAAAACGCCCTGTGGGTCAACCTGGCAGTTTGTGGAAAAAATACTTTACAACAATTCGTAGACCGAAAAGGTTGCAATCGGTGCAATCGTTAAAAATTCGACTGCTCAAAACAGGAATTTGTTGTTGTTGTTGTTGTTTTATTGTTGTTATCATCGTTGTTGTTATCACCATTGTTACACAATGCCAGAGTACCTACCACCAACTTCTCACCCATTCGTAAAGTTGAAGAACTCCTAAAAATGGTTTTCACGCCGCCTGAAACATTTTTGTACTCTTCTGGTCCACATACTCGTAGAAGGTATGCAAGCTCATACGTGTATAAGTGGCACAGTGTGTGTGTGTGTGTGTGTGTATATATATGTATATAGTATACCAGAATGATTCTATAGTTCGTGAAAATGTTGTATGACGGTTGAAATCGATTTTTGGTTGGTTCGTTACTGTGCGAAGATGGTTTTTTTCTCTCAACCAGACCGGTACTCGTACATACATCCGTACATATATTTACATACATATATCACATCCAATGCTCCAATGGTGCTGATGCCCCGCCCCAATGTTTGGTGTATCGAAAAATATTGGAATAGATTTAGTTCGAATAGAATACTAATAGAATTTGGCATAAGCTAGTAATGACGATTTCTCCCTGCATGTGCTAATAAGAGACTACTACTACTAGTACGTACACAGACACATCCACCCAACAACAAAAATATAAAAGACCAAATGAGACTGCATGCATGCAATGAATGCCAGTAAAATCTCAATCCTATTCAAATTAAAACTTTCCACGAAAGCAGCGTAAAATTGGATAAAATCTGGCTTTATTTGGATTGCATGAATTCACACACAAGTATCAGATGCGAGGTACTGAATATTTGCAACAAAGTACATAACAATAATAGAAATGACAACAATAAAAACATCAACAACAACCAACAATAACAACAATAATAACAACAACATCAACATGGGTGTAGTAAAAGCTCTCTTCATTCAGAACGTTCTGGCGACATTTAACCACCGAATCCTGTAGAAAAGGAATTACTTTTGACAGAACAAAAAAAAAAGTTACCAAATCCATTAAAACTATGGTGGTCTCTCTCTCTCTCTCTCTCGGCTGTATGTAAACGGCTACATGTGTGTGCATTTCTCTGTGGATATGTGCGAACATGTACATAGTCTGTATGCACCCAGTAGGAAACTGAAACTGATGCATCTTGAATGGTATTTTAAAGCGGCTCAAGAATCAATGAGATTCTTTACCCTGCGTTATCATTTTAGGCGCAAAAAGATGTGATGCAGAAAAGGATAGAGCTCAAAGAAAATCAATGTGGATAAAATGAAAATGAAAAACCAAGTTCAGCGCCAAACCAAAAGAATTTCTGATTTTAGACAGTTTTCGAACTTCGAAACAGGGTTGAAAACTGCTAAAACCAGAAAATCTTTAGGTTTACGCTGAAACTTTGGGTTGTCGCTGAGCTTACAACAATAATTTCAATGCAGTTTTATTGAAATAATTCAATAAAAATTCAAGAAAAAACATTCAGATATTTGGAAATATGTAGTAATAAATTATTTACTCACATACATAATCTTAGCTTCTTTAATTAACTTTCACAGACACGGGCACATTTTTCCATTAGCTTTAATGCTTTATACTTTATGCGTATGCATTACTCACTGCAAGCGACATTGAGCTGAAACGATAATTAATTTTAAGCTGTTAAACGATAAATAATTTATAGTTAAGTGAAGTAAATAAATACGGTCTGAAGAATTTTTACGATTTTGGAAATCATAAAAGCTTCATGAGAAGAATTTTCTTCTCATTTAACAAGATTATGTAAGGAAAAATTTTCCCTTTAACATATCGTTGATTCATGTTCTTTTTATCATCATCATCATGTTCTTTCCATTGACAATTCGTCGAGAGAAGAGGAATGATGTAGGAATGTGTATGTCGTCGTTCCTACGGGGATGATAAAATTTTCTTTTTTTTTTGTGTGTGTACAGACAAAGACACTAACTCAAAGAGAGTTACTACTAAGGCATGCCTGTCCGGTAATTACATAAAGGATAATGACAACAGATTACGTGACACATTTTGTGTGTCGTTATTTTGCTGTAATCGTCAGTTTGCTGCAGCGAGAACTCAACCGACTCAACAACGTTCAGCTCAGCAAAACATTATGTTTTGGGAACAAGTCAGATGCGATTTTTTTTGTAGAATAATACCTTCAAATAGTCTCTTTACTTCGTTTTATTTTTCACCCTGCTCCTCTCTCTCTTTCTCTTTTTTTTTGTCTTTCTGTATCTCTGTGGTTTCCCCATCTCTTTTCCGCACACCCACGAATGATGGAGATTTCAGCGGGTGTATGTGTGTGTGTGTGTGTGAATGGGCATATATGTACTTGTGCCTGTCAAGTCATTTCTCGCGCTGACATTAATTCAAATTCAGACAATTTTCTACTTTCTCTTCCTCCAACACTCAACACTACTCTCTCATTCTCTCTCGCTCGTGTGTCGCTTCGGTTGTTGAAGCCTCTCCGCTGACGTGCATTTTTAATGGCATTTCTCTTTAAGCGACAGCAACAACAAAAATAACAAGAACAACATTAACGAAAACAATAAAAACAATAGCTGCAAAGGTTGCGGAGGCAGCTAAGCTCAGTTCAGCTCAGCTCGCTCGTTCTATCCTTTCTGTTCCATTCCGTTTCGTTTCCGTTCTCTGCAAAATTTTGTTTTTGTTTGGTTTGCCGCGAAAATGATGTGAATACATCGATAACAGAAGATTACAATAACAATAAAATTTTGAAATAATTGTGCTTGTTTTATGCATTGAGTGCAGTTTGAATCCATTTGCTTTTAGTCTAACAATGTCCAATTTTTACTTTACCCTCTGGCTCCCTGTACACCCACCCACCCTCTCACCCTTCCACCCATCGTTTTACGACCTTTCTTAACTTCTTTTTTCGTTGGGGGGGCGAAGGCGTTCCCTTTTCAAAGCGTTCATGTGGCCGGTAGCGGTAGGTACGTTCTTACAGACATTTCGAATTTCTTTTAATTTTCTTTAAATTAAACAATTTTTAAGGAAGTCACAAATAGAAAATAAGAATCAAGGAAATACGAGTCTAGTGCACACTCGTAAAAATGCATTTTTTCTTGCAAAATAATGCAGCTGCATTTTCCTTCGAACTTAAGTACTTGAAAGTGATGAAATACTCGTGGTTACATAAATATTTGTGACAGAAATTTGGCAACATTGTATCTATATACATATCTACGCAATATGGTTATATATGTTTGTATTTGTCTTGCAACAACAACAACAGTTTGTTCTGTAGCATTCTGTGCTTACGAAAGAGTGTGTATCGACATTACTTTCTGCTTCCTTTGTTGCATTTTCCTTACTTTTGCATTTCAAACTTTGTTGCCTTGAATTTCCTTCAAATGAAAATGGATGGAAAATCTTCTCTGAACTCTTTGGCCAGCCCTGCCTGCCTGATTTCTTGCCGGCATCAATAGCACCAGCTGGCTGACTGCCGGCTGGCTGACATCATCCAAAATACTTCGCGTTATTACTTTCGAGTAGCTTCGAAACTTTACTTGCTTTCAAGGTTTCTTTATTACTTTTTGTTATTATTTATTTTGCCTTTCAGTCAATCTCTCAGAGCTCAGGGCAATAAAGGCCGCCTTCGACTCCGCCGTTTTCCTCCACTGCCCTCCCCCGCACGCGGTACCAGTCCCGTGCGCGCCACTTGTCACGCTGTCGATTCAATAAGTTTGCCGTCGTGGAAAATTCGTAAATTTACTTGGTTGTTATAAAAAACAACACTGTCGCTTTGTCAATCGCACTATGTGTAGCAGGGGGCGGGAGGGGCACTGCTACCCTTCGTTCATTGCTTCCCATACAATAAACCAACTCCGCTGCTTTGTGTGCTGGCTCCTTGCAAAACGGCTTTTGGGATTTGCAATAACCTCCAACGATACTGCCGTCTTCCGTCGCATCGACAGACCGTCTCGTCCGAGTTACTTCCCAGCACCCATCCAGCCATCGCCGGTAATCGGAATAACCTCAGGATTTCAGGATTTTTTGAGGTTTCTGACGACCCTCAAGCACTCGAGCCTTCAATGACTTTTGCTATGTTGCCAAATTTATTTTCTTCTTTACAGTCGGCTTCAATGCTGGCAACGAAAAGTACGAGTATTTCCGCGACGAGTTAAAAACCAATTTCATCTTCTTTTGGGGGCGAATCCTTTCGTATCCTAAGCCGCAAAAAGGCAACAAATTAAATTGTAATAAACTGAAGCAATTCCTATTTTTCAACGCCACACACTGCGAAACTTAATTTCCTCTCGGATGTTCGCCGAACTATTGTAGAAGTAGGTTCGAAATCTGTTTCCAAATCCGTTTTTTAAGTAGTTCTCGTAACAGCAGCAGCAGCAAGAGCAAAACGATTTCGGCGCAGCTCCATTTTGAAGCAGCAGCACATTTAATTTCGATCACGTCGTCTTCGTCTCGGTTAAAGTCCATTTTTAACATTATTACTTCTTCTTACTTCGTTCTCTTGAAATTAAATTTCTTTCTTTCTTCTTCTTCGTCGGGTAATTTGTGCGGTATGTAGCACGCAAAGGCCATTTTGACACAACAGGAACACATTGTTTTGTACCCTTCCGGCCGCTCCGTCCACCTCCATAGCTAGCCCTGCTGAGCGCAGCTGTTAAAACAATTGTGTGGCGAGCGAGAACAAATAAATCGGGTCCAACAAAATCCAAGACCGCGTAAACACCGCAGCGGTACACGATTGAGACGAAGAGAGGAACAGTGAAAAGGCAAAAAGAGAAGGTGGTTGGTTCTTCTTTTAGAAATTTTTTTTTTTAAATTTACGCTGGAGTAATTTTTACTCCACAACAACCCCATAATGAGATAAATTATGATCTAGGCTATATTTTAAGAAAGTCCAACGGATGACAGGAGGATAAACAGAGGCTAAAGACTCCCTAAATTCTCGAGAGACTTTAGCTCTTGTTTGAGATCTCTTGCTTTTGCTCGCTTCTGCACTTCTGCGCCTCTTTTTGCTTGCTTCTGCACAGACCATCTTAATTTTAGACCAATTCTCTATAGACCAAGTACCTTACAGATCATCTTCATTATAGGCAATTTTCATACAGACCAATTCCATTACGGGCCAATGGTTTTACATATCAACTTCTTTAAAGGAAATTCGTTTACAGACCAATTTCTCTACAGCCTAATTCTTCTCCTAGTTTATCGACTATCTTCGCTACAGACCAACTTCTATACAGATTATCTTCTTCCCAGATCGTCTTAACAGATTATCTTCTTAATTGACTTCTTTTCAGAAATTTGTTTGTCTTCTTTAGAAGCCATTTTTATTGGGTTGGTAACGAAATCCCGAAAGACAAAATCCCGAACGACAAAATCCCGAACGACAAAATCCCGAACGACAAAATCCCGAAATGACAAAATCCCGAAACGACAAAATCCCGAAATAACAAAATCCCGAAATTACAAAACTAGTTTTTCGGTATTCTCCATCTTCTTGAACATTTTAAAACCACTACCAAACAATTCCAAGAAAGTAATAAAAAATTACTCTTATTTTACTTCTTTAAAATTATTATTAAAAGATAAAAAAAAACATTATTAAAAAAATTTTAGCAGAGCCCTCTCGGAGGCTCTGAGGTGAGGTGATGTGAGGTTTTTTGCAGACAGGTTTTTCCGCGTATTTGCAGCCTTCGGCTGCGGCAGGGATCATAACCCTCAATCAGCAGAATCCTCACGGTCATGTGAAGTTTTTTGCATACAAGTTTTTTCGCGTATTGGCGGCCTTCGGCCGCGGCAGGGATCATAACCGTCAATCAGCAGAATCCTCACGGTCATGTGAAGTTTTTTGCATTCAGGTTTTTTCGCGTATTAGCGGCCTTCGGCCGCGGCAGGGATCATAACCCTCAATCAGCAGAATCCTCACGGTCATGTGAAGTTTTTGCATACAGGTTTTTCCGCGTATTGGCGGCCTTCGGCCGCGGCAGGGATCATAACCCTCAATCAGTAGAATCCTCACGGTCATGTGAAGTTTTTTGCATATTGTAGATTATAACCTTCAGACAACAAAATTCTCTCGATATTACAACTTTGCTTTTCTGCCATTGTAAAGAAAGGCAAGTAGGCGCGTACTTCGCTTCGGAAAAAATTTTGACTTAAATGTCATTTCTTCATTAATTTAAATTTTATTTCGTGATTTTCGGGATTTCTCATTTCGGTATTAAAAATTTTTCGGGATTTTGTCGTTTCGGGATTTTGTCGCATCGGGATTTTGTCGTTTCTGTATAGTCTTTAAATATAATCTTTCGAAATCATCTTCTTAACAGAACATTTTCTCTACAAGACATTTTCATTTGGTCTATAATTTTTTTAGCAACCAGTTCTGGAGACCATATTCGCAGACTTTACAGACCAAGAATTTGTATTCTTATTAGAGACCAACCTATTCCTTCTTCACAGATCTAGAGAACAGTTTCTTTCCAGACCATTTTCATTACAGACCAATTTAGTACCTTCTTTACAGATCTGAAGAACAGTTTCTTTGCCGACCATTTTCATTACCTTTTTTACAGATCTGGAGACCAGTTTTTTTGTCGACCACTTTCATTAAAGACCAACTTAATACCAACTTAAGACCTTTTCCTCTGCAGACCATTTTCGTTACAGACCAACTTAGTACCTTCTTTACAGATTTGCAAACCAGTTCTTTTGTCGACCATTTTCATTACAGACCAACTTAATACCTTCTTTACAGATCTGGAGACCTTTTTCTTTGCAGACCATTTTTATTACAGACCAACTTAGTACCTTTTTTACAGATCTGGAGACCAGTTTCTTTGCAGACCATTTTCCTTACAGACCAACGTTCTAGAGACCACATTCTTTGCACACCATTTACATTACAGATAAAATTATTTACAAAGGACCTTCTTTACAGACCAAGTCCTTAGATGAATCACAATCAGAATCCCATCAGAATCTTCTTATCAATCTGTCCCTACCGCTCTCTCTCTCTCTCTCTCTCTCTCTCTCTCTCTCTCTCTTTCTTTTTCTGCCAACATCTCTTATCGTCAGTTTAAATCCATTATACCCCGAATTACTAGAGAAAGCTTTGAATTTAAACAAATATTTTTCGAATTTGGCAAAGCTTTAAGAACGAAATGGAACGGACAGACCGAAAAAGTGATAAACTAAAAAAGAAAAATGTAATAACAGCGAAAATAATACTTCAGTATCTTCAGAATGGCAATGAAAATTTACGATTTCCTTCAATCTGGAAAAAGTTTTAGCGTCGCATACGGCTCTAGCGGTTCGCATTCTCATTTTCCGGTGCTGAAAAAGTTGCGCTTTTTAATGTGATTTCACAAAATGAAGCAAAGCGAAGCGAAGCAGAGGAAGCCGAAAGAAGTCGAGGACGAACAACTTTTTTATTTTGTACTAATTTGTGCGGAAACCTTAAGGCTATGACGCAAGCTGTTGCAGTTGCTGCTAGTGCGAGTGTTGATGCTGCAGTGACACGCGAAGTTAGAAAACTTCAAAGTCGGGCCGGGCAACAGCTGTTTGCGACCGCAAACGCAAAATACCATCGTACGAGAACATCCTTTGCCTAATGCTGCTGCCTCGAAACGTTAAGAGCTTGCGAATACCTGGGACAAATGATGACATTGTGGTTGTTGTTGTTATTGTAAATGCTGCTACTGCTGTGGCCGTATAATTTATATCTCGCCTAATGAGATGCAATTGCAATGTGTTTAACTTGAACTTTTGAGTGTTAGAAGAGACACCAAGAATGCAAAAAGCGGAACAAATTGGAGGAACTTTGCCGATGCACCGGCAGGCAGGTTAATCCATGGCAAGTCCTCGTTTTTGGGTGTTTTTTTTTGTTTTTTCTGTGTGCAAAAAACTTTCTTGTCTGGCGCTTTGCGGGCCTTTATCGGGAGAAATTGAAGACAGAACTGAAGTGAACCTTATGACACTCTGAGGCAAATTTAAAGTCTCGGATGTTGAGGCCGTTGATGCCAGTGTTGCCAGTGGCCTGCGTTGCTCTTTGATTTAATTCAATATCCTGTTGCTGACACTAACGCAGCCGCTCTCTTTTTTTGGTTTTTTGGCTCTCTTCCTCTTGTGGTCGTCAGGCCTTGCAATTATTTTTGTGGCTTTGCATTTTTACGATGCAAACTTGTTAAATTGTTTCAACAGCAGATTTCAGGCTGAAGCCGTGAGTCTGCCTCTCCTCACTTCACCCACCCACAACCAAACGCTCGAAGAGACACTCGCCTGCTGCTGAGAATTAATTAAATTGCGGTTTTTTGACAGCTTGACTGAAGCTTCGGTGCCGTATATTCAATGCGTGCGCGGCAAGAGTCACTTTTCACCTTTCACCTGCAGCTGCCGCTGCCGTAACTGCTACTGGCTACAAGCTTTTATTGCTGCCAAACGGCACGTCCTGCACCACGACAATGGATGCAATCCTTTAGCATCATCGTCCTTTTAAATGTTGGTTGGTCAGCCATGATGCGCTGCATCTCTTTGCTGTTTTGTTGCTGTGTGATGGCAACCTTACGTGATAGCTGACGGCTCTTGCTTTGTATGCGTATCGTTTCGCGATTCCGCTTGTGACATGTCTGATCAGGACGTGCATTTATTACTCATGAGGTTATCAGTATTTATTCAGTTCTGTAGTTTTTCATTTTATTGTTGTATGTATAAAATATAGTACTTTTAATACCATCCTGTCAGTCAGTTTGCGCCCGAGAGACCCCGGGTTCTCCAGACGAGAGAGGAGATCCCAAGACAAGACGAGACAATGTTTTCCAATCGAGAAAAAATCCCAATTTGAGACAAATTTTTTCAAAATAACAAGACCCTGAGACGATGATTTTGAGGCCAGAGGACTGGCCGACACAAGACAATCTTCTTCAGCCGCGAAGAGATCCCCGGACGGGACAAGCTTTTTTACTAGTGACTTTGGTAGTACAAAAGAGATCCCGAGGGGAGTAAATTTTTTTTTCGGCGAGAGAAGTTGGCGACGCGAGATAATCTGCTTCAGCCGCGAAGAGATTCCGAGTCGAGACAAACTCTTACAGTGAAGAGGTGATCCCGAGGCGAGAAAAGCTTTTTCAGACAAGAGGAGGAGACGGGTCGCGAAGAAGTTCCAACACGAGACAGGATTTTAAGTCGATCCAGATCCCAAAACTCGCAGAAGTTTTCCAGGCGAGTAAACAGCGCAGTAAAGAAGAACGGAGCGAAGAAAATAAACCCGTGAAGACCCTCAAGAATTATTAGGTAATCGTAAAATAATAAACGAGTATGTACGTAAATCCAGAAACACGGAAATTACGAGTACTCGAAGTACTCTTACGTAGAATGAAGTCGGCAGGAGAAGATTTGCCGCAAGGGAGAAAAGTAAGAAAGCTAAATCGAATGAGAAATTTCAACACCATTCGACAACTGGTGAAATGATCGAGAGTACTCTATGGGGCAAAAAACGGGGAGAAGAGGGCGGAAATTTTACTTTTGGGTAACTTTTTTTTCGTCTTAATTCGTGCAGGCTCTTTCGTGAAAAGAGGTTCTGAAGCCGCCTCTAGGGTTTTAAAGGGAATCGAACCAAAGCGAACCAAAATGGACCAACACTAAATCAAGAGAAACCGACAGACAAAGAACTCTCCTTACCTTACCGCTCATGAACACACAAACTGCGAAAAATCAACCGACGAAGAATGCAAACAGATGGCGAAAATGGCTCAGTACGGCTGAGGGTCAAGCCAGCCCGGGTTGAACACAAGCGTACACAAAAAAAAAAAAAAAAAAAAATATTTCTAAAAAACAACAAATGCTCACTTTCAGTGTAGTCCGTATTTTACAGGGCAGAAAAAGCACTTCGATTTTCAATCGAACTTAGTCTCAAAAGTTTATTCGTGGTTGGTTTTTTTTTCACTTTTGTTTATTTGTGTGTGTGCGAGCGTGTGTGTGTACAAATGTCCGGAGGGAGTAGAAACTTTAAAACTGCGAAAATATTTTCTCAATATATTTGTGTAGGTACCTGTGTGAGAGCACTCACTAAGAGTATGTTGGCTGAAGGTACGACGAGAAACATCAAAAGAGTGAAGAGTGAAAAGACTGAATTGAGTAAGTAAAGATTCAGAGAAGTTGTTGCTACTCCGGCTGCCAGACAAAGCAAGTCCCTAACAGTGCTGCCAATTTGTCAAAATATCTTTCCGTTTTTCTTTAGTCGATTTTTTTTTGGCGATGTTTTTTAGTCGATTTTTAGTCGATGAAAATAGAGAGGGCAGGCGTATGGGCGGGTGTTGAGTCGGTTTTGGTTTGAGGGCGTTTGTGGCTTCGCAAATGATTACTTTAGACATACGTCAACGCTTCTTAAACCAATATTGAATTGTAGGTTGAGAGTAAATCGAATAATTTTACTGCATGCTTTCGAGTTGGATTTCGAGTTGTATGCATGCAGGATTAACATGCAGATGAAGGCAGGACTTGCCCGGCAGGACTTTTAGCAGTCTAATGAACTCGTTCGTCTTGCTCTATACACACGAGTCTCGCTCGAACATGCCGAAATTAATTTTGAAATTTCGAAATCTCTTTTAGTTTATAAACTCTACAAATGTAAAATCATTTGACAGTGAATACATTTTAAATAATTAATTCAAGAGTAAAAAGAACGAGTGCGGAAATGAAGGGGAAGGACAAGGAGGTTGCGATGGAGGGAGGGAAGGAGGATTGAGAACGGATAAATATCCATTTTGCCCCAATTACATCATAATTTGCAACAAAATGCAACATTGTTGCAAACTAGTAAATTTGCAACATAATTTGCAAAAACATTAACTATGAACTTCTCAAAATTTCATTGAGAACATTTAGATTATCCGATTAGATTCTCAAAGATTTAAATACTCATATATTTATGCCACTCCCACAGCACCTCCCACACCTCACATACAGTAAAAACAACTATGACATGCACCACAAGAAGATTTCGTTGAGGATCTTCAAAGGACAAAATTAGATCTCTAAAGAGGCATCCGGAGATGCACTCCTGTGTGCCTTTGAAGCCTCTGCGTACCACTCCTTTCGTCCCTTCACCCACTCAGTCACAGGGGCATTCGGTCAATCCGAAACCTTCTGAAAATCTTCTTAATCAAAATAAATTGACAATTTTTTTTCATTTAATTTATGAAGGGATAACTTTTAACCATGAAAGGATGCTTTCATAACATTGATATATTGAATATTTTGCTATTTTTCATTATATCAAACATAAACATGCAGCTAAAATATATAATCCTTACCAACCCTCTGTCTCCTGCTCCTTCTCCTGCTCCTTCTTTTGCTCCTTTTGAGAATTTATCAAAGAAAATAAATGTCAAGGATGTTTTATTGCTTTTAAAGAGAATAAAGCCAGCCGTGGGTCGTCGTTTTGGTGCGGAAGAGCTTGCTTAAGCTCGGTGTTGCCGTTCTTTTTAAATTAGCGCCGCCTCAGAAGATACAAAGGCAGAAGCAGATGAACAGATTCTGGAATACGTAAATATTTGGGAAAAACTTTCGAAAGACTTCACATCTACGCCCCTCCCAACACCCCAAATACACCCCCCTTTAAAATATCGTTTATATCGTCCATTTTGTGCATTCATTAAATTTCGTTAAATTTTCAACAAGCTTGAAAATGGCTTTAATTTTTCAAATAAAAATCAATAATTTAAAGGACCGTTCTTGAACAAATTAAAACAAGATGGCGCCTGCTAAGAGAGCAGATAAAATGAAAGGCAATTTCTATAATTACAACAACCACAAGAGCAACAACAACAACAACAGCCGCTACGATGCTATCAACAGCTACACTCGTTAGTTAACATTGTCAGCGACGGCCAAGAGAAAAACAGCAAATGGACTAACCATAGAAGAAGAAGAAGAAGAAGGAGAGGGAGAAGACGAGGAAGAAGACGAGGAAGAAGAAACGGAGGAGGAGGTGGACCAGAAGTAGGAGTAAACAAATTTTGTGAAGGTCGTCGACTAACGTAAAGGCTTCCGCCGAAAAAGTTATGAAGCAGCAAAACAAATTCTCCATGAAGATACTCATAGCATCAGTAAGAGCAGATCGGGCTTGCTCAAAATCGGAGAAGGGAGGGTGGATGCACCCCCTTCACCTACCCCCTTCTCCATAACGAACATTTCTGTGTGCATTTTCCTAAACTAACGAACGAACAAACGAACGGTCTAACGATTATCAAGAGGTAGAAACCTTGAGTCAGTTACGCCCTCTGAAAATGTTCACTCCATTCTTCCATCCCATCCGCCCCCCGGAAGGGATGGGGGTAAATAATGGCGCGAATTACGCAAAAAAGCAAGCACAACAAAAATATAATTACTTGAAAACAAAGACGAATGCAAAAAAGGAAAAGCAACGTGATTAAGTGCCAAGAGGCCAAGAGCGGAGCTAATGAAATAAGCGGTTGCAGGGCGTAGTAGCGAAATAGCTCGAACGTAGCGCGAACGTAGCCGAACGTAGCCGAACGTAGCCTGCCCAGTAAGTCTTGCTGCAGCCAGCCAAGCATGAATGACACTCGCTGCCTTTGTATCCTTCGCTACGGTTTTTGCTGCGTTCTGTTTCTTGTGTAATTTTTTTTAATTTGTTGTCAGAGAGAGTGGTCCCACTCCCGCCCTTGTTGCCGCCCCTGCCTCGGCTTCTTTGTCCATATTATCGTATTTATCTCTTGCTTAGTCGCTTAATTTCAATTGTTTTTGGCGTTGTTTTGCGGTGTTATCGTCATTATTTGCGTGAGCAGCGTTTTGTCGTCCTCTTCGCACTGCGAATGACTGTCATCAATCATGTCACTCCCTGTAGTGAGCAAGCCTGGCCGAAGGGGGGGGAGGGGGCGTCCGTGGGCGGCAACAGAGATTAGCGAAGTTCGTTGCAAGCCAGAGGACAGAGTCTGTCATCTTTGATTTCAACGAAATGTGGCGACTCGTGCGCGCTGAAAGGAAGTCTTAAGAGAACTTTAATTATTTCCTGGCCATGTCAGCTACCGACTGCTATCGCCGACATTAATGATGTTTTACTGCTGCAGCGCATTTTCAGTTTTTCGAAAAGATAACGTTGGAGAAGAAGTCGTCGTCGTCCTCCTTTCAAAACAGGCGAAGCCCTGGAACAATATTTGTAATATGAAAGTTTAACGTCAAGACAATAAAAATTTATATCAAGACATTTTAGCCCAGCCACCGAATATTGATCGGCCCTGTCTTTTGCCACGCCGGTTCTTTTGGTGGTAGCCTTTATTTAGTACGAGTAACATCCAAAGAGCGCTTGTACTGTGCCGGAAATTCAGGTATTTTGGCCACAATATGAGGAAAGTTACACTAGACTCCAACGATCCCTCCGCCCTTCTTTCTCCTCGCTGCCATACGTGACAAAAATGAGAACGGATGCGGAAACATTAACAAAAAAGAAGCTAAAGAAACACACCCAAAGCCGCAAAAATAGATTAAAGTTGTTTGTGGGTCAGCAGGCAGCTTCAGTGCAGTGCGGCTTCGATAAGAGAAGGTGCGGGGGGAGGAGCAAAAGATGAGGAAAAAACGAGGGTGCGAAAGTTAGCGTAAAGCAAGTCTCTCAAACCGGAAATCAACTTATGTCGACAGTTTAAAAACAGCAAATAAAAAAAAGAATACTGCTCATAGTTACCGAATGGAAACGATTCACGGGGTTGGGCTGGTGGTAGTGAAAACCGTCTAGGCCTCAAAGAGGTTTGGGGTGAACAGTTGGAAACAGAGCCACATGAATTAACAAGAAAATGGTGATGAGAAGGAACAAATACCAAAACTATGCAACGTAAGAGAGGACGCAAACGTGTAATGCCGAAAAAGAAGCAACTTATCGTGCTATCCCAACGGGCTTCAGCTCTGAGCTAGAGTATTTTGCATATTCGGGCTTCCGCATGACAACATACACGATACGTGCTCGTTTACGCCCACATATTTATATGACCTAGTCGTGCGGTGCCCGCGCTAAAACTTTATGATGCAAAAAAAAAGCAAAACTTGGGAACATTTCGAAAACAAAACCGGCTAAAGCGGATGTTAAGCAGCAGCAGCAGCAGCAGCCACTACAGCGAGACCGGAAAGACAACAACTTAAAAGTGGAGGAACAAAACGCTTTTCAAATCGTCGCGACAAGCTGCTTCGACTTATCCCACCACAAACCCACCCCAAACCCACCCCACCCCAGCCCCCGACAGACACCACCCCCTACCGTGCTTCGTTAAGCGAATGTCATCGATCGAAATCAAGTGAGACCCAACGAACCGAACCCCGAACCAACCAACGAATTCACATCAGTGGGTCAGTCGGTGGAGTACCGGCAATCGCCGACCACACTTGCGGCCCCGCAGTGGGCTCGTTACGTGGCTTTAACACTAGTGGACGCGCACAACCGAAGCGCGGAGACCTTCGGGGACCGTCTAAATTTTATGCTAATCTCGCAAATAAGTTTTGGGCCTGTTCGTTGCTGGCGCGTAGTTTCCTGCCCCCTTTTTCGCGAGGCATTTTACGAAAATTTACCACAAAATCGAGCTGAACTTTTTTTTCTGCACACGTTTGTGAAGGAGATACTCTAGTTTTGTGTCTGTCGCACCGCAACAGCATTGGATCGGTAGAAAATTTAAACTAATCAGACTAGGTCATACCGAACTAAAAGTTAAAAAGGCAAATTTGTTCGGTCGATATGTTCCGCATCAGTCGTTCGACGACCTGTTTCCAATTTTCCTTTCATTTGGTGGACTCGAAAGTGGTTTGATGTGTTCATGAGAGAGAAAATGGTAATGTACGATATATTTTTTGGTATAGTCGACCTTACGTACTTCAGGCCGACTTCTTTCTATTAGGCTGTTATAGAGAAGATTCTCGGTCCGCGACCGCGAGTTTGTCGCGGGGACACTGCAAAGAAGATATTAAAGTTGTTATTAAGGCATGAAGTCATATTTGGCGTAGTCAAAAAGTATGTGACGATCACACTTCCTGATCACCCCCTTTACGATCTATTACATCTTATATTATCTCATCCTTAATTTGCTAATTATATTCGATTTGCCGATATTCAGAGAATTACGGGGTGCGCCATCTATTATGTCGGTCTGTAAACATTGAATAACTTCAACATTTATCAACCTGATTGATTTAGAGGCGGACATTGACATACCGACATAAAAGATGGCGCACCCTGTACAATTATTCAAAATGCACCCTGTCAGTATTATCTAATTACTAATTAAATTATAATGACCCCCTCCCCCTCCCTCTCGTTCTCTTCTTCGTTTGCCCTAACAATTCTGCCACTTTTTTCTGGACACTTTTTTAAACGAAGATGTCGCCCCATTTCAATATTGGCAATTAGGACCTATACACGTTAATTTTCCTGAGCCCGCTGAGATGCCACGCGACACGCAACACACTTTTTCTCTATGCTGTCCTGATCGCTGAAGGTAGTTGAACTCTCGGTTGGAGGCCGAAGCTAATGGTGACTTTATAAACAACCTCGTTGTTGTTGTGTAGGTATGTTACCTAATTAGACTCCGATGATGATGATGATAATGAGATTCCGGGTAATAAGTATGATCATGATGAAATATCCTTCAGCGTCCCTTCTTCGTATATTCTCGGTACATACATACATACATATTTTCATTTCTCAAAGGACAGCATCAGGAGCAGGTTAAGCACAAATTTAGTAATGGGTCAAATGGGACAGTAATGGGACAATATTTCGAAGGAAAAATCCCATTCAGTCGACTGCTAAAGAGTTATTGGGCGCAGGCAGCTGCTACCAACGACTTTCTAAACATTACTCGTCCTTCTTTTCACTCCTTCTCTCTGTTCTCCTCCTGCTCCTCGCCTCTTTTTAGCAATTGCCGTACTTCTTGTCATCAAAACTTTTGAACCGTTCCGTTCCGTTCCGTTCCGTTTATTTCGACATAGCTCTTGTCTTATTGGCTTTTTTGCTTGAGTGATGACTCGAAACGTCCATGCAACTTGCTGCAAGGTTTCTGTTTGGTTTGGTTTTTTCGTTTTTGGTTTTTTCCGTGTACTGTCATGCCATCAAAAACAGCAATTAAACCATCCATCAGTTACAACAACGTGATTCGATTGGCCTTCAGAGGAATTAGTTGCTCCAAATTGATGTCCTTCTTGTGACTCTGTGTATTTGTAGTTGTACTCAGATTTCTATCGAGGTTGTAGTCGCTTTTGGTAAATCATTAAGATCGATTGGGGATTTTATGGGGTGCGGAGAAGGGGAAGGTATCAATTAACTGGGTCAAAAGATAAAGCGAAGTCTTCTTCATTTTCTTCTAAACTAGACGAAAACGATAGCCCTCACCCTCAGTAGTCCGATCGAATATTGTTTTTGAGCTTAAAAGCCCCAACTGGACCCAAATAGTTTGGACCTAGAGCTTACTAGCTTTTGACCCACAATAAGCAGCGTTAATATTAGAGGTAAGTATTTGCTCCCAGCGGTTATAAGAGGTTTTAAGCTACTTAAAGGAAATTTTAAGGACAGTTTTTTCTTAGAACCGGGTCTTGATCAGTCTAAAACTTTGTAAATCCATGACAAATACATATAACCAGGAGGGGCTCCCAAGAAGAGAACTCCATAAGTTATACATTCAAACCACAATTCACAATAAGAGTTAATATCAGAGGTATTGGCTTACAGAGGT
Organism: Conops quadrifasciatus; assembly: GCA_949752815.1. Classification (NCBI taxonomy): domain Eukaryota; kingdom Metazoa; phylum Arthropoda; class Insecta; order Diptera; family Conopidae; genus Conops; species Conops quadrifasciatus. Next base: position 30,291,212 of record OX457080.1, on the reverse strand, counting down.
CATAAGAGGTTTTAAGCTACTTAAAGGAAATTTTAAGGACAGTTTTTTCTTAGAACCGAATCTTAGTCAGCCTAAAACTTTGTAGATCCATAATAAATATAACCAGGAGGAGCTCCCAAGGAGAGAGCTCCCTAAGTTATACATTCAAACAATTCACAATAAGCGTTAATATCAGAGGTATTTGCTTACAGAGGTTATAAGAGGTTTTAAGCTACTTAAAGGAAATTTTAAGATAGTTTTTTCTTAGAACCGAATCTTAGTCAGCCTAAAACTTTGTAGATCCATAATAAATATAACCAGGAGGGGCTCCCAAGGCGAGAGCTCCTTGAGCTATACATTCAAAGCTCAATTCAGGCGGTCTCAAAACCTTTACGCTTTTTCAACCCTTTAAATATTCAGGAAAGAGTGTGCGGGGGCATTTCCGGTACTTTTCTCAAGTTTTAACGAAAATAATTTATAACAAAGTTATTATTTTACATACTTAATGAGAAATTAATGCGACGACTCTATTTGGTATAATTAATTTCGGTCTCAGTGGCCAATACAGCACGCAGCATACAAGCACACACACCTCCCCTCCGACACTTTAACGGCAAATTGAAACGTTATTAGTGTTTAGTGAAAGTGATTATGCTGCTGCAACACTGTAATTCATAAACGCCTGTCGGAATTGCCCGCCAAATCCTACGAATACTTAATGATCCCTAACACCAGACTATGCTAAGGCTTGCAAGGAAGGGATCGCTGTTGATTCCGCGCGAAAGTAGAAGGGTGAAGAAGGTGGAAAGGAAAACGCTGCGCCCCTTCCACTTTGGCGTTCATCACACCAGCAACACGGCCGAAGTACTCCACTAGCAATAAGTGTTAAAAATTATGTAGTCTTCGCTTGATTCATTGCTGGACGGAGCCAGAGTCCGAAAGGGCGGGCCAACAATAAGCCAGGCTCATTGTATGAATGTGTTGAAGAAATGATTAGATGCAATGAAATGAATGATTTATGGATTCAGGAGCAAAGCGATGGTATCGGTGGTGCTAGTACCAGAATCGTAGACTTCCTGAAACATTATCTCTTTGTGTTTGGTTTGTATGTGTACCTTTTTAGCGTGTGTATGTGTTAATGGTATACTAATTTTTCGTAATATTTTCATTGTATTTATACTGATAAAGTCATCGTCGTGGTGTGGGCAGGGCCAGGCGGGGCGGGGCGGGGCGTGCCTTCAATTCAAACAAATGTTTGCAGTTTTTCACTTCATATTTCTTTAGTAACTTCAAGAAAGTACTCGTAGCAACGGTAGCGGTTATAAATTACTTTAACAAATCAAAAAAAAAAAAAAAAAGAGAAAAAAAAGGAAATAAATCTTGGAATGAAGCCTCAAATAAATCGAGAAGGTACGGTCACGTAAAACGGGCCCGAGCAATGGCAATGAACAAAACAATTATGTTTCAACCAAAAAGTGATATCATCCTCATCACTTCGGTCTCTCAGTATCAACAGTAGTATTAAAGGTTAAAGTTAAAGTTCTATAACGTTAAGATGGCCGCACAGCTGACGCTTAAATCATCAACAAAGTTCTAGGCAACACTTCCGTCTGTTGACTTTCGAATGCGGCACAGCAGCATCAGCATCAGCATGAGAAAACAAGCAACAACAACAACAACAACAACACAATCGCGCAGGAAATACAGTTACTGAAGCCAGAACCTAGAAATAGGTTAGGAAGGGCCATAAAGGATCTGGCCGGACGTACGCTGGTGCCGTACCAGTTCGTTGGTCACTGAGCTAAGGCTGTATGGAACGGATGCGGGCAGCCAGCATGTTCTTCAAGAGCGTATATACTCGTACTATACATACATATATAAAAGAGAGTGTATACGTGTGTATTGGTCAATCTGTATATAAAAATGTTTAGTAACGTAGTAAAAGAGATGACAATTTCTATGTACGAGTATTCAAGCCGCTAGCTGCGCTTTTGAAAGAAGAAAGAGAGAGAGAGAGAGAGAGAGAGACTCATTACTTCAGAATGATGACAGCCAGGATGATGAACGTAATAATGGCAGCTTTCAGCATCTAACATGGAATGCAGCAACAACAAAAATAACAACAACTAACAAAATAACAGCAAAAACTGCCGCAAAAACAGCAAAGAGAGATAGAGAAAAAGAGAGAGAAAACAGTAGCGGCTACAAAGAGAAGGAATGTAATAATACCTGATACACTTTCCGAGTATACAAGTACCATCAGCATCAGCAGCAGCAGCAGCAGCAGCAGCAACAGCAAAAACAAATACAATGAAAATTATGCAAACATGATTGTTACGGTATGCGGTCAAATTGTAGGGAAAATAACGGGTGGGGGAGGGAAGGGGAGGGGGATAAAGAAGCACTTAATGACAATTCTAGCAACAGCCAATCCACGGTACCAACCATCAACGCAGCAACCCAGCAACCAACGAACCAACCAACATGCTCATGCGGTTGCTTGCGCATCTGCTCTCCAGAGAAGTTGAAGTGTGTGTGCGTGTGCCTCTATCTCTTCGGTTGCGGGCCTCTGTAGTTTTAATGAAGTTTGTTTCAATTGTTGCTGTTGAATGACGACAATCGGAGCAGCCAGCGTTCATTGCTCCGATTCATCGTTGCTGGAATTTTCATTTTATCATCGCATGTTGTTGTTGTTGAATACTGAATACTGAATACTCGCTGGCAATTTTTTTAAAGCTATTAAAATCTAGTTCTTGTGTAGGCTTGCAACTTTTGAACAACGAGAAAAATGAGAAGCAAAACAATTGATTATAATAATTGCCAAATTAAAAAGTACATATTTAAATCTAGGATTAAACCTATTCATTTTAGGCGCAAAAATATTAGGTTCAGGAAATGACTAGAAATATTTTTTGAAAAACATCTTTTTTTTATGGAAAATATTTAAAACAAACACCGTGTTTATTACTTTTAATACGAGTACTATATCGAGAAAGAACAAATAACTCCATATTCAATTTAAATATTGTATTTATTATATTGTATTAAAACCAAAAACTTAAAAAATTCCGAGCTATGCACCTTTGCTACTCAGATAAAATCAGGATGGCGGATGCAGTACGCCATAATAAGACTGAGATTGTGTACATGCACAGTCCTTTTACCCTTTGACTGTACAAAAGAAGCTCGATTCTTCTTACACACGACTCCATTCTCGTGTGAGCAGTGAGCAGGACTACACATCTAAAAATTCTCGTTACCTTACTCAAGTCCTCTTAAGTATAAATTACCGTTTGCCGGAAGAGAGATAAATTAATTTATTTTTGGTTTTTAACATGGCTTTTCTACTCGTAGCGACTTTAAGCTACAATAAATACACAACAGAGTTGAAAATTCGGTAAAACAACTACAAAATAACTGAGCTCTAGCTCAACCCGTTCTTATTGGCCGTAGTTAGTCTGTTGCGACAGAGAGTTGTATAGAACCAACATCTGAAAAGACTGTAGACTGCTCAATTCAGTAGACCTGGCTTTAACAACATATGCCAAAACAAAATGTGTTAATAATCATAATTTATTTATTCTTCTACTTTTTATTCTTCTACTTTTTCTTCTTCTCTTCTTCTTCCAGCATGGATTATACCAGTCTGGGTTGCTGTGCTCTCGCTTTTGTTCTGTATTTAAACACACTGAACTCAGGATTCGTTTATGACGACAGGTGAGTTTGTAGAGATGAGAATTTGAAGATAAATTTGAAAATAAACACTTTTCAGGACAAGGTATCCTTCAGAATTGTATATGTATGTACAAGGATGCACGTAAGGATGCAATCGTACGAGTACATACGAGTATAATCGTACAATTTAATTTTCTGAATTTATTTTACAAACGCATCATAATAATAACCAAGTGCTTCTGAAGGATGAAAATTCAAATTAATATGACTCAAAGCTTATGAAGCCTTATAATACTCTACACAAAATCTCCCTCCCGATATGAATAGACCTATTTGATTATTAGGACTAACAAAATTTTAAACCATAACCATTTTTCTAAAGGTTTTTTTTGCAAATTTGACTGAATCTCGACGTTACTGCTGTGATAGTTTCTTTTTGAAACGTCACGCTTTCGAGATATTCCGTTTTTAATATGCGAAAAACGTGTTTTTGCTGCTTGTCTCTTTGAGGTTATGTTGAATTGTTAACCACGAAACTCATTTTGACACCCAGGAAAAAATACAATACACCTATCTGCATATTTTTAGTAAAATCCTGCTTCCTTTCACTTTCAAAAACTTATTCAATTTGAATTTAAAGACTCAAAAGAAGAAAAGAATGAGACTAAAAACGAATTAGATTTTATTCTAAGAAAATCTTGACAGGACATTTCGAGCAGCTGACATAATCCGAACTGCCCCAATTAAAATTCAGCTCGTTTTTGTTTGAAAATTTTGTCGGCCTGTGTTATTTAATAACTTTTAAAAAAAAACTCAAAACCGCTCGAATTTGTTAGAGTTTGCAAAATAAACTTGGATAAAATAATACAATAATAATATAGAAAGATTTCTTATTTCTAAACTGGGTTTTTTTTTTCAATACAATATATTGTATTTATTGGAAAATTCAAAATATTTGCTCTGTTTTGCCTCAAATTGATTCTGCTCACTCTTTTACTTTCTCACTCTGACACAACGGCCAAGGCTGTGCTCATCGACAGAAAAACAACAGGCAAACATTTGAAAGGAAAATATTGACAACGATAACAACATAACAAGAACAATGACAGCACAAAACAGTAGACGACAAGAGCAACAATAAGACTACGACTATGCAATAATGAGAGTGCAAAAACGATAGCACACAATATCTTATCAAGTTTCATAGCATAATAATACACGACGGTGTATAGAGTGTCGATGGGTGTGGTACTCATCTTTTCTCCGCACTGGCTTCTCCTTTTTCTTCTGACGATGACATCGCACTTCCTTTCCTTTAACTACATTTATCATTTGCTATCTCGCCGAAGTGCATGCACACACGTCTCATCCATTTCTCATCAGTTATTGACGTTCGTCTTCAATAACTTCTTTAATTGTTCGTCAGCTGTGCGTCAGTCGCTTGCAATTCTGCCTGTAGCGGTGCACGACTTGACAACTCATTTCTTTCTATTTGACACATCAAGTATTTCTTGAGAATCGCCTGAAATCAGTTCACCTTTTTCGAAACGCTTTGGCCGTTATTACTATATATCAATGATGGTCAGTGGCAGCGAAAACCTCATCAACAGCAACAACACCAGCATCAACACCAACTCGATGATGACTTTACCGATACCAATACCATCCAATACAAATACCAATACCATCATTTTCGGTTTTTCTTTTTTGCTCAACAGATCGAACGAGCTGTTTGTACAGCGTCATTGAAAACGCCTTATCGGTAACTTTGCAGGAAGTAAGGCGGCGACAACAACAACAACAGCAACAACAACAACATGGTGAAATTCTCGCCATTCGTTTGTGTTGTCCTTGACCAGATATATGTAGTTTTTTTGCTGTTGCTTCCGTCAGGTTGCTCTTATTCGGTTTGGTAGTGTAGTTGTTGTTTTGTTGTTGTTGTTGTTGTTGACGGTGGTGATGGTGATGGTGGTGTGTTTTTTGTAAACAATATTTAATGGAAGCGCTTGCTGCCCCAAGCAGCGAACTGCGATAACAAACAACACTGACACAGACACTGTTCGTCGTACAGACGAACTTCTCTAATACTCTAACATTGATTATACTCGTATGTATGTGTGTGTGTGTGTGTGTAGAGCAACAGTCGGTCGTCAATGCCTCTGGGAAATTTTCGCATGTGAGTGAGAAAGTGCGTGGGTGAGTGTGTGTGCGACGACATCACCCTTTTGCAATTGTTATTATAGATGTTTTTGTTAGTGTTAATATTGTGCATTGCGGTAACATGCGAGGTTATTGTTTTACCTCAAAATATGTCCATATATATGTATGTACTTACTCGTATAAGAAGAAGAATAAGAAGAAGAGTGAGTGAGAATTCGTACACTCAGACACGAAATATACGCTATCTTCATATTAATATTAATTTGCACGTACCAACTCATTTGACCCACAACATCTCAAAAATAACAACGATTAAAATACTATTATGCACCTACTGCTTGCAGGTCAATTAGAGACCTGCTTTGAGATTTTAAACAAAAACCAATCTATGTATATGTAACCAAAGTGTCCTGACATAAGCTAAAATTGGGACGTTAACTATATACATGCATATATCTTGCTTTTAATAGATCTTACTTTCAAAGTTATGATACTCAGACATACTCGTATAATAAGAGCATCCTCTGAATTTTCTATACGGTATCTCTATTTCAAAAACCTAACTCAGGGTGATTGCTAGGTTCTAAATTCCGACATTTTATATTTCCTTAAAGTAATACCCATGACGGGGAGGGGGGGATTTCCAGTTTTATCCAGATAATTTTCAGAAAATTTAAACGAAACGTAGTTAAGTAGGTAGTAGTAGCTAAGTCCGGGGACTAAATCCTAGTTGGGGTCATTTTCTCGCCACGATACCCCGCCTTATCAAACGTTACCCCCTTAAAATAGGTATGTAGTAGATAGCTAGCAATAGCTAAGTCCGGGGGACTAAATCCTAGTTGGGGTATTTTTGTCGCCACGATACCCCGCCTTGTAAAACGTTCCCCCTTAAAATAGGTATGTAGTAGGTAGCTAGCAATAGTTAAGTCCGGGGGACTAAATCCTAGTTGGGGTCATTTTCTCGCCACGATACCCCGCCTTATCAAACGTTACCCCCTTAAAATAGGTATTTAGTAGGTAGCTAGCAATAGTTAAGTCCGGAGGACTAAATCCTAGTTGGGGTCATTTTCTCGCCACGATACCCCGCCTTATCAAACGTTACCCCCTTAAAATAGGTATGTAGTAGGTAGCTAGCAATAGTTAAGTCCGGGGGACTAAATCCTAGTTGGGGTCATTTTCTCGCCACGATACCCCGCCTTATCAAACGTTACCCCCTTAAAATAGGTATGTAGAAGGTAGCTAGCAATAGCTAAGTCCGGGGGATTAAATCCTAGTTGGGGTCATTTTGTCGCCACGATACCCCGCCTTATCAAACGCTACCCCCTTAAAATAGGTATGTAGTAGGTAGCTAGCAATAGCTAAGTCCGGGGGACTAAATCCTAGTTGGGGTCATTTTGTCGCCACGATACCCCGCCTTGTAAAACGTTACCCCCTTAAAATAGGTATGTAGTAGGTATCTAGCAATAGCTAAGGCCGGGGGGCTGAGAGGACTAAATCCAAAATAGGGTCCCTTTTTTGACCTAAAAATTTTTTAACCCCGTCTGTCCAAAAAGTTAAAGAAAAATGGCCTGCGTATCGCAATCGGCGTACAAGTATAGCATCAAACGATCATATGCTGATCACAAAATCAAAGTTCTAAAACCGACGAAACTGCGATTACCGGAGAATCACGAATAGAGATACCGCCAGACAATTTGGCACGAATATTCTTTGCGATGCGATGCGATATCTATCTTAAAGTGAACTAAAAATAGACCTTACCCGGCCCACTTTGTCGTCATCCATTCGACAACTTGTATTTACTAGTGCTTCTCTCTTCCAACAGACGCGCCATATTGGGCAATACAGACGTCTCAGGCTATACACCGTGGCAACAAGTCTTCCAGAACGACTATTGGGGCACACCCCTGACGGATCCCGGCTCGCACGGCTCCTACCGACCACTGTGTGTCTTCAGCTTCCGTCTCAACTTTCTGCTGGGCGGTTACTCACCATGGGGCTATCATCTCATCAACAACCTAATGCATTGCCTGGCCACCGGGCTAGTCGTGAAGCTGGCCCGCCACTTACTCTCCTCCATGTGGGGCGTATTGGCGACGGGTGCTCTCTTCGCAGCCCATCCGGTGCACACGGAAGCTGTTGCCGGCATTGTGGGGCGTGCTGATTTAGCCGCCTGCATTTTCTATTTGTCGACATATCTGACATATGTGCGTCACATTGTTTGGCGAGAGAGAAACGACCGGCGTCAGTGGTTTGCACTTGGTCTGGCGATACTATTTGCCTGGATTGCGCTGCTTTTCAAAGAGACCGCGGTTACTGCTCTACTGGTTTGCGGTCTCTTCGATGTCATTCGAGGACTTAGTGGACTCAACGATAAGGTAAGTGATTTTACTATGCAGGGACACTGTTGGGACACTGTGACGGGTTGAGAGAGTGCAGTCTACTCATTGCATTTCCTTTTAGCTTCGAGTACGTTCGCTCTGCATAATCGCAGCTGCTCTGTTCTTCACTGTGTACTATCGCCTGGTTGTGCTTCCCAGACCGCAGAACGCCTTCTCGACTGCTGACAACCCGATCGCGAAGGCCAGTTCTGCATGGACCCGTTTTCTCACATTTCTCTACCTGCCAGTGTTCAACTTCAAGTTGCTCGTGAGTCCGCAGGTGCTGAGTTTCGACTGGGGCATGGACGCCATACCGCGCATCACGACTCTCTGGGACAAACGCAATTGCCTCACCCTATTCTTTTATGGCAGCTTTGGAATCGTTGTCTGGAGCAGTGGTAAGGCTTTACTGCGTCGATTCAATTCGATCAACAGTCCACAGCACCAGTCGCCCTGTGTACAGTACCACAGGCATCATCATCATTATCACCACAACCGCAAATCGCGTCCTAAGAAGAAGTATTCGACCCCAACGACCCCAAACCGCAACGCAACTCAAGAGCCAGTCTACTCATCCTCAGATACTGGCGTTCATCTGGAGTATGCGACGACCGATTGCCTGCCTTTGGTGCAGCAGGCCTTGTTGCCAGTTTCCCGAAGCGCCTGTGTCTGTCCTGACTGCAAGCATGCCGTCACTACCGAACATCACACAACCGTTTGCCGAACTATCAACAACAACAACAATAACAACAACAATCATAATAGCTTATACAGTGACTGTTCTTGTCACCAACTGCTTTCATCGAGCGGTGCGCCGCATTTGATCGCATTGGCCCTGCACAAAGCGGTGCAGAACGTGACGCCCCGGAGCTCACGCAGCAGCAGCAGTTGCAGCAACAGCACCACAGCCAGCAGCAAGAGCAACAGCTCCTCTGGCAGCAGCGCTTCCAGCTGCAGCTCCACTACTTCGTCAGTCTCCTCCACCTCCTCTTCCGCATCCAATCTTTGCGGCAGCACCACCAACGCAGTCAAGCAGCAGGTCCGACGCAGTCGAGCTTACTTGCTGCACAACATATCGTCGACACATACGTCGAACGCCAACGTGTTACTCATGGCGCTCGCTCTGCTGACTCTCCCTTTTTTGCCAGCCACGAATCTATTCTTCTATGTTGGTTTTGTGGTGGCCGAGCGACTGCTGTATCTGCCCAGTGTCGGTTACTGTCTGCTGGTAGGATTTGGCTTTGCGAAGCTGATGGAGCTGGTGAAATCGCCACAGGACCGACGGCGTAAGACTGCGTTGTTGCTGTGCATGAGCATGATGCTGAGTATGCTGAGCGTGCGTACGGTTCGCCGCAATCTCGATTGGCGGGACGAAGAGAGCTTGTTCAGGAGTGCAGTGACGGTAAATCCTCCGAAAGGTAAAGAAAGAGAGAGAGAGAGAGAGAGAGACCCGAAGCGCAAACCATTACCGCAGAACAAACTTGGGTTTTTGTATGCTTCTTTTTGCTTTTCCTTTTCTTTTTGTTTTTACCATGCAGCACTCGGAAATCTAGGAAGTGTCCTTAGCTCACAGGCGCGCTATGCCGAAGCCAAAGAAGTGCTACTCGAGGCGATCAAACATCGACCCAACATGGCGGATGTGCATTTTAATCTGTAAGTTTTTATAACAAGAGCCATTCTTGTAACAAACCATATTATGCGGTTTAGCCTCAAAATTGGTTTAATCTCAATAAGAAAGAGAAAACTATAAGACCCAAAAGAGAAGCAAGTGGAGCTTTGTGCGACTGAAAATAAGCGCTTGAAAATAAGAGAGTTTTGTCCGGTGTTTGGGGGAGGGTCCCCTTCAGTTTCTCTCTGATCTAGGACGCATGTAAATAGTAAATTAAGGCCTATTACATTTTTAACACATGAGGGACCTCGAATCCAAGAAAGCTTGCGCGTACGCCAATCAAACCGAACTTAATAGAACTCGTTGAATCTCGCGAGTCTAATCTACCTTCGTCGCTTTGATAATCACTGTCGAATTCGTCAAAGTTCCTTCACTAAGAATACCCCGAAAAGTTCGTAGTCTTCCACTCTGATTAGTCCTCTATTGTTAAATGAAAAAGCTGACTACAATATACCCCGCTCGCCATATACCGGTTTTTTTTGGGATTCAGCTCTTTAGCGCTTAATTATACAAACCTAAGCGTTTAATAAAACTGTTAAAGGAAGGAAACCAACACATAAACGAAACTCTTTTCATGCGTGCTTTTAGCAATTTTCCAAACTCTCCGCATCCTCGCATTCTTTCTTTGCTCTGCTCTGTGAATAGCTTCAATTTTTGCACCTTTTTTCGGATGCTACGCCTGCAATACCTGAAAAGCTGAATACTGTGCACACTTCATATTCAGTAGGGGCGAGGTCGCAGGGGAGGGGTTGTGTGTGGAAACCTGAATGCAAAATAAAATCGCCTTTTTTTCCTACACTAGAATTCAGTAAATGAAAAAGCCTCTTTTCCATCAAAATGTTCATCCATGCGCCGCCGCCGCCGCCGCCGCCATCGCCATCTGCCTTTGTCTCAGTTACGTTGACGAGGTTGCTCTGACAACAAATGTGCCTCTGTTTTGCGACCCATTTTTTCGGCGCAGTGGATACGATTTGCATAAGGTCCTACCTATACTGGTGCTCCTGACTACTTCTTTACCGGCTTCATTGCTTTTCAATGGTGGTGTTTTCGTTGAGAGCATACGATGCGATGTTGTGAGTCCTTTGAAAATCTGGGCTGGTTTCTGTAGATATGTATGTACGGAAAATGTTTGCTTTAGAAGCAATTTGTTGATGCAAAGATTAGAGGAGTCCAATGAATAGCATTTGAATTCGTACGGCTTTTTTATTCTGTGGCACTCTGTGTAGACTTTTTTGAGCATAGACCAATTTAAAGCTACGCCACTGAGTGAGCAGACAGTTCTGCATCAGTTGGGACAGATTTTGTTTTTGTTGCGAATTTTGTCTTCTTTCATTCTTCTTGATCTTCCAGTTCTTTGTTTCGATGCATGGCCAGATGCAGCTTCTCTTTCGGTTTAATAATTGCTCGCACATTAGCAGACAACTCTCGTCCGAAGACTTGTCGCTATTAACATTTTAACACAACTCCATAACCCTCCAAGAGGTAGGTGCCTCTCGCCTTCACCCATAGAAATAATGTACAACACACTAAAGAAAGCCGCTAGAAAAACGCCAGTATAAAACGGCACGCGCCGGAAAGCCTGCTTTTGACAACACTGAGCATAGCGCTCCGTATAAACGCCATTTTGGTTTTCTAGTTTTTTGCCCTTTGTTCTCCATACAATGCCATGCTGCTGCCCTTCTGTTTCCACGTGTTCCGTGCACAAACAATCGCCGGATGAACGGGAACGGACCACTTCGTTTATCAAGAAGTCGGTTTCCAGCCGGCAACATCCGTTGATTTGCAAAGACAGCTGTTAAAAATGCAATTTTCCAAGAGTTCTATGTATCTAACAATTGCATGTTTGTGCCTTTGGCTTTTGTGTATTACCAACAATGCCATCCCAGCCCCTCCGTCAGCAAGCTTGTCCTCCCTGCCTCCTTTTCTTTTTCCTTTTCTTTACGCATCTGATTGTTGGCTCACAACAACGAGGCACGGAAAAAAGAAAGCGGGAACCGAAGAAATGGAACCGAATAAAAGGATATTCTAAAGAAATGCACAGCACAGCATTTTTCTGTACCACTCTTTTTTCCGTTGAGCAGTCAACGGCGTTTCCGACGACATTCCTTTCTTACTTTTGTTCGAAGTTCGTCCTTTCTTACTGGTCATTATATTCGACATAATAGACTTTCAGCTCCAATTGGCTAAGATAGAGGCGGCAGCGATGAAATAGGAGGGGGTCTCCTTTCCCCGCTTTTGCCGTTTCCATTTTCATATTTTCCATTTTTATGAGAATACAATACGGGCGGCAGGCCCGTATTTAGTCCTTTTGGAGTCTCTGAACTGATATATAGCGTCGCCCGATTTGAACTCTTCTCCAACCATCTTTCAGCTTGGTTTTTGCTGATTGTTTTTTCGCCCAAAAAGTTTGCTGAGATCGCGAAAAGACTGTTTCAACCCAAGAGATAAAAATCCTTGCGGAACAAAGCACAAATTTGTATTTAATGAGCTTTACTACGCAAATATACATATGTACATACGTACATATTTCTGTGTTATTTACTTTACAAACAACACAACTTCCATCCTTGACCTCACTCATTCACTTTACATCTCTTTTTCTCTCATTATGCAACAATCAGTGTTGAATGATTCTATGTCTTTGATGCTCGATTATATTGCCAGCGTAAAAATCAATGACTATAACTGTTACCTTCATTTAAAACCACCCTCAAGCGCCTGGAGCAAATTAACAATCTCTACCACGCCTCGACTGTCAATCCTCCCTTCAATCCATCCATCCATCCATCTACCTGTCTAAAGAGTCCTTGGCCTCATGTTCGAGCTGCCAACAATCAAACAAACCTTCATGACTATGCCCAACAACAAAACCGGTGATTATTGAACTGAATGATTTGATTTCTTTTCAATGGATTCTTGCAGTACTTTTATCACTTCTGCTGCAACTTTTCACTTTGCTCCCTCTCATTTTTCTCTTCCGCCAGTGCAGGCTTCCTTTCGAGCGGCGCAACCTCCCTTCCGAACGGTGCCACGCTCCCTTCCGAGCGGTGCATCCAACCGCTTCAGCAGAAGAGAAATTAAATGGCACAGAGATACCGATACCGATACCGATTTACGAGTACATACTACTGCATGAAACGACGGAAACGGAAGTTCGTTGCGAGAATATCTGCACTTTCTGTTCTTGTAGTTGTTGTTGTTGTGGTTGTCGAAGACGATGTTGTAGCAACCGAGAGTTGTTCGTTCCTTGTTGCTCTTCAGTTAACAACATTTCAACTCGATCGAAAGCAAGCCTCATTCCTCACTGGCAGACAATCCTACACAGAGGTTCGACAATTCCGGTCGGGATTTCGTCGACTCAGCGACTTTTTGTTCGAACTTTTTCTGAATCGCTTGCAACCAACGTTCCGTCAATATCCGTCAAACACTCAAACGGAAATCAACGGTTGTGGTTGTACCCCGTTGGCCATGTTGCAAAAATTTAAAAAGCTACAGCTCAGGCAACCCAACCCAATTGAAAACATTTCTATTTAAAAACATCAATCAGTATTGATGAAAATCGATCGATGGCGGTGAAGAGAAAAACATTGTAACATAGGTTGAAGGTTGAAGTTTTCTATTTACACAGAATTTGCTTGAGAAGATTGAGTGAGCCTCTTGAAGCTGATTTGAAAAGAAAAGTTACTCTTTCTACAGTAACTCGAATCTCTTGAATCTCTTAAAGGAGCAGTAACGTTGCTCTAGAAGTCTAAATCAAAAGGAATCCATTTGCAATTTCAACCTACTCAGGCTTGTTGTCGATTACTCGAGTGTTAAGTAAGCCTTTCAGGATTTTTATAACTACTAATGGTTCCGTTTCAATACAGGACATTTACATTTACATTTACCGGAATTACTGAGATGGTCGAGCTTTTGAGGCTCCGTGAGTTCCTTTCTTCCTTCCTCCTTTCTTTTATTCCTTTCATCAACAGGATTTTTTGCTACTCCTTCCTTCATTCTGTACCTCGTGCCAGCCAGCCTGACCTCATTTTTTGCACTTTCTTTTTTTGCTCTGAAGCACAAAAGAACTGACTAACAAAGAAGTACGAGTAACCACAATCAGTAACTTCATTTTCATTTGTTCAGATTTCGCCCGAGCATTCTTTCTTTTTTAAAGAGGTCTCTTCTGCCACTTCACCCGTCTATTAATCTACTTTTGCTTTTACTTTGTCCACATTTGCACTTGGCTTAGATTTTAGAGATTTCAGTTTTTCTTCTGTTCTCGTATTTGAAAAACTAAAAAGAATTCTTTCCGGCTTTTTTGCTGTACTCGTTTTTATGCTGTACCCAGTCGGACATGGACTGCCCTTCGTTACGGCAGCCCTGCCCCTCACAGTTCCCGGCATTTCGCAGAGTTCGTTAAGTTCTTTAAAGTAACCCAAGGTCTCTGTGATCCTCTTTGGTTTCTGGAGCCGACTATATTTAAATAGATCGGATTTAGATTAATGAAGAAATACTTGTTTGCAACTTCTTCAACGGTTGTTAATCTGGCTCTCCCTTTTTTATCTCTTTCGTAGGGGCATTTTGCATCAGAATCAGAAGAATTTTGAGGCCGCTTTGGAGAACTTCCAGCGGGCGATTCAGTATCGGCCAAACCTAGCAGGTGAGTAGAACGAAACGAAAGCGAGTGAGGCCACCGACCGATTAATTTCCCCAAAATTATTCATTCATTTGTAGCCGCTTACCTGAATTTGGGTGCTTCGCTGATAGCGCTGGGCAAATGTCAGGAGGCCACACGTGTCCTGCAGGAGGGCACACGGTTGGACGGCAGCAGCGTTCGGGACCGTGCCGCCCATGAGAACGCTCGCATGTCTTCGTATCTGCAGCTCGGCGCCCTTTACGCGGACCAAGGCAAATTACAGCGGGCCCTAGCGGTCTACCGTGAAGCTCTCCACTCGCCAGCAGCCACACTCTCGCACTATCCACGCGAAGTGCTGCACCATCGTATCGGCGACATCTTCGGACGCCTGCAACAATGGGACGAGGCTGAAAAGCATCACCGGACGGCGTTGCAAATCCAGCCGGATCACGTAGCAGCTCATTTGTCGTACGGCATCGCACTGGCCAGAAATGTAAGTACAACACGCGAGCGAGGTGTTCTGCCGCGGGTTGGGTTGTACTCTTTAAATTTCAACTTGCACCCTCTTCCACAGAGCAGCCGAGCAGCGGAGGCCGAGACGTGGTTCAAGCGCGCATTACAGTTGGCGCCGCAACAAGCCAGCGCGGCCCATCACTACGGTAAGTGGTGCCAATCTCTGCAGCTATTGCACAGACCTTTAAAAAACCTTATGCGCTGACCTGGTCTCCTCACTAAAATCAATTTGCATTTCGTTCCTCTTGCAGCGGAGTTTCTGGCGGGTCAGGCACGTACAGAGGAAGCCATTTATTACCGCCTACGTGCTGCTGAGCTCTCTCCGGACGACTACTCGCTGGTGGTGGCGGCAGCCACGGAGCTACGACTAGCCGAACGCAAGACAGAAGCTGAGCAATGGTACCGCAAGGTAAGACCTGCCTACTCCCCAACGTCTGATTTACCCCCACCCCCCCCCAAACTCCATGTTTAGCTCATTCCGTCGTCTTTGCTTCAATGTGCGTTTTCTTCGTTTAGGCGGTCTCCCTGCGACCAGACGACGCGCGCGCCCACACGAACCTAGGCGCCATTTTGCATTTGCTGGGACGCAGCAGCCATGCGACGGCCAGCTACAAGGAAGCCTTAAGACTGCAGCCCGGCGATCCAACGACGCTGGCAAACCTAGCAAAACTCGGCGCCACGGAGATGAAGTAAGAAGTCGCCCCGAGACACAGCCGGAGAGCGAGAGTAACACAACACCCAGAAGACGCACTGCACTGATTTAGCGAAGTAAAAGACAGAAACCAAGAAGCTATTTTTGTAATCCTAAAGGAACAGCAACTCAACGAAGAGTCGCTGCATGGAAGAGGACTCCGTGTCGTTTGCATTGAGCAGCAGCTTACTGAAGCCGATGCAGCAGCAGCAGCAGCAGCAGCAACTACAAGTGACTGAGCCAGGAGCAGCCGAGTTCATTCACACTCACAAAAGAGAACAATAAATACAATTAATGAAATGAAAGCTTAAACGTGAATAAATAATTAATTAAGTTGTTACCAAAGCGCACCGCATACAATGAATGACGCCATGACGCAACGCCGCAACGACGCAGGCGACGGAATCAAAGGAATTTAACAATAGCATTACGAATACGTGTAAATTATGTGTAAATATGGAGTACAGTAAATAAATTATATATACAAATACTGAGGACATGAAATCATATGCGGCGTTGCGTTCGCGGTGCTGTAATGAGCAAAAACAACAACAACAGAGCCGCATGGACGAGAAGAATGTAGATAAACAAAGCGATTGTTGTTTAAGCGGTAAAATAAATACAATTGATTGCTGTAAAAAAAAACACATGTAAAAATAGTTATCAATTAATAGAAGCCGAAATAAAGTCAACTCGATGGTGAAAATTTAATTAAATCTGGCTTTAATTTGGACCACAAAATGGTGGAGTGGGAGAAGAGATGGAAGGGGGACGGAGAGGGGGAGTAGGAGAAAGAGACAGAGACAGTCCCGTTCGTTCATGCCTTTCGAAAGAGAAGAATTGATATTAGATTAGAGTAATATTAGATTAGAGTGTACGCGCTCATTCCGCAACAACAACAACAACAACAACAACAACACTTCCGAGTAAGCGGTTTTAAAAAAGTCTATATAATATACTATATGCATTTCTTAATGCCATGACAACCACAAAATCGGGCCAAGAGTTGCCTAGATAACCTTCCTACGAGTACCTTCGAATATTTTCGCTCCTTATCAGCAACTTTATTAAAATAGCTCAGCGTCTATTCGAGCCCGAGTATTTCATCAAAGTAACTTATTGACTGAATACCTCAGAAGGTAATCCTTTTCAAAACCAACCTTTTAACCGCAATCCTTTTGCCACCCTTCTGCCATGAGTTCAGAGAAATCTCCTTTCACGAATCAGAGGAGATTCAAAAGGGCGGGAAGAAAAATTGATAAACTTAAGCAGCTTAGTTTGTATTACGTTTTGCGTTGGCCCGTGCCAGTCATTCAGCCCGCCGCTGGCTGAACCCATGACATGAACCGTACCTACCCCGAATATACAGAGTCTTTCAATAAGTGACGTTCGTCGATGTGGGACGAACACTAAAAAAAGATACAAAATGAAAAGAAGGAAAGGACTGAAGAAAGGAAGGAAGGAAGGAAGGAAGGAAAGAAGGCATGGACCTCTACAACAGCAACAGAGAGTTGCAACAAAAATGCCAACGACGATGTTGTTTTTCTTTTCTCTTCTATTTTATTCTGTTCCGTTCTGCTCTGTTCTGTTAAACTCAAGGATTATGAAATGGTTCTATCATAAATTTCGCTCTACTTATCAAAGTTAACGACAACCACTACAGACGAAATACCATCACAGACTGCCATCATCCGACTGGACCCAACCAACAACACAAACACAAATTTAAGCATCTATTAGTCGCGGCTCAGTAAAAGCGTAGATGAAACAGACTCGACGACGAATGTTACTTTTGCCACTGAGAGCTTTTGACATGCAACACTGACTGCCAAGGGCACTGCTACGGTAACCGTGGCTGACATGAAGTGGAAAGAGGTTCGTTCGTTCGCTTGTTCGTTGATTCGTTCACATTCACTTCACACTCTTTTTAAAAACCATCATCAACCATCTTTTGCGGAAGGCACAACGTGCTTAAGCACCAACAGGCAGCAACACCAGTAAGACCAGCGTAAAATCATCTTCGTATGATGCCTAAAATTGAAGACAGTCGAAGTGACTCTCGAGTGTTGGAGAGCGAGTGCGCTCTACTTGACTGGCGCGCTAATTGCGCTGCAGCTTAGTTAAGGATCATAGAGACTTAAACACAAAGTATCTCGTTATCGATGGAAAGGATACAAAAGCTAATGAGAGCTTTCTTTAAAGAAAAACAAACAGTAGGCGTTTGAGGAGCAGACAGAGGACCCTTAGAGTTGTTTAAGGGAAAAACTTAAATGGTTGAAAAGATACAAATATTTATAAGATGTTTTCAAACAAACCTTAAGGAGCTTATTCTTAGCCTACCACCACAAACAGTGCAACAACGCATCGAGAACTTATTTATTGGCATAGCATAGGCTTATAAGACGGGAGTAATCTCCTTTAGAATGCCTCTCTGAAGCACCCCCATATGTATTCTCAGCGAACAGACAGCCTATTTTAAACCACAACTCAAGCCTCAATCCTCTAGAAGATTATTATTTCTTTTAGAGGGTTTCCCTTTCACTCCACACAAAGTAATAGAAAAATTACCCGACCCAAAAGACCCGATTTTAAATTAAGCACAAGCTACAAATGAGAACCGAGAAGAACCGATTGTTAAGAAAGCCATCGAGAACTTAATCATTGGCATAATAAAATTCTCAAAACAAGACAACACGACCGACCCATCAACAGAATTTCTATATAAAGCCTTTAGAATAGATTAAGTTTCTTCGAAGAAACGGACAGAATACCGTCCATCTTTAAATTATGTCTTTTAAAAGACGAATAAGATAAAAGAAGAAAAACCCGACTCAAGAGGCTCCTAAGTGAAAAAGAGCAAACTATAAGGAAGAAGGCAAAAGTATAGAGACAAAACAGATGGCCTTCCTCTGCTGTGGATCCCAAACACAAGATTTATGGAATGTACGGATTTTAATGATGGGGACATCATTGCTATCGATGCATCACAAACTTTATTAACCCTCTTTATAGAGAACCCGTTGTCAAAAAGTTCTGCTGAAATATGGGAACCACAATAATACGGCGCCATTTTGTTGAAAATATACATATTTGTAGGTATATTTCTAAAAAAGCTACAGCTACATTCTTTAAAGGCCCTTAATAATTATATGTTTATAAAATAGCGAGTCTCTATGGCACTGCTTGATTGTGTACCATCAGTTTGTGCTTGTCCTTGGCTAACTTATGGCCATTTTCAAAAAAGAGATTTCATTAAAATACAATTTTTTCCCATATATGTACATACATATACCCAACCCACCCCCTTCCATACACCTCCCGATGAGAAGAAATCACATGGCTCGCCAGATCGACTTCACGGCAGTACCAGCCCCATTGAAGTCTCTAAAATACCAGCAGCCAGTACCACACCCGCGGCATGCGCTGACCTCAAAAAGTCCTCCTCCTTCACTGAGACTTCTGCACACTTCTTTCATTTCCGACCGATTTTTCAGCTGTCAACGCAACACTTTAAAACTCACTCAATCTCTAAAGTCTCGCTGCGGTTTCATCGGACGAACAGACAACTGCGAATGAGGATGACAATGATGTTGATGATGATGTTGATGATGACGATGGTGGCGATGATGGCGATCACATGACTAACGATGAGTTGCTGATGGTGACACTGATGATGATGATGATAATGATAACGATGATGCTGCTGCTGACTTTAGTGACTGGATTTATTTTGCAGTCATTTGTTGTGTCAACATTCGTTGGTTAAGAAAGCAGCCAGCAGCACACAAACTGCAATTGTGGCCACTTGTCACTCGTCGTGTTATCTCCCTTCCTTCCTCCCTTCACCATCTCTTCCCTTCTCTTTCTCTTGCTTGCTCTCTGTTTCGCTCTTTGATGTTATTGTAACAACTTTGCAATAAACTCTGAAGCTGTTGCACCTTTGGGCGGTCGCTGCTTGAGCACGTCCCTGCACTTACCCGACGACTACAGAAGAAGCACGCAACGCGCTCAAGTGCTTCAGATTTAAATCGGAGGCAGCGAGTTGCCATTGCGGACCGGGCCAGAAACAAGGAGGCCCTGCCCTGAAAAGGTAGATTGAAATCTATGCACCTCTGCCGCCGCCGCCTCTCTGCTTGTCAACAATCATCAAACAACCTCATCAACATTTTGGGTGAAGAACATTCAGTATTGTTTCTTCTGATAAATATCTCAGAAGTAGTGTGCGCCTTACTTTTCTCTCTGGCCACAAGAAGAAGGACAAAGTAATTGGACAGCTGATTTTCAGACAAGAATGTACAAAATATTCAGAGTGATTTCTCTTCTAAACATAACAAATTAAAGTAATGAAAATTAATCTTGATACCCAAAGCTTCTATGGTATCCTTCCTCTCTTGATAATAGCAGCCATTTTTAGAGTATCAATTTCAAACTCAATTTATTTATTATTGGTTTATTTATTTAATTCCGTCTGTGGAAAGTCAATTGAACTGTCCGAATATATTTTATTTACAGAAACAAGAGCTCTCTAAATGGGCTCATTGAGGCCATTAATTAGATCTACATATGAAAATTACAACAACAACAAAAATACACGCCCAGAAAAAGACTATTCGAGAAAAACTAATAAAATTAATACTAAAAATTACAATACTCAAAGTTTGCTTTAAGCTTGGTTTTTGTTTTAAACAATTTGCGCTGAGATCTTATAATTCACATGCAGTTTTTCAGAAAAAATTTAAGTGAATAAAGAAGAAAACAAACCCAAAAAGTGTTTTAGAAGCGTGACAATGGACTTCCATCAGCAACATCCGTAGGACTGTGAGGCCATTTTCTGGGTTTTCGGACCACTCCGCCACGTTGACAACAGTAAGAGTTTTGTACGTTCAATTTAATAAATGAGTCAGAGGGCCTCTAAAATCCTTTTCAGGGTAATTAGAAAAAATCAAATGTAAATTAATGGCGGCACTGTACGATTGGTTTCACAGAAGCGAACTTCACGGCCGTCTTCGCGGCAATAGAACGCGATAGTAGGACTAATTTAGGAACAAAGCCCCTCGTTTAGGAATCTCATATTTTACATTTCTATAAATACATAGTATATAATACAATAATAATCAAAAATATATATTTTGTAAAACATATAAACCTTAAATAAATGCTCTTCTCTTCGAAGAAACTGTGTTTACAAAGTTACAAAGTCGTAAACTTTAAGGTCTTTTTATTATCTATGACTGAAAATAGAACAGGACGCACTCGATCTGCATAATGTAAAGCTCTTTTTCAAAAGCATGCCATAGTTCAAACACAAGTAATCACTGAAACTTTTAAATTTTATGCAGTTATTTGAGAAACTCGAAGAATAAATCAATTCGAACGAAGTTTTAATCAAGAGTAAAGGAAAGATAAAAGAGAATTATTACGTGTGTAAGTATGTACGAGTATTAGCCAAAGTAAGTCGCAGAAGTTAAGGTGTGTGTGTGTGTGGTTGTTGGTGTTGGTGTTGGTGCGTTTACATATGGAAAGGTGACAGAAGACACAAGCATCGTTATCACCAAATCGTTGATGAGCTGCTGGCAAATAAATTCTCACAAAACTGGAGGAAAGAAAAAAAAAAGAGAGGAAGAAGAGGCGGCTAAAAAAACAAAGAAAAAGAGTTGGAAGCAAGGAACTTTGGCTGGCAAAGTTTCTACCCCGGGACGCGTCCCTTCGTGAGACGTTGATTGAAATGACAAAATTTAGTTTGAACAAACAGCGGATAAAAAATGCGCTTCTCATCTCATATCACCAGCATCATCCTCTAGTTTCCTTCAACCTCGTCCGTCCGTCACCCCCCCAGCCTTCGACTCCTACTTCTTCAGTCCTCAACAACTTGACTTACTCTTCACATTTTACCAAAGCAAATTTGTTTTACTCGCCGAAATTCTGTACGTGATGACGTCGACGATGACGCGCTCAACGCCTTCGACGATGGATGAGACTTTGAGATTGATGAGAAAATATGAACAGAAAATTAAAAAAAGAAATATAAAACTCTAGAATGGCGAAATTGAAGAGAAAGAAAAAAGGAATTAACAACGACATCAAAGAAATTCTTGTCGCGGTGTGACATCAACGTAAAATCTGTTTACTTTGTAAAGTAAAGCCATTATTCTTATAAAATTGAAAGCGAAGGAAGATATTTATGCATATTTTTCACAGAGCAAAATATATACCTATAATAAAAATGTTTGTATGTTCTTTCTTAATATTACGAACCATTTAGATTTCACTGCTTTATAATTTTTTCAGGGGCCTTTAGAAATGGGCTATCCCGGGCGCCCCATATGTAACACTGTTAAGTCCACTCTGTGCATAAATCCATGCTTATTTAATGCGTTATATTGTACATATTTCTCGTATTTTAAACGCAATAAAACAACACTTACTTACTTGAAGATAATAATAATTTGAGATCAATAAGATTTTGAAAGGTTTGGTTACGATATTAAATAAAACTAATAAAATTCAGTAATTAAAAAAAAAAAAGTTATAATTTAATCTTGCGTCAATTCAGATTTTTTATAAAAGTGAACTTCTCTCACTTTTAATAATAATAAAAATTGACAGGATCATGTGTTGGAAGATCCTGCACTAACAAGAGCTGCTATGAAAATTGTACTTGAAATTTAATTGTATTGAATTGTATTGAATTGTACTTTAATTGTAACTACTAAACATTTTACTTCGACCCGCTAAAAACGATTGCAAAAGTCGACCATTCATAATTTCCTATTCTTCTTCTTCTTCTTCTTCTTCTTACCTCCTTTACAAATAAATTTATTGAAGAAAAAAAAACCATTTTTAAATATAAAGTGTTCATGACCAGAAGTGTAGACACAAACGGTTAAAAAAAAATTCAAATAAGACTTCAACAAAACAAATATGTACAACAACAACAACAACAACAAACAACAACAACAACACTGTCCTCAAAATAAAACAAATAAATACTTAAAGAAAGAAAAAATGCACTCGTAGGTAATATGTTCTTCCTCTTCGATAAACAATCAAACAAATATTGAATAATGGAGAGAATAAACGATAACAAATCGAAGGTAGAATTTTCTAAATGCTGCCTGAATGTCGTTGTTGTCGTTATTGTGGTTGTTGTTATTTCCGGTTTTTTTTCTTGCTACTGCTGCATGGCACAGTTCATTTATTCTGTATCAAGTTGAAAATGAAAATCAGTATTTCATGATATAAACTTCATGACACTAACAATGAAGATAACAATAAGAATAACCACAATACAACAACAAACAAACAAACAAACGACAATGACATCCGCCTTTTTGCGAAACTCAAAGCTTACAAAACAAAAGCATGCGAAACAGAAACTGATCGGAAGAGGATTCGCATCCACGATACGGCACGTTGAAAGTGATACCAGAATGCCCCGAACGCACCCACACACTCCCGCACTCCTTGTTTCCTTTCTTTAATACTTGAGGTCTCTCTCTCTCTCTCTCTCGAGCATTGTCTCCATCTTCGAATACATGAATAATTTTTCCATGATTTCTAACAAAATGGAGAATAATGCGAACGACGATCGCTTTCGGCTGTATAAACGAATGAACATACACATTGTTTATATTTATCTTTATCATTGACACAACAACTTACAATACAAACAGTTTAAATTAAGTTAGTAACACAATCGCCTCCAGCCTCCGGCTCTGGCAGGACGCAGTGCAGCAACACACAACTCCAAGTCATTTCGTTTTGTTCTGCTGTATTTTTTTTACGAACGATTTTTACTTGGCTCATACTTGGAATGCATCGCCACTGACCACCACAACAGTTTAGTTGAGCATACTCGTTGGGGCACTTCGGAGCAGTTTGCTGCATTGGCTCCCAGTTATCTAAGTCTGTCACAAAAGCAACACATAATATCTGGCCGTAGCGGCAGTAGCAAAGTATCCGGTTTCACACGCATACAAACATTTGCGAGAAAATCGGCTGAATACTGAAATCCTAAATGGATGGTTCGTTGTTTGGTTGAATGAATGGTAGGAAGCAAGGAAGGAGCGAAAGGATTGGAAAGGAAAGCATATTCGCTCCGACCAACCGGATAATTAGAAATTATAACCAATCGCCCTGTGGCGCACGATTTTTGACTTAGTAAAATATGATGCATGTGAGATAGAACTAGTGCCGTTTGCAAACCATGTCGTTCTCTTTGTCGTTTACTCGTTACTCATCGTTTTCTTCATCTTTATTTTCGTCATCGCTCTACGTGTTATTACTCGTCGTTGTCTTTGCCATTATGCCCGTCTTTTTCTTTATCGTTGCTTTCGTCGACGCACTACTCGTTATAACTCGTCGTTGTCTATTCCATTATACTCGTCGTTTTCTTAATCGCTGCTTTCGTCGACGCACTACTCGTAATTACTAGTCGTTTTCTCTGTCACAGTACTCGTCTTTTCCTTTATCGTTGCTTTCATCGACGCACTACTCGTTATTACTCGTCGTTGTCTTTGCCATTATACTCGGCATTCTCTTTATCGTTGTTTCTTCGTCACTCTAATCGTGAATACTCGTCGTTGTCTATTCTATTATACTAGTCTTTTTCTTTATCGTTGCTTTTGTCGACGCACTACTCGTTATAACTCGTCGTTGTCTATTCCATTATACTCGTCACTTTCTTTATCGTTGCTTTCGTTGTCGCACTTGTCGTGATTACTCGTCGTTGTATTTGCCATCATACTCGTCATTCTCTTTATCGTTGTTTTCGTCGTCACTCTAATCGTGAATACTCGTCGTTGTCTTTGTCGTAGTACTCGTCGCTTTCTTTATCATTATTTTTGTCATCACTTTACTCGTGATTACTAGTCGTTGTCTTTGTCATTGCACCCACTATTTGTTGCCTGTCTCATGTTACTTCTCGTTTTCTCATCGTTCAACTCGTCGTTGTCCTAATCGTTGGTGTCATCGTCGTCTTGGTCGTTGTACTCGCCTTTATATGTTTCTCTTCGCCACTGCAACACACGTCTGGCCCTTATCGGTGTATTCGCCGGATTACTCATATTGCCCTTATAGTGGCACTCGTCCATGTCCAACTGCCCCTTACGTAAGTACATAATTGCCCCTCAAAACTTATGCATTTTTATTATAATTAAATACAAATAATTATTTAAATATTCATAACATTTCATTAATTTAAGTTCGTAACATAATACTTAAATATTAAAATTAAACTGTAGTTTATCTTACTTCTTCTTCTTCTTCGTGCTAGTCCTAGGGAAACTCTATACATTTGTTAATACAATTAACATAATATAACATTGTATTGAATATCAAATCAGTATTGAAATCAAAATCTTCCCGCAGGAATTGTTCCACAACGTTATTCATACTCTGAAATACATCCCGAATCTGAAAATTACAGTTGCATTGCCTAATCTAGCTTAGTCCAAGACAGTACATTGTTGTCCAACCCCGTCCAACACCGTCCAACCCTCTCCAACCCTGTCCAATTAAGTCCAACACCATCTAACGAATCCCAACCGGACCAAAAACAGAATTATTAAAATTCGCAGGCAGTCTTTACAACACTATCATAAATTTAGAGAAGCTTAAAGTGAAATTCTTCAAAATTGCTGTTCTGTGAGTTTTCGGTCTCTGAATTTCTCCAATAACACGCACATGCACACGGACAGGACTCATTCTCATACAGCCGAATTCTTGTCTAAGCGCCTTCTGTGATTTTCGCAGTTGGTAAGGCATTTATTTATGCAGGGTGCACCGTGATGCACCGTACCACCGTTGGCAAGTACGAACGAACGACCAGCGAGCAACAATTGCCTCCAGATAGGAACCATACCAAGTACTCACACCTAAGTACAATAGCAGGTGTGCGTTGGAGCACACTTGGCTCCAAAAAATCCCTGGCAGGACTGAAGGGTGCGAGGGAAAATAGCATTAAATGCATGTAATCTCAGCTGAAATTCCGAAAGGGCTTCAGTTAGTGATGAAGGAGCAAACCCCAAATTAATGTACAACACCTGTGTTGGCCACTATCGGTACATACCGAGCGGTGCAATTGGTCCAAAGCAACATCGATGACGACGACGGCGGCGGCGGCAATAGTAAGAACTGTCCCTTTCGTGCGATCTCATTAATTTATCGCACTGTCAAAATTACGAACGGACGCAGTTTTGCATTTAATTAAATTCTACCACCGTCGTGACGCCATTGCCACGTCATGAGACGGCACCTGCTGTGATTGCCACCGGCCACCGGCATTGGAGTGCCATCAGAAATACGCAGGACTATCAAAAGCATTGCATTCAATTTCCGACGACCGCAGCTGACGTCTGATAATATTTTCCCCGGAATTATTACTACAGAAGTGAGAAATAATGCTTGTCGAAGCTGATGTAAGTAAGTAAAAGGGGGAGCGATGCCCCCCACACACATTTGCATACGGCAACACGATTTTAGAATTTAAAAATGTTCATTAAAATGATATAAGAAAATTGATTGCGGAAATTAAATCAGAGAGCATCTATCTCTTGCTGAGAGAGAGAAAGGGGGAGAGTGACTGGGTGTAGGTGGAGTGAAGACATAGAGAGTAACAGATGAACGGAGATTGATAAGAGAATAAAGGTCCCTTGACAATCCTGAGAAGCTTATATGAAAACTAGAAAGAGACAATTTAATAAAATTCGCCCTACGCGCTCCTGCTGGTTTCTCTTCTACCTCTTCTCTCACTGCTTCCTCTTCGATCTCTGCTTATATATACTTAACTCTCGTTATTTTCTGCTACTTTTCTAGTCTTTACCGATTTTCAACAAAATCTCACAAAAATACGAACTAATGAACCAGACAAAAGAGTCCATAATAAGCGATTAAAATTCCATAAGTAGAAAAAGTACTCTCGATATCAGTCAAATGCAACAACAATAACAACAACAACAACATTCAACAGCAACAATAGATAGCAACACAACATGTACCAACAATGACTTCAACGTTATCCATTCTGTTTAAGCGAAACGGCAAACAGCGAGCGACGACGCTTCATAATATTTTAATCCGCTCAGGAAGCAGCTCAAGGTAGAAGAAGAAGAAGAAGAAGAAGAAGCAAAAAAGGAAGAAGAACAAGAAAAAGAAGCTACATCAACACAAGCTTTGGCGCACACGTTGCGGCTAGAAAATCTTTCTGGAAGCAGAGTTTTTGACTCGTGACCGAGAGCAAAGCTATCGCTTTACAGAGTGCAAAAACATAACCCACACTCCACACACACACACACACACACACACCCAAAGCCAGACACAAACACACACACACATAAACACATGCTGCCACGTGGCGAGAAGTAAGCGGAGAAAACGAACAATGAACGAGAAATTCCGAATATTTCCATGGAAGCTCAAAGATTTTCCTCTGTCATTTTTTTAATCCTTGTGAAGTGATGTGAAGCGATACCTTGGCGCATGAATGAATGAATGAATGAATGGTGGGATGACTGACGGACTGACTGACGGACTGACTGATGAAGTAACGGAAGGAGCGACTAAAATCATAGACCGGCAAGTGGAAACTTTTTTTTTTAATAACGGAAAAACGTGGCGGAAAAAAAGCAGCAGAATGAATTTTTCTGTTCCGCTTTTTTTTTGTTATGGTGTTTCCTTTGGTGAAAATTTACGCGGCATGGCGTACATGGAAAATAAAAGACGAGCAGTACACTCGTCTGAGTTACAAAGCCTTTCGGCCGTTCGTTCGTTTGAATCAAGAAAAAAAACAGGAAGAAACAACAACAGAGACCTACCTATGTACCTCTTTCAATGAATAATACCTCTTCAGAGCTACTCGATACGCTTTGAACGCTTGGACAATGTAAAGACTTTGCGTTCTGGTAACCGCACGGGGCAACGGGGCAACGGGGCACGCCACCCGAAGCGCCAAGCAACAGGAGAGGGCAACGCTCTGACATCTCGTATTCTGAAGGATCAATAAGGAGTAAGTAAGTAAGGTTTTTTGTATGGACGAGTATAGTACGATACAATGTATAGCATAAGACTTCAAAGAGAGAGAAAGAGTACAGCACAAAGCGAGTACAGCACAGAGAGTTGTTATACAGAAACTGTTGAAAGAATGATCCTTGAAAAAGGTTTTCTATCAAAACCAACAACGTCAATGCAGCTAAAATTAGCGTTTTTGAAGAGTTGCTTACTTAAGAAAAGTTTTAATTAGCGCTGGATTTCAATACTACTCCATTTTCCAAAAGGGGTGAAGCTTTGAATGGCAAATGAACTCTTTGGCAATCTGAAAACTCTTTGATATTCTTGATTCGTACCAAAATAACAATAACAATAACATCACATTTCTAAAAGCAACAACGCATAAATTCCGAAAATATTTATTAAAAAAATATGCCGACCACTTTTCTGCGCTTGAAGCATTCAAGATGGTTGGTGGTTGCCTCTAAGACACCGTCGCCACCGTCAGTGGTCCAGCCCGAGACAGCAGCAGCAGCGGATACACAGTCTGTCTAAAAGGCATTACAGGCGGCGGAGAATGGTTTTGATGGACATCTATTTGTTTTCACACTCACTCAAAGTCCGCTTTTAGGCTAAAAAGGCACTCAACATTTTTTCCACTTTCACCCTCAAACACTTCAAAAACTTCAACAATCTGCTTCTACCCTGCAGCAAAGATGAATACGTTGCACGGACGTCGGAAACGCTGAAGAAGGCGACGCGACGTCACCCATCGTCTTTGTTTCGGAGACACCCAACATGTGCTCATCCTGCACTGAGTCCTGAGCCACAGGACTTGAGAGCAATTATTTTTAAGCGTCTACTCCTTCAGCACTTAGGCACGACTTTATTTATACTGAGCTGCCGTTCGTGCTTCATGCCACATTCTGACAACAAAGTACTGCCTCTTCATTGCATTTTTTCGTCGTCTCCTTCACTCACAAGGGTTCTCTGGTGCGTTTGTCTATCCATCTTCGGGGCCTTTCAAGCTGTCATAATATACCAAAACAAACAATCGAACCAACGACAACAACAAAAAAGAAACAGAGTCAAGTTTTAGGCCCTCATGACACTCTTCTTCTCCTCAGGTGGGTGACATGACGCCGCGCCGTATCGCCGTCCGAAATGCTTGGCAATCTGCGTTGTTAATAAAGAAGGTGATTAATTTGACAAATGCAAACAATTGCATTATTTTGCAAGGCTAAGGGTTCCTGTCTTGACTACACTGAAGCCAGTGCTTGTCTCGAGATCTCATCTGCAATGCAAAAAAATGTCTTGTTCTTGAACCTCGTCTCGGAACCCAAAGCGAGAATGAGAACTTTAGCCGCAGCACTTACCGGGCTTCCCAAAATGAAAAAACGGGTGGGGGAAAACCGCAAATAAGTTAAGCAAAAAATACCTACCTTCAGTTTAGAACCCTAAAATACTGAACAGCTTTCCTTTACCTTTCATTTCCTTCAGTTTTCACTCCGGCAAAAAAATCCTTACCTTCAAAGAGGTCCGGAGTACGTACCATTTTTGAATTTTCAGAAGAATCTGTTTAAAATTCTAAAATACTTACTCAATTTTCAATATATTTCGTCTCATGATACAAGTATGACTTCCAATACCTCTGGAAGTTACCATTTTTCAGTTTTCGGGATAGTCCAGGATAGTAAGGATTTTGTATGTTTTCCAAGACTTACCATTTTGGAATTTTTAGAAGAATCTATCCAAAGTTCTATAATACTTACTCAATTTTCAATATACTCGTATAGCAGTCCTTTCCATGATCTTGTATGTCTTCTAATAATTTCGGAATGCTTACCATTTTTCAGTTTTCGGGATAGTCCAGTTAAGGATTTTGTGTGTTTTCGAAGACTTATCGTTTTTTTAATTTTCAGGATAGTCCGGCATATGAACTCGTATGCCTTCGTGCAATTTCGAAATACTCAACATCTTGAAAATTTTTACATGAGATGCTGCTTCTTCTTTTGATCTTCTTTTACAGAAAATGTTAAAGCTTCATTAAATTTTCACAAAAAAGAAGATAGAGACAAACAAAACACAAAGTTTTCACTAGTTGTTCTCTTCGCACTGCTTTTTTACGAGTATACTCGTCATTGTCATTTCTCTGCTACTTTGAAAAATATTTTATTTCCACCCGAAGCATTTATCGAGGAGTGCCATGGACGTACCGTGCCATACTGCAAATTCAGCGTATTCGATGAAGCGTTGCATCAAATATCATCAGTCGTAGTGGCAGCATCAATTAAGTTTAGAACAGCATTGCAAATAAGCCACAAACTGTCATCCACTACCACCCGCCCGCACACTAACACTTGCGCTCCCTTACTCGTACGCATGTAGGTACATGTCCCTAAACATGACTTCGATTTCGAATGTGCTCGATATAAATTTATTTTGTCAAAGTTCATTCACTTGAGACCGAACCAACTTAACCCAGACGGAGCAATCCAAACCAGCCCGACTAAACCAAGCCAAACCATACCAATTGGTTCGCCTCAACTTGACAATGGACGCGTTGCAACTGCATTAACCGCCCGGACAAAGACAGACCGACCCACAGAGAGACAGACTACCATTGCAATGTTGAGTCATCACGGAGTCTGACAGCGAAGGAGATTGAATTTTAGTTGGGCGGGCAATGCCGACGAGATAGTTGAACAAGAGAAGGACGCTATGGTCGTGGGGGGTCGCTATGTATTGTACGACGTGGCTCGATTCGTTCAGAAGCCCCCAGCATGAGAAGTTCTCTCGGAATTGCTGGAACGAAACCAACTGAAAGGAAAGACAAATAGACCCTCGGCTCTTGGTCTAGTCAATTCATATGAAAAGCGAAGAACAGCCAACGAAATGCTCACAGAACCGGCTGCAGGAAGTTTCTTGTCACCTGCAATAACAATAACAACAACAACAGCATTCAACATGACTCTACCGCAAAAATTACCTACAACAACAACAACGACTCGACAACTTGACAACTACCACAAAAATCACCTACAAAGAATTGAAAATCAAACGAGCTGACGAGTAAACGAACGAGCGAACAAACAATCGAACGAACGCATGTAACGAGTTGCTCACAGAGCGACTTCGAGTTGTCAACTATTGTGCTGTCAATCAATTTACAATCAGTTCGATGGATAGGCAGAGAGATATAGATAAGACAAACGAATACATAGACGTATACAAGTACATACACGTCGATACGTCATCTCCACCCGCCCCGCAACCAACGAGTACATTGCACATACTCGTTTGTATGTACCAACGCTGTGGCTAGCTTGAATTTTAGAAAGTCTCTCTCTTTCTCTCTCTGTCAATTAAATTGTGCAGCATTCGACCAACACAAACTCATGCGAACTCGTACGTCTTCGAGTACGCATGGATGTGGTTCCGGTTGTGTGCCTCGGTTGGCTTGATTTTGATGCATGTCACTGCTGCCACTCCTCAACGATTCTTGTCATTGCAGTTTGTGCAAATCATGTTTAACACAAAAATAAGAAAATAGTAAAGTGGAGCAATCATTCCGGAATACTTTTCTATCCTCGTTCTTTTCGGAAATTTCCAGCGTTTGGTTTTTTGGTCTTCACTTTGTTTTTCGGAGTGCACAGCCATCTGTCGCCATAAAATTTATTAGAAATTGAAGCGAATATTTGACAGCGTGCGTCGAACTCATTTCGGAGGGAGGTACCCACTCCTCCGACCAAGCCACGCTATCCCGTACTGCCTCTGGTTACAGGAAATGTAACTGTAAAGGAAATGTTGGGGGCGCTGGGCTTAAAATCTCCAAGACAAAATCTTCCTTAAAAAAAAAATCACTATCCAAGCACAAAATCTCCAAAGCCAAACTATTCGAGGACAAAATCTCCAAAGCTAAGACATATATGCACGAATCTCCAAGGCAAAATCTCTCAAAGACGAAATCCTCTTCGGCCCTTACGCAAAATGCAAAAAACACACAAATCCTTTCGCAACCCCTTCACACTCTGCAACCCCTTCACAACGCACGCATTAGAGAGTATATGATTTCAGCTCATTCAACGCACGCACAACACGAAATTTATCCCGCCCTCGACTGAATGCTGCATCATCCGGACCGTACCAACGTGGCGTACGTGGCAATGATCACTTCAAATCGAAACCATGATTTTATCCCTTTCAGCAAAGAAACCGGAGCACATCCATAACCTCAAATGCAAAAAAACATCCGACCTCTACACCTGAACCGTTTTCGGTCTCGGTTTGTTGCCACGAGTAGTTTTATGCTTAGCAAAACTTCCGTTATTAGTCGGACGCGCAGACGGATAACTGAGAAATCAAGAAGCCGGAAGTGATTTGATTGACTGTGAATCTGTGGCAAGTTTTGAGTTTCCATCGTACCATCCGATTGGATTAAGAGCGCAACAGTATATCATATCCGCTCGAAACAGCGAGAAGCCGTGAACTGACGTGTACGTGTGTACGTGTACGTGGGTACGTGTTGAATGCCGTCCATGAAAAACCCCGCCAGTGGAAGCGCCAGGATATTCGTATGAAAGTGTAAAAAATATTAAAGGCATCTTCTTCAAGAGAGAAAAAGAAGGGAGAGGAAGAACAACGGCAAGAGATTAAAAAGCTCTAGCATACAATGTGTCACTTCTTCGCGGTCCTGAGAAACGTTGCGTAAGGAGCAACATGAAGTGAGCTTCGGTCCGCTGTTGGCCGTGACGGGTCAGAAAACGAACGATCCGGAACGATCCGGTTCCGGTTCTCTTGATTTATAAGAGTACAGAAAAGAAAAAAAAAAGAAAAAAAATCGAAACCAACCAACCCAAGAAGCAAAAAGAGATGGCGTTGTTGCATGTCAAGCACATCTAATAGCCCGGCAGTGAAGCAATGTCCCGCAACGCAGTGTTAAAGATGACACGAAAAAGAGCCTCGCGGAGACCGTAGTCCGGAAAGGAAAAGAAAAACGACAAAGAATGGAAAAAGTTTCTCTTTAGAGTTTTGACTTTACCGTTTTTTTCAAGAATTCTTCATGGTCATGATTAATCTGAAAAAAAATATTGTTATTGGATCAAGCGGCTCCGTTTCGTTTTGGTCTCAATTTCGTGTAGGATTTCGGGACGAGAAATGAGAATTTTCAGTCTAGACTAAATAGATCTAAGAAGGACTTCGCCCAAATATGGGTAAACTCGCTTCCACGCACCACAAATTATTCCTCATAAAAGCTGGAGGAGCATCAAAAGCCTGTGGCCTATTGTGGCTCAGTCCGGTTAAATTGTATGCTGGTTCGGAAGATTAATGATTCATGAAAGGGTAACTGTGTTATCGTTTGCATACTCTCAAAATGGGGGGAATTATAGGTGTTTGGGGATCTCGTTGGGGTCTAACAAATTCGGCCTCAATTGGGTTTTCGATTTTTATTAGCTAACCATCGACCACAAACAAAGTCACCGCGAGCAAACAAGTTGCCAGACAAAGACACTCTGTCTAAAAAAGTGACTCGAAATCGAATCCAAGCGGAATTTCAAGGTACATACATAGGTACATCCGGACGATATGAGAGGCAAGAGTATTTAAATCACGTAGAGCATAGACATCATTTCATGTCTGTCAACGCACGCAAAGGTACACAGTATCCTTCTATCCTATCTTACCATACGCTTTAATACGTTCCGTAAGCGACGTAGTCACTTCCCCCCTTTTTCCATAGTTCCTCGCTCTTTCAAGTTTTCTTTTATTTACATACTTCTTCATCATCTTCCTCTTTCTTCCAACCCAACCCTCCTTAAAACCTCTTGCTCTACTACTATCCTCCACTACTAACCAACAGAACTTTGCACGAAACTTTCCATGAAGCATGACCAGAAGCGTGACCAGTTCGCTGCCGATTTGCTTCTGCTTCTTCGCTCTAACCGTCGAACTTACCTCAGGTTCTTTGTCTCTCCAGCCATTTATTTATTTTTGCAGCGCAGAAAAGAACTCGTTCTCGCTCTGTCGTGTTTGTTTTCTTCTGTTGATACTTTTGTTAGCTTATTAACCAATTTGAACACTTTGTTGGACACGCCAACTTGGCCTGTTGCAAACATATCAACAACAACGGCAACAACAGCAACAACAGCAACAACAATTTCCACATCCACAAACAATTCTCCGCTATTGTGTCTTCTTCGGTAGTGTCCCGAAGCTTTTGGTTCTGAGGGGCCAAAACAGTGAAGAGGGACGGCTACTGTCATTCCAGATGCTTTAAAACTCCATTGCTTTCTTATACTACCACCACCCCCACTCCCCCTCTCCATTAATTCGTAGACAATAGGTCTCCTTCACAAAACAATTTAAATTCAAACAATTACCTGTTCATAACTCTTCTGTCAACCGGCATGAATTGTTAACACATTTTATGAGTTAAGCCTCTTTTGTTTTATGGCAAAGTAGCCTTCTATACCCTGTCCCTCCTCCCCCTCATCCACACTTCAATGAATTGTTGCCCATAATCCCCGAAAGCCACGTCAGACAGCTACGCTACGAACACGACAAATGTTAGCATTAAAATGACTGTCATGCTAATGATGACAGCACCAACATTACTGGGGTTGGTATTGTCCGTTGGATACCCTCCCCCACCCCCGCAAATACCACTCTATCTTCATCTTATATGCCGTTGAACAGAGCGGCACAAGACCTGTCTTCTCAACAGTGCACTTCAAGACCTAATAGAAATTAATTGCAGCGAAGGTCATTATCGTCCATGCCACCACCACCAAAACCAACCATCACCAACACCACCACCACCTACACCAACAGTCGCATAATGTCCGCCTATCCTTTAATGTAATGAAAGCGTTACAGCCGCTATTGTTTATGTCGCCGAGAAATGTTCTCCTTCCCGGGAACGGGCGTCTGGAAGTCTGGAAGAGGTTTAAATGGTCAAAACCGTTCGCCCATTTCTCCCAACCAAGTTCTGGGATTCTTTTGATGATCGTCGCCCGTGAGGTTCATTGCGAAAGTCTTCTAAAGCGCGAATTTAAAAACAATCCAATCCAACGACTTTTTCGGTCCTCTTTGAAATAATTAAGGGACTTCAGGTCTGTATAAGTTCCTCAGCGTAAGAGGAGAAAAACACCGCGTGGAGCATTTGGTTTCCATTCTGATTTCAGACCACGGCAGTCCCTTCACTTGGGGTCAATGAACGGCAATTAAACTATGCACAGCATATCAAAAGCAGACCCTTTCATTGCCGTCATCAACTCTAGTCGATTACTCTAACCACTCTCATCCCGAATCTGGCGCTAATCACTTGTAGGTAGTCAGCGGGCAAGGAGGCAAAACGGGGTATTAGCTGGGAGCTGCTCATTTTATTGCAAATACCCCAAACCAGTCACTTCCTCTGAATGCAAAATAATTTTTAATTGAAATAACTTCTTTAATGGCAAAGGCTACGGCCATCGCCGCCACCACCAACTGTGACGGACGGAACACGCTGTGACGGCGTCACGTGAGCTACTTAGTTATGCGTCTAAGCGTATGCCAAGAAGACGCAAAGCAGCAGAGACGCGCGCTCTCGGTTGAAAGAAGCACGGAAACAGCCAGCAACAACGAAAGGCCACTCGAAAGGACAAGAAGCTGTTCCGAGCGCCAACTTCAACACCGGAAACGGAAGTTGCAGCTACACTGTTGCGCTGGCAGTACGCCAATGTTGCCACTGTATGTGCAAAGAAGCCGCCCGCCAGCCAAAAACTAAAAACGAAGAAGTAAACAAACAAAAAAGGAGGCAGAATATTACGAAAGCACGATGACGATGACTCAAAGAGGAAGAGCCACGGGTGGTAGCAATCGAGGTCTCTAGCGAGACGACAGCGCCTGCCGGCACAAAACCCAGCAGCTACATTGAAAGCGAGGCTGGGCTCGTAAGATTCGGCGCCAAAAACTGAGCTGAGAATTATACGTAAAGCGAAAGAACTTGTAAAGTGCTAAAATTATCAATTACACAAAGCGAAGTCAGCAGAAATTAAAGCGGTGGTAGTCCCCGAAGTAAGGCAGGAGGTGGAAGAGAGATGGAGCGGGGAGAGGGCGTGGCAAATGTGGTTAACTGCTACCGGACATGACCACATTAATTAAAGAGCCATCTGGGGGAGCCCCCCGCCCACGCGGTAGCACTAACCTGCTGCATGCAGGATCTCTAGAATTTTTGCCGGTCAAATTGTCCCTTGGTCATTGCCGGCCGCAACGGAAAGAAGATCTCGAAAAAGGGATGTTCCGGAAGCAAGTGTCAAAGTAGTTTTAATTGCTGTTCGAATGCATCAATTACAACAACGATTAAATGAGCTGCACTTAGAAGACCAACGGAGCGCGCAAAAGCAGCTGAACGACAACGATACGTTTCGAAGAATTGCGCTGGTAATTTATAAAATCTCTATCTTTTATCGCTGAACGTACCAATTTCTCTTCTATTAATACGTACAAGAAATTGGGGCAATAAATTGTCGATTTTACAAAAACGCAGTGACGATAATACGTAACATAATGCAAGAGATGAAAAACTAGCTTCCACAATTATGTTCAACTTACCGAAATCTGAAGACTCTTTCGTTCTTCTATCTCTGTTTGAAGCAGTTTTCTGTAAATTATTTCACGTCCTGCCTTTTGAAGATTTCTTATTATATTCGCAATAAATTTCGCTAAAGTTTCAATTTGATTGCAAAAATTAATAGAATAAATAAAGTCTACTTGAGATAAGCGCATCAGAGCTGTCATCCAACCAACCAAACAACCAACCAACCAACCAAACAACCAACAAACCAACCAACCAACAACCAGCCAAGTCTAGCTGGAGCATTGCACTCTACCGTCATAAAAATTCCACGGTCGTCTTCTCAACAAAGTTGAGTGACATCGCGCAGCGAGGCGCTTTCCTGACAACACGAAGGCAAGGAGCAAATACTTTTAAGGATAGAATTAGAATGAGTAAAAATGGTAGGGCAGAAGGGAGGGACGGTCTTAAACGGACTCAACTCGAAAAGGGAAACGTTCTCCAACTTCGCTCTCAAGTGTCACTCAGTCTTGTCGCTCTCTGTCAGCCAAACAAGAGAGTTTTATTTAGCGAAAAATCACCGCAGCAAGAAAATCACCACGCTTTTGAGTTTCAAGCATGGACGTAGCCAAAAGCAAAGGTTTAGAGGGCTAAATTTTTGCTTAGTTTTTTTTTTCAATAATTGCCACCATTTAATATTTATATGAGTACTGCGTAATGGGAAGAGTGATTTGTCTCTCGAAAAGGAAGCAATGGAATCTTATGTCCTTGTGTCCTTGTATCTCGTACATGCTGAGTTACTGCGAGGCTCCCGACTGATACGAGGTGAGACTGATAGGGCTGAAATCACATAAATTCATTGCCTCCACTTACAGAGGACATAAAGGTATACCTACCGTTTGGCTTTCATAAGAGAAATACTAAAGAGACGACCGAAGAGAATTTCAACCGACCCTTTTTTACCATAAAAATGCATTTAAGAAAAGGACAGAAAGGTACAGAATATACTGCTACACCTACAAAGTATATACTCTCAGATCTTCCAAGAAAGCCGTTTACTTCTTATTTTTAAAATACAAATAAGTATAAATAATTTACAAATATATAATTTTACCACACGGCGGTGGTTCAGGGGTGCGGAGTCCCACCCCCTCCCCCTCCCCCTCACCACAGCACGGCCAGAAGAAATGGAAAGAAAAAATTCAGGGGCTTCCCAAAAAATTTCTTACTTTCTTGCTTTTTAAATAAATTTTGCCGCCATAAATATTAAAATTGAATTGACTTTGGACTCCTACCGCCAACGACCTTCCCTTCCCCCTAGAGCCCCTCTACCCTCAAAAGCAAAAGCTATATACGCCACTGTATATACCTTAGGAATCCTATATTTTATATATTTCTCCTTCTTATATATACATAGATCTAATATTTATAAACGCTTAAACGACAGTTGAAAAGGGACCGATGAGACGATGCTTTCCTACGAGGTACTCTCTTTCTCGCGTCCATTCGTAATGTCAATACTAGTATAAGAATACCATTCCGCTTCTGCTGCTGTCGTCTTTGATGATGACGTGACTCGCTGATCTTCGTCAATCTCTAGAGTTTGCCCACTTCTCTCTGAACTCACAGTGTATTTATTTAATGAGTTTCATTCTCTGCGACTCCAAACTTTTGCGGTTATCTTCGCCGTCGAAAAGTTTGTCGCCCACGAACATAGACCCCAACAAACATTGAGTTGTACGACTTATTTCCGAGAGTTGTTGAAGAGAACTTTTCCGAGATATTTACTGTGTCTGCTTTGTGTGTTTTTTTTTGTTTTTTTTCTGTTTTTTTTTGTTTTTGACCTGGTACAAGTCAGGCACCGAAATTGCTGTCTTGAAATATTGAAGTTGTGTGGATTACGAGTATGTCGCCCGATAAAATAAAGTCGAGAACGTGCGGCAATACCATTTGTTACAATTTACAGCAACTCGATTTGGTAAAGTTTCCAAATGTCACAAGTTCTTTATTTACGCCACTAAAACTCCACCCTCCCTTCTTCTTCTTCCTCTCGGTTTGCTTCAGTTTTGAACTTCAACCTCAGTGGATTTAACTTCACCAAAAGTGTTTTGATCTGGCAAATGACAAACTTCTTTTTCTAATCAGTCCAGAATTTTTCGAGTTCTTCGCTGAAACTGACGCTATCGGAATGAATAAAATGTTTTTACTCCTTCCATTTTATTTCTGTTGTTTTTTATAATTGTATAAAATTTAATTTTTATTCCACGAATTTACGAAAATTGGCAATAATTTTTCGTTTCGTTTTCGTTTTTTGAGAAAAATCGTTTGCCATCAGCTCAATAATGTTTCGTCGCGTTGGCTTGCATAAACAACCACTATGAAATAACAACAAAAACAGCAACAATAGCAACATTGTGCAGCAATGAGAGTAACGTAGACAACAATTAAAACAACAACAACAACAACAACAATGCTGATGCATACAAGATGCGCTCTATAATAAATCTCACTAGCACTTCGCGCTTCGCAGAAACCGCAGCGTATCCGGCTCCATGCGAGGCTTGTGGTCATCGCGTGACGCATGACACAGCCCCCAGGCTTGCCGCGGTACATATATCCTGCCAATGTTGCCACCCCGTATCCCGTATTCCACGGACGCTTTGGTTATGGCGTCTCGCGCGTGGTTGCTGCTGCGGCTTAATGCGGATAACATTCATTGCGGGCTCGTCCGAATCGTTCCCCGTGGACCAGTTTTTATTTATTTCACGTTGATATTTATTTATTTTATCGTGCCTATTGAGAGACCTCAGCGGTCGACTGAAGCCACTGCTGCATGCAGGCATGAATGCACAACCAAATTGGGTGACTCGTTCTTTCTCATTCTATCGTTACTCGTTAGTTCGTTCATTCGTTCGTTAGTTCGTTGGTTCGTTCGTTGGCTCGTTGGTCCAGAATTTGTTGGAAAAAAGATGATTATTGGCAATAAAAGTTGTTAATCATGTTTTTGTTTTGTTTCGGGTTTGCTCAATTTTTCGGGTAACACTCAACAACTGGCAACAAGGTAGGTTTTTGGCCGACCAGTGTTACCGCTTTGTTACGAGAGACACGCCGCCGAAAATTACTGAAAAGTAACAAATGTCTCTTCATTGAAATTTGGGGAAAATTCCACAATTTTCAATAAAAAGTAAAGCAGTCTCTACTCTACAGCCGCCCACAATTCTACAATTTCTAAAGCTAGCGCTCACTAAAATCGGGATCAATTCAGCAACCGTTAAAATTCAGCAAATTCTTCACGTTTTGCGGTAAATTTGAGAGGCTTTAATATCGTATCGTATTATAATTAAATAATAGCCAAAGTGTCAAAAATCTCCACGCAGATGAATCGATATTTTATCATCGATTAAGGCAAAAGCATCGAAAGAGCGAAGGAAAAACCGAATAAAATCCATAATTTCACCGAACAGAACACCGCCATCCATCCTCTGTCTGACCAATGTCTGTCAGAAAAGCGCCCGTGGGTTGTATTTAACCCATGCGAAATGGAACCGTTGTTAGCGAAAGTTTTGCCAAAATTTATAAAAACTTTTGGTCATCCCAAATACGATTAGTATTTGTTCTGTGTGATCACGTACCACATTGAAGTATGCCCCATTAAGGATGGTAACATATGTATGTACACTTCTAATTTTGCAATTTCATTTAGAAATCAGGGGTAGAGACAGGAGGAGGAGGAGGAGGAGCAGGGAGTCGGGGCAGTCACCATTTGGCAATTCAAATAAAAACCGACAACCGAAATATTTAAACATTTTCCCAGAAAATAAATGGAATTTTATTGCAAACCCAGATGATACAAGGAGTAACATCACACACACACACACACCGTCTTATACATACACTCATACACTCACACCCTCCACCCTCCTTCTCAACACTCGATCATTGCTTCAATCATCTCTAAATGAGAGAGAATTCACAAACTTCGGTATAACAAACATTAATTTGTAAGTCCTTGCTTTCTGTCCTCGTTTAATGCCGTATAGCTTTTGTATATACCTTGCTCGGTACACATGAGTCGAAGGAATGAATGAGAGTACATGAGTAAGGAGTTTTTATGGGCACAAATATGAGTTTATTTGTGTACTTATACACGTAGTAAGTGTAATAACGATTGAAATGTGCCCCGTTTCGACAAGATGCCGTCGTCGGCGTCGGTTCTCAGACGAAAGTTAGTTCTATTTAATAAAGTAATAAATCTAATCACACAAATCTTCTCATTTACCTTCTCATTTAAAAAGACAGGCTTCACTTTTAACGAATAAAACTCACTCTCTCTCTCTCTCTCTTTACAAAACTACGTAAAAATGAGGTGCGAAGTAGAAGATTCTTAATCACATGAACACAAGGATTAATGACATGACGTATGTAATACGTGTGCGGTCTATACTTGTATTTGTTGCATTTTTTCAGGGTCCGCAGAGAACTTATTTACACATCGCTCATCTGAAATGCGTGAGAGAGAGAAGAGTATACCCGGCAGGAAACTCCGTCACGCATGCCTTTTTTCCCAAACACCAAATCATCATGGAAATATGTATTTTTTTTTTAAAACGTGCCGGGCATGATAATGTAAGAATGTAAGCATGCATTATGCGACCTCTCGCTTCCAAAGAGAGCACAGACGTTACGATTATTAGAATTGTACGTATAGCCCTTCATATTCAGGGCAGTGCCACACTTAATCTATCTTTTCCAGCATACTACTCTCCTGTCTTGGTTGTATGCAATTTCTATGTTCTCTTTCGCCCTAGTTTGGCTTCCATGATAATATTATCCTGCATAAATGGATGCGAAAATTTTCTAAAACATCACCGTGTTGAATTTGGTTGATCCTCCAATGAAAGAAGAGAGCGGTGTCCAAGGAGAACAATTTCCTACGGGGCATTATGTCATTGTTGCGGTTCGTGTTCTTGTAGAAGAGAGACAGAGGGAGAGAGAGAGCAAGTGTATATATGTTATTAAATCGCCCATCATCTTTCACACACTCGAACGCACTTAATCCTGAAAATATGAAATTTTTTCTCTCTTCTCGCTACTAATCTTTTGTTGTCGTCACAAGCACGTGCCCGGAAATTCTGCAACGTAGCAGCAAAATATTTAATACCACGGTGAAAAGCTACCTCTTTACTCCACTGAAAAGCTCATCCTCACTCCTGCCATACCTCCTGCCCACCACCTTTAAACCAATCTCTTAATGTAGGTACGGTCGTAAGTGATGACATGCCTTTTCACAGAGCTCTTTTACTCGTACTTCATACGATACTTACTTAGGTACTTCCGTATCATTCGTCGTATGATACGCGAGGAAAAGCGAGAAAAAATGTGAGTTAAAAGGTTTTACGGACTATATGGGTTTTTCTCATACTCGCCAGAGAAAGAAGTAAGGTCAAAAGTATTTCCATTATTTTAATATATGTATATATGTACTTGTGTATGCACATTATGGCCCTTGTTGTCTCTGCATTTAAGCAACCGTCCGACCTTCCGACAATGCTCAACAGTTTGTTGTTGGTCATTTTTACATGACGTGTGCTGCAACATAACTCACTACATAATGCTGCAAGTGAGAATTTACTTCGTTTCGTGAATCGTAACATTTTCCAACAGGTTTGGAG
The DNA here is from genome assembly GCA_949752815.1 of Conops quadrifasciatus. NCBI lineage: Eukaryota > Metazoa > Arthropoda > Insecta > Diptera > Conopidae > Conops > Conops quadrifasciatus. The sequence goes on along the minus strand of OX457080.1, from coordinate 30,249,312 downwards.
GTCAATGGTTTTTGTAACGAAATTCCTTCATCCTTTGTCAAAGTTGGTTTGGAGAAAAACCCCTTTCGGTATGACATGTGCCTTCTTTAGCACCTTTTTTCCTTCTCCTTATTGTTATTTCCATTTTCATTACTCGTCGTTTCATGTGCCTACTTGTTGCGCATTTTGCGATTTGTCGATACCGATACCGATTTTCCAATTCTTTGAATCAATTCTTCTCCTTATTTTTTTTTTTCCATTTCCCTTACTCGTAATTTCATGTGCCTACTCGTTGCGCATTTCGCGATTCGTCAAAACCAATACCGATTTTCCAATTCGTTGAATCAATTCCAATCCGTTCCATTCAATACTTCACATTACATATGTCCCATTTCTCCAATTCGTCTCATTACCTTTTCGAACAGGCACCATTTCCAGTTCGTTTCATTGTCTGTTTCGTTGCTTCCGCTAACTCGTTACTCGTTAACTCCTACTCTTCACACACAATATTTCCCCAACTCGTCGCTTTTTGCAACTGATTGCTTTAGCCAACTCGTTGTATTTCCTTACTAAGTTACAGTAGCCAACTCGTTGTCGTCGCATTTCTCTCTCAATCGTTCGGTTTGCAAGCAATGGGCTAAATATTTTGCTATCTCAGATTAACCAATCGAGTGACAGTTGGGTGGTTGGTGGTTGATGGTTAATGATGTTGCCGTTGTTGTTGTTTTCCCCATTTTACCGTCGTTGTTTTCTTTTTGTTGTTGTTGGCATACGGTTTTGTCTGTCATTGTGGTGAGTCATCCACAACTGCCAGCTCCAATTGTCTGAGCAAACTCAGTCGAGCGTATTTCAACTAAACGAATTAAATCCAATAAATTTAACAACGTTTAAAAGTCATGTAGTCAGTCATATAGAGCAGACGAGAGAAGGGACGACATATAAAACTCAAGAATTGCTCAATATATTTTCTATGATTTAAGCAAGTAATTGCAAACTCGTTTTAATGCATGAACCTGCGTCTCGTTTTTTAAAAATAACTTTTAGAAAATTACCATCCCCAAAAATCATCCTCCTTAACCTTGATTTCAAAAGCACGAATGCGTTATTTTCAGTAGCTGCGGCGGTTCCGCCACAAAAAAATAATGCGATGCCATAAAGTCCATTAATCTTACGACGTGACTTTGACTTTGAGCAAATGGTTCAAATTAAAAATAAATTTATTATTCGACACACAAACCATCACGCATACATTCACGCACACATGCAGCCATATATGTAGATACCACGCACACTCATGAGAATTTAAGGATCAACAAAGAATGACTGCCGTGAAAGAAAGAAAGAAAGATGTCTCAGTAAAAATGATTAACAGAACGAAGGAGGCGTATAAACATTAAGGAGCACAAAAGGGCAACAAAAACAGGGTCTCCCTGGGGCAGGGTGGATGGGGTGGGCAGGGGTAGGGCAGAACAGCTAGTGCTGACTAACACCAGCGATAACAACAACTAATGAGGACTAAAATGATTTATCTCACTGTGATGGTCAGTCAGTCAGTCAGTCAGTTCAGCAACAGGATGAGGATGAGCAAAAGCTCAGGAGCATGCCCGGGAGTCAGACAGAAGCCGAATTACCGTCCGAAAGGGGGGTTGGGAAGGGAAGGGAAGGGAAGGGAGAAAAAATGATAAATGAAAGGCACGAAATGAAAAACAGATGCTTCGCATGTGACGGAGAATGCAAAGAATCAAGACGATACTGAGCAAATCCGCTGAGGAGCAGCGAAAGGCAGGAGGAAGGGGAGTGGCAGAAGGTATAGCCGGAGCAGTAGCGACTAGCAGCCGCAGCAGCCTTTCATACATACTCTTCACCAAAGAGGCAAAAGGATAAAAAAGCAACCACGAAAAATTGTGTTGTGTTGTGTTGTGTTACGTTGTTCTAATGTCGTTTAGAACAGAAAAAACGGCACATACGAACATATGTAGTCATCCCTAGGCGAAGGCATCACTCAGTCAGTCAGTCAGTCAGTCATCTTGTAATCTTGTAAACAAGTGCCATCCAGGAGAAGCAAAAAGAGACGGACCAAAAGTTACAGCCATAAAGAAGAAGTCAGTCGAGGAAAGAAAAATTAAGCGAAAAGTCCAGTGTAGTGAGGAAGGAGGAGTCGCGTTACCAGGGTTAGCCAAAGGCATTAAGGATATTTTATTGTACGCAGTTTATACGCACTTATCGCAATAGTCCTTTTCTTCATTATTACTTTTTTGCACAATGTTCACCTCAAAGGCACCTTGTCGTGCCACTGCAATCTGTGTATGCTAACACTGAAAATTTTATCTAGTACACAAACCTCTTGGCTCATTGCAACTGATGTGAGCGCGTAAAATAACACAAGTCACTTTTAGAACAAGTCAGCTTGTGAATAGGAATTCTGCCATAAGGTGAGTTTTCAGAGACGACGCGACGACGATTAGTGACTCGGTGGGCTAGTGAATAAGCGTGTAAACAAATAAAGGAACATATTTACCGTTTCAAAACAGCTCCAGTTTTGTTGTATTTTTGTTATTGTTGTTGTTGTTTTTGGTATAGACCCAATTAACAAATACAAAATTTTTTGTCAAACGGCAATAGTACCTGCTTTCTTAATTTTTGGATAACTATGTGGGTTAGCTACACATCAATTTTTGTGGAAAAATTTTTTTGTGGAAAAAAATAGTACTAAAAACAGTAAACTGCGTTTATTTCACAAACTAAAAACATTTCGAAAAAATGTTATTTCACATGATTTAACGGTATTTTTGTCAGCCTTTTAACGGTTCCAACATCATCTACATATCTCTTGTAGTTAAGGAGATATCGGTGTTTAAATTTCAAATTTCAAAGGGCTCCAGCCCCGCCCCCAAGAGGGAGCGACAAAAAATTTTGTATTTGCTATGGTGTAGACCGTAAACAACAACAACAAGAAAAATAACAACAAAATTGAGGCTGTGTCGAAACGGTAAATTTAAGCCCAAATAAATTTACGAAAATGAGGAAGAAGATAAAGAAAAAAACGTAATTTAATTGATATAAATTAATCATAATTGATATAAAGAAACGACATGTAGAAAAGGATGGAAAAAATAGCAATATAAAAATGAAGAAAATATGACTCACACATTCTCAACTGTCGTCGACTTGAAGCAGCTCTGATTGTGGAACAACAACACTTTTGTTAAGCCTACGGAAGACAAAGGCTTCCGCGGAGCTCGAAACAATCCCCGGCGGCATGGAAAAGATAACCGTTTTGCGAAAGAATTAATGAAAGTCTGATCTGGTGTCCATTCTATTCAGGTAGAAAGCACGCAGCAACACGTTTGCATATTCATATGTCTAATAAACTCACTCACTACACCACATCACAATTTCATCAAACTTTCTTCAACAATTTCGTGAATTTCACATTCAAATAGCACCAAACACAAGCACAATCTATTTAATTACACACATTGTTTTTTTTTTTTATTTTAACTGAACGGAAATTCGGTTTTTTTCAATTAAAAAGAATGCCAGAGCGAGTTACCACCAGCCACTACGCGTTATGAAACAAAACCAATGCTAAAATATGTGCTTGTCAAAAGAATGATGCAAATTTTACTCGGTCGCCAAATAGAAAAGTAATGCCAACTTGCGAACGTTGTGAACGCAATTAAAACTAACAAAAATGCGGCATATTTTCAGGGGCATTTTCAGTTTGCATCAATTTGCAACAGAGGCAAAAAGACCAAAACAAACAAAATAAAATGAAAGCGTTGTCATGATATGAAAATGCTAACGAAAAATTGAAGAAAGTTTCTATACATATTTTTTTGTATATAAACTATAGTTTTGTACCTATACAATTGAATATATATAGCACACACAAATAAGGAAAATTTCCTACATAATATTGCAAATAATCCATTTTTAACGATTACGAGTATGTAATTATTTGGTAATCATTTGAATATTAATTAGGTACGCAAAGAAGATAGCGAAAAGTAGAGAGAGAAAGAGTGAGAGAAGATATCGGAGTAGTAGCAAAGACGGATGGAGGAATGAAGGGAGGAAAGAAACAACAAAAGCCCTGATTTTCAATCCCAGTATCCCTAAAACCAACGTTCGATCCCACTCCTGCCTTCCGGCATGACTGACCATCGACCAACCTCCATGAAAAATTGTCATTTTGTCCACCGCTCGGCTTGAGCCCTCCGGTTCCTTATCCTTCAATTTCTGGCACCTGCTGCCGATCTCGCATTTGAAAGCGAGTATTTCGAGAAAATTCGGCGAAAAAAACTGAAAAAAAATAAGAAAGCGTATAAAAACCAAAGACTTTTAAAGACCCTTTCACTCTCTCTCTCTCTCTCTCTCTCTCGCTACATTCCCAGACAATTAAACTCGAACAACAGGATTTAACACAAAAAGGTAACCTAAACAAATATTAATTAAACTGTCACAAATGGTTGGCCGTCCAATTAGTTGGGCCAACAAAACCAACAACAACAACAACAATAGCAACTTGTGATCAATGAAACAGAAGCAAGAGAAACAACCAACCCAAGCGCACTCAGTAACCCTCAGTAACGGATCAGAGCGTTAGTCCTGGGGACGATTACAACGACACCGACGATGACGACGACAACGACGACGACAACGACAACGACGACGACAACGACAACGACAACGACGACGACAACGACGACGATGACGACGACGACAACAACGACGCCGTCGATAACGTCTACTAACGAAGAACAAAGTGCGAGTTAGCAGAATCATTCAATCATCCCAACGCATCGCAGCCCATTCCGGCCGATTTCGCTTCTGACTGTTGCGGATTGAGCACAGTTGATTGCCTCGAAGCTGCAGAACGCAACCCGTTGGAAACAGCCGGTCGCCAGCAACAAAGCCAACCAGGATTTCCTTGAAACTAATCAAACCGCATAAACGTGTCCATTAATTAAAAACTTTGCTGCTGCTGGTGCTGCCGCCATCGTCGTCATCGTTGTTGCTGTGGCTGTTGTGGCGGTGCGGTGGTGCGAAGACGGACCGCCGACCACTCCAGTTCGCTGGAGCCACGACGTACCGTACAATTACCATGCAAAACGGCCAAGTTTACGGCACGGAAACCGTAAGAGCAATAAACGAGTCACACTTAATTTATGCAATATTCACTGGGAGAACTCAGGAGTGATCTCGAGGGGGGGGGGGGGGGGGGGGGGATCAGGACGCATTTGCACCGCCAGTGACTCTGATGAGGCGTTTCTCTCACTAGACCGCTTCCTGGTATAGCAGACCGTACGTGACTGACTACTGGACTCTTCGTCTCCATCTTCTTCGTTATTAGTACAGTAAGACCTACCGACCGAGCCACCGCGTGAGCGCACCACGCTGCAGTCGACAAAAAAAAAAGACCCGTTAGCAACAAATGGTTGCTGATTCCAAGAAAAACTTCGCTTTTCTCCGCTAGAAGGCGGAATAAAAACAGCAAAGTCACTCTGTTGGGTTGAAGCCTACGATTGCTACAGGCGGGAGGGCAAGAGCACCCCTGCACACACACACACACACACGAACTTTCTTCCCAGTATTCGCCGTTGTTTCATGACTTCAGCCGATTCATGACTTCGGCAAATTAACACGATTCGTGCGCGATTTACTGTTATGTCCGCCATTGTGACTGCACTCATTTGCAAGTCCTGTCATTGCCGTCCTGCGAAGGAAGAGTGGGGAGCACGTGGCAAGTGTCTGCGAAGACAAGTACAAAAACACACGATGATGAATCGCTTAAGATAATTAGAAAGTTAAGCACTCTGGCATGTGTCTGTATGTACGATGGGTATGTATGTAGGTGCGAGTATATCCTGAGTATATCCTGGCTTTTCACGCTTTTTCATTCCAGGCGAAATACGAAAGCGAAAAAGCAGCGAGATGCCCTGATTAGATGGGTATTGTTAATCGAGACGGTATCACGAGATTACGAGACGACCGTCTTTTTCATTCCAGACGGCAAAGACTTTTTTTAGTCCAAACGAGAGCCGGAGGAGAGAAATGCTTTTTTTAGTCGAAGCAAGACCCTTAACGTCTTTGGGTTTTGTCTTGACTAAATCCCTTCACCTCTTTGGGTCTTGTCTCGACTATATAGAAAACTATTCACGTCTTCGGATCTTGTCCCGACTAAGAAAGCATATCTCATCTCAATAGTCGAGACAACATTCCGAAGAGAAGCAGGACTTTTCAGTCGAGCCCAGATTCCGAGACGAGGCCGGTTTTTTAATTCCAGACGCGAGAACCAGAGACGAGACAGACTTTTTCAGTTGGAATTAAATCACTACATAGAAGAGTCTGATTTTTTTTTTTACTCCAGACGGAAAACCGAGACAAGACAGAATTTTTGGAATCCTGGCGAGAGCCTAGACGAGTTGCAAAGACGCAAGGAGAGGATAGGCTTTTCCGGTCGAGTCTGGAGATCTGCAGACACAGCGAGATGATATCCAGAGACGAGGCAGACTTATTTTGTTGTGGGGAGAGGCGTATTTTTCAGTGGTGACGTGACCCGGGAAAGGCCTAGGCTTTTTCAAGACGTGATCGGAAGAGGCTTTTTCCAGACGAGAAAAGGTAGCTGTTCTTGTTGGTTTTGTTCTTATTCTTGCAAACAGTATTTCCTGAACTACCTAAAAATATTACTGAAGGGGCCTCCTCGGTCTTCTTTTTACAATATGTACATAAATTCACTCTATTTGTTCGTTTCAACATCTTGTTTCTCCTCCTCCTCCTCCTCCTCCTCCTCCTCCTCCTCCTCCTCCTCCTTCTCTTCCTCCGCCTTCTCCTCTAGAGGCCTTTAGAGGACTTTCGGTTTGCAACACGTTGAACCGCACACGCAAACACTTCCCGCTTCGTCGGTGTACCCGGCCAGATAATTATATAAATTGAATTCTTATCAGATTCGTTGTCTTTCGAGTTAAAGTCGGTCGTTCGTTCGTTTGTGTCAGAAGCAGAGAGAGGGGGAGAGAGAGAGAGAGAGAGAGCGAGAAAGTGGTGGTACACTTTCAACGTGCAGCTACGAAACTGGGCCGGAAGCAACAACAACAACCTTCAAAAGCTACATAACTCACACAACACAACACAATACAACAGTAGAAATCGCCATTTTAGCTGTCACCGAGTGAAGTGAAAGGATTACTTACCGTTTAGCCGTTTATAATTTGGTTAATGGATTAACCTCGGAACATGTTGATGCTTTTCAACGTCAAGAACGTACGTCAAAACAAAAACAAAAACAAAAAAGTTGTAGAAATATGGCCATAGAGCTTGATAAAATGGAGAATAAAATGGAGAAGTAGGGAGAAATATGTAGCTCTCATACGCAGTGTTGCACGGTAAGAGCGGTAAGATATTCAGCAGCTATTCGGCGATCTTGGATGTACAAAGTCTTGACTGAAAAAGTGTGACACTTTTTGGGATCTCGTCACGAGAACTCCTGCCAAAAATCTGTCTAGTCGCGGGTTGGCAAATAATCTCGTCCATCTCTACTGCACATTTCGGCTAAAATGGACTGATCTCATCTCGGTATATCAACTGAAAATCCTCGACACGTCTCAGAACTTCGAAAAAAATCTGTCTTGTTCACGGAGTCCCTCCTAATCTCGTCTCTGATCTCTTTTCTGGAACTCATCTCTAGTGAAAAAGCCCGTCAGTCTCAGGATCGGCCCGGGTACCGATCTCCGGGCCCCAAAGAGTAATCCAAAATGTCTTTAATTTCTCTTCAAAACGAACAATAGGTTTTCCCATCATCCATCTTGGTAACAAACGCTTCTACTTTCTTCCACCTCAACCTCCCGCCGTCGCCCCCTCTACTTCTTCTTCTTCTTCTTCTTCTTCTTACTCCATTCCTCACGCCTTTTTTAGTTTATCACGCCTTTCCACCATCGAACATCTTTCCGGCCTGAATCATGGCAGTCTCGTGGCGAGTAATAAATACGAGACTCGTGTGGATATATGTATGTATATTTAAGACTTACATATATATACTATCTAAGTATTTATGTATGGGTTTGTATGTTTGTATGCGTGTATGTATGTCTATTATTAACACCTTCACGCATGCAAACATTTTAAGTGCAATAAAAATACATACATATATACTCGTAGCAACAACAGAAAAGGCAAGAACAACAACAACAACAACAACAACAACAACAACAACAACGAAAAACAACAATGCATTTTGTTACATTATCTGCGCCTCAAAAACCAATAAATTTTATTTTTATCGCTTTTCGCCACAAACGGGTACACGGGGGGGGGGGGACGTCTGGGGGACGACTGCAGAAAGGCAGAGAAGAAGGGCATTTTTCCGGTATTTTTATTACAAACCTTTTTTCGAAAAAGGTTTGTGCCGGTGTGTGTGTGTGTGTTTGTAAATGCAATAGTGTGGTTTTCAACATACACACACACGCACACAGAAAGACCTATTTAGACCACACAAAAACACACAAAACCGCAAAGACGAAATTTATAACCGAAAAGGGAATAATAAATAAAAAAGGGAGTGAGAGAGAGAGAGAGAGAGAAGGAGAGGGAGGGAGAGGGAGAGAGAAAGGAGACTAGAGCAAAATATTAACACTATAAATTTATCTGCGCAGCGCAACCAGTTTGTGATATCCTGATTCTGCCACTAAAATTAACTACGAATTTGCAGTCGCTTCCACAGACACACACACACACACGCGTACCTAAAATATTCAAAGAACTTTTCAATAACGCTTTTATAAAAGGTGGCCCAAATTAATGCACAAGTTATGCCATTCGGAATACATAAAATGGAGAGTTGTACATATGTACATATATCTTTCTGATGATATCGTCGCTATATTACCGAGCTGTACTATTTCAAGAATTGTTGTTGTTCTTCTTCTTCTTAGTTTTTTTTGCTTTAAAAATAAAAATCATCCTTCAGCGGCACAGTTTGTTTCCTTCCATCGACTCGCCCTTCAGAAACATTTGAATGCAGTACTTTTTCAAGTTCCTCCTCTTCTTATCTATCCATCTTTCTCTACTTCTTCTTCTTCTTCTTCTTCTTTTTTTCCTTCTTCTTCTTCTTCTCTTTGTTTTTGTCCTTCCTTCCTTCCTTCCTTTCGTTAGTTTTTCTTTATCTTTTTATTCCTAAACGAAACCTTCTGAATACTTCTCTTCTTCTTCTTCTTCTTCTTCTTCTTCTTCTTCTTCTTCTTCTTCTTCTTCTTCTTCTTCTTCTTCTTGTTATTCTTCTTCTTCTTCTTCTTCTTGTTATTCTTCTTGTTATTCTTTTTATTTTCATTTTTCATTTCTTCTTATTTTTATTCTTCTTTTCTTCTTATTTTTATTCTTCTTCTCTTCTTGTTTTTATATTACTTTTTTTCTTTTTTTTCTTCTTCTTCTTCTCTATTTCTTTTTTTGCGCTCACTTTTTTTCTTCTTTGTTCTTTTGTTTTTCTTGCCCACGTTGTTCTTTCCTCCTTTTCTTCCTCTTATTTACTTACTTTTCGTTTATATCTGTCTAAAGCGACTAAAATCATATTTAATCTCTCTTTCTCTCTTTCTCTCTCTTTCTCTCACTCTCCTTTTCTTTAACTTTCCTTTAACGTCTTTCAAGTTTTCAATTTCTGTAGAGACTGTCAATCTATAAAAGACGTCTCCTCCTTCTCCTTCTTCTTATTTTTTACTGTCTCTCTCTCTCTCTCTCTCTCTCTTCTGGTTATCGCTAAAGATGTCTCCGTCGGGCTTGTCAACTCTGTCATCATTTGCTTATGCCTTCACATGACAAGCAACATTTCCTCTCTCTCATCCTTCATGCTTTCTTTACTTCATTCGGCGCATCATTTTTGATTTCTTATGAAACTTTTCTACTTATTGCGACAACAAAGTGGTCTCCCCTCTCTTACCCCCTCTTCAGCTCCTTCTTCTCTTCTTCTTATACCAATACTTGACAACTTCTTAGAATAGACGACAAATGCTGCTAACGAATTTCAATTCTTGAGTATTCCTCGAAGATTTTGTGATATTTTTAAAAGATTGCTCTTCCCCTCCTTCAGCTGTCGTCAGGCATTTCTTTCGATATCTCGGGGTTGTGGGTGAGTGTGTGTGTGTGTGTGTTTAAAGATGGCGCGTATATTTTCCATTGTAATCGTAAGGACTATTCCTGACTGTGAATACTTACGTAAGTCTAAAGAACTATATCAAGCTTTTATAGTAATTACTTTTGAGACTTCAGTTTGAGCAACGAATAGGTTTAGCCAAAAGGAAAGAAATCTAGGAATTTCAAGAGTACCTACTTCAAAGAGAAAAGGATCAGATTATTCAACACAATGTAAACAAAAATGCAGCGGAATAAATCGTCCCTCAAAATGCAGCATGATGTTACGTAAAGCATACGCCAACAGCAAACAATTAACTCTCAATTGGGTCTACTGTCAACCTATGTATCTGTCAACCACTTCCTGACCTGACCTGACCTCAATTGACCTGAACTTAACTGAACCGATGTTACCAGAGCAGAAAGATTGACACAAAATGACACATAAAGTGATGCCAAAATATTGTTATTTTAATTTTTCATTAATTTTAATCATTATTAATTCAAAGTATGTAGCTGTTAAGATTAAATTTTGCCACGCATTCATAAAAGATAAAGCGCATTTAAGCCGAAAAAAAAGTATGGCTAATAAAAGAGTTGCGCTACAAGCGGCATAGCAGGCTCCGAGCTAAGCATTAGCTCGGAAATAAATCTTTAGGACGACGCGAAATTTTATCATTTATTTAGCGAATTCGATACGATACTGACTATACCGACTGTAGACTGTAGACTGTAGACTGTAGACTGACTGACTGACTGTACGCGGCCAAAACGAATCCTGATTGAAAATAAATCCAAATACAAAAATCCCATTGCGCGATGATCAGCAGACCGACCGGCTTTTCCGAAATTACGAGCACATATATTCGTATTATATTTAAACCGGGTACTTTTGATAGAAGGACGGCCTTCCTTCCAACCGTCCAGTAAAACCGAGCAGCAGCAGCAGCCGCACCATCAACCGTTAAAGGCGGCAACAGCCGACAACAGCACGAACCTACCTACAACGTTCAAGCAACAGGACATGCAAAACACTGAGCAATGAACAACTGCAATAATTAATGATGCTTCCAATCAACATGACCGTCGGCTGGTTGAGAATAAACGCGTATTTTCCAGCATAAGTTACTAATTCAATCGACGGCAACAATAATGCCAACAACAAAAACAACAACCGAAATAAGCCGGCTTGATGGAATCGAAATAATAATATTATAGTATGAAAGATAAAAAAACATGTTCTCGTAAATGAGTATTCTTCGCTGATAATCTGAAAAATGAAATGGCAAAACGATGCTAACGATGTAAACCACCCGAAAGAGATATTTGTAAAAACGTTGCGGGCCGTTTTGTGGTAATATCTTCTCAAAATGCTCTCGTAAATGAGAATTCTTGCTAACGATGTAAACCACCCGAATGAGATATTTGCAAAAACGGCCGTTTTGTGATAAAATTCTCAAAATATGATTTTGTGTGAGATCTCGTCTCGTTATATACGAGATTCCATAATGACAGAGAAGCTTTCTCGTCCTCTTTCGGTGAAGTATCTTTCAAACTACTTTTAAATAGATCTGAATCGGGAAGGTTTATGAGAGCTTTCTTAATCCTTAAGAAAGCAAACCCTTTTCAAATACTTTTTCTGAACTTATTCCCTTTTGAAATTTCGAGAATCGCCGAAATCCTCGATAGAAGCTAAAAGACTATTAAGAGAGTACATTAAAGAGAGAAAGATAGAGAGGCTAAGAGCGTAGAGCTTAAACACTGTTTTAATGTGGATAGAAACAGATTAAAAACCGCAGAGAGATGAAGCAAAGGTATACAGGGTGCTTTCAGAGATGTTCTAAACATCAAAGAAAGATTATGAAAGCGTAGAAAGTGGTTACGGTTAAACTAGTGGTCGAGTTAGACAGGTTATGAACGTGTTGGAAAAGGTTATGAAACTGAAGCGAGAGAGACTACGAAAGTGTTAGAGTGATATAGGTCATCTCACGCCTCTCGAGACCTTTAGTCATTAAGTCGCTGGATTAAAACTTTTCTATGATACAAGCCTCATCTCTCATCATCAAGACGACTTCTGGGACTATGAAATAGCCGGCTATAGCTACGACTATGATTACTGCTGCGGCACAAAGCACGACAGCAACCCAAAGGACCTCCACTAGAGATATTGGGACTTGCGGCGAATAAGAAGAAACAGTCCGGCAGGTTTCGCAAAAAATGCGTAAGGAGAAGTCCAAGGGATTTGAATTAAATTGGAACACGCCACGCTAAAAGAACCTTTTTATATGAGATTTCTAAACGAATTACGAACACAAACAGAACGTTTTCTCCCCAGAGATAAAGTTGAAAGATGATGGGGCAGTCCTTAAGCTTCGTGGCTCTGAGAGCGTTTCTTCTTTTTTGCTCCATCGTCAAAGGCAAAAAAAAAACTTTCTCTGCAATCTGTGGAGTAGTGGACGCCTCGTAACGGAGCGCTGTAAAGTCATTCGTAAAAAAACTTCTCCAAGCGGAAATTCAATTTAATTAAAAATGTCCTTTTGCAGCTCGGCAGCATGGTTACGACAGCGTCTATTGTTGCTGTCATCGTCATCGTCATTGCTGCTGTTGGCGTTGCCGTCACCGCCGCCGCTGTCGTCATCATAATCGCTGTTGTCGTCATCATCGTCCAAGGCTTTGATGCTCTTCCGTTCTTCGACTATGATGGCGGCTATAAGCATGATAAGCGTATCCTGCAGGACTCCCGGTGGACAACAGCGACTTGACAACTGCCGTGAAGCGTAACGAGCAACGAATTTGAATGTGTTCTACGCCGCTGCGAGCGGGACGATGCGGACGAGCAACTAATGCGGCATCAGGGGACGCCAGCCAGGACAACATTCCTGAGGACAATCAGTGACGCGGGCCCCGGCTGATAGCAACTACGGCGTCGGCTGAATGCGAAGGAAGCTGTAATCTCAAGGCTGAGAAGCGATTGCCAGGAGAGTTTTCAATTTTTGATGAATTATCCTTGCGCCGTCGTGGTGTGCGTTTCAATTATGCTTATCCTTATTAAAACGATATTAAAAGAAATCTAATAGCTATACTCATATATACCGCAGTAAAGGTACGAGTACCACCGCGCCGGCTGGCGCAGCCAACAATGAGGCCACATAAAAGCGAACCAACAGCGGTGGCTGCTGCTATCGCCGCCGAATCGTCATGATAATTTCGCCATCGAAAATGAGGAGAAAAACTAAAAGTTTCAGCTAAACTAAGCAGGATTAAGAGAGGACAATTTGGAATTGTCTCATTCTCATAGAGAGATCGAAAGCGAAACCATTAGATTCTCGATTGCAGCAGAGCGATGGAGCAGAGCAGAAGAAGAATACTTTAGGGAGGAGCGCTTAAAAACGGGCAACGCGCAATGGAATTTAGTTTAATCTCATTTCCGCTGATGAGTACTAAAAAACACAACGATACTGATAGCATTAGTGGCGTATTTGGGGCGCGGGGTGGTCCACGGGTCCGGACCCCGAGATTGAGAAAGTCTGTATTGTGTCGACTGAAAGGGTCTGCACCTTGACTGCGAGAGAGAAAGAGAGAGAGAAAGAGAGAGAGAGAGAGAGAGATGTTTGTCTCCCCTGAGAAGTACTCTGTGGTCTCGAGTGAACAATATCATGGTGTCTCGAGATCTCGTCTGTACCAAAATATCCTGACATCTCTCGGGATTTCATATTTACAGAAATGTCCTGGCTCTTTTCGACTAAAACAGTGTGTCTCAACGCGGTTACTCGTCTCTACTGGAACTCGTCTCTACCTGTCTCGTCTCGACTAAAAAAGTCTCCCTCGTCTCGGAATATAATCTCGTTCACCATCTCGCTTATTCCAAGATGAAAATAGAATCTCTCTCTTTCTTCACACCTCTCTCTCCCTCCCCACCCTCTTTCTCTCTCTCTCTCTTACAACCTGTCTTTCTCTCTCTCTCTCTTTCAACCTCTCTGTCTTTCAACCTCTCTGTCTTTCAACCTCTCTCCCTCTTTAAACCTCTGTCTCTTTCAACATCTCTATCTCTCTCTCTCTCTCTATCTCTCTCTCTTTCTTTCTCTCTCTCTCTGTTTCAACCTTTCTCTCTCTCTCTTTTCAACCACTCCTTCTCTCTCTCTCTCTCTCTCTCTCTCTCTCTATTTTCAACCACTCCTCCTCTTTTTCTTCCATCCTCTCTCTCTCTCTCTCTCTTCCATCCTCTCTCTCTCTCTCTCTCTCTTTAATCCTCTCTCTCTCCCTTTTTCAACCTTTCTCTCTTACTTTTCAACCTCTCTTTCTCTCTCTCTCTCCCTCTCTCTTCTTTCTCTCTATGTCGCCCTCTCTCTCTCTCAGTCTCGCGCCCTCTGTCTCAACAACTTCATTAACACCACCATTTTGACCTCTTCTTAATATTTTATGAACTTCTGCGGTACATAACGATTTCTGACTGATACCGTTTCTTCCATTTTTTTTCAACACTCAATGATTCTAATCCTTATTTAATCCCAAAGTAATCAAGGACGTTTAAGGACGTCTCTTTGACCAACTACAGCCCAGACAACCCTCTTAAATTTCCTTCCAACCCTCAACCGACCACCGCCACAGGTCGAATCTACATAATTTTAGTCTTTATCAGAGACAACAGAGTAAAGCTGCAGCATTATCATCGTCATCATCATCATCATCATCACCATAATCATTCCCGCATTTTTCGTCTATTATAATTACTTCACAAAAAAAAAAAGCCAACAAAAAACAAATTGAAATAACTGTAATAAGAAGATGAAGATGATCAACAACAAAAACAACAACAACAACAGCAGCACGTTTATCTTTGCCGAGTATTTGCCTGAAGTGATAATTCCATTATACCGGCGTTAAGTTTGGTATGGTTTATTCGTGGCAGCGTGGCAGCGTTGATGCTTTCTGATGGAAGGAGTAGACACGACGCAACGTCGCAGCGGCGATGGCATCAGCAGTTTCCTGGTATCTGTCAGAGGAAGCAAATTAGTGGAGGGATTACCGGATTAGGTGCAATTATTTTCATTTGTTCGCCATTCAGCAGACAGAGCGAAGAACGCACAAGTCTTAGCTTTTCTTAAATCTTTTATTGAAGCTTAAGACTATGACGTATGTAGGTATGTGTACATTGACTCTTAAGGACGACTTTTAAGGACTTGGTTACTTCGTCGGTTTCGATTGATGTCTTACATTTCTCTCGATAACTCTTGTGACTCCGTTTTCCGCGTGGCTCGTGTAGACAACGGCGAAGACGACGACGATGATGTCGTTCGTTTCAGTGTTCAATTAAGTCTGCATCTCAGTCCAATTTCAGTCCATCTTCAATCTTCATTTTCACTCGACGGCAACTTAATTTTCTTTCTTCGAAAAGTGTTGTGTCAAGGAGCTAAAGTTTTGATTTCGTGTTGGAAGAGCGATACCTCCCGCTGGCCTAGCTCAGAGCAACAACGTGTCTTCAAACTGAGACAAATTAAATTGTTTTGCGAGGAACAAGAAATGCCCTCTTACCATCCTCCAATCGCTCCTGCCGAGCTGTTGATGAGTTCTGTCACAGTCCCCCGGAGGAGGTCTGCCTCGCTCGCTCTCTCTGAAGATTACAATTTTCAATCAATTCGCTTCATCTTTCTGCCACAGTGCAGCCGCCCTCAACTCACTACAAAGTTGCTTGCGCTACATGAGGCTCCTTTATGCCACATGAAAGTTATTCCGCAGACAGCATGGAATACGTTAACCTCGGCAAATACGTTAAGCTTTATACTCGTACATACGTATTGACTTTATCTTCATCATCTCCGTCATCCTCATACGCACGATGCGGTTCGATTGTTGGCTCGATTATATTTTTCTTAGTTGTTCGGTGTGCATAAGCTTCGAAGGCGACAATCACTGTTTTCTTTAGCCTCGAGGGGCATCATCATCATCATCAATTTTATAGATCGGATGACCTATTCGTTAGCACCTTCATCCACCTTCACTTACCTTCCATCATCAAGACCAATATCGACCCTTTCGACTGTTTTCATTTGCACAAAACTAAATCAAACCAAAAGGAATTTATTTGTTTGCGTTTCCATCTTGTAAATGTCAAGATTCGTCCTTTTCGATATGCCTGAAATCCTTTAAATCTACAGGTCGCTCGCTCCTCGGCACTGTTCAAATCGTTTTTGGAAGCTTACCAGAAAATTATTCCGCTATCATTGCGCCATGTATTCTCATTCCCTTCAAGCAATCAAACAAGCAAGCATCGCTGCCGCATTCGATAATAATAACGTTATCTTATGCATCTCTTTCGAATTTGGTATCAGACCAGACCAGACCAGACCAGCCCAGACCAGACCAGACCGTACTTCCTTTTTTCCTGCCTTTTTGTCTTTCTACCTTCATGTTGTTATCGTTGTTGTTTTTGTTGTTCTTAGTCCTTTTCGTATACTTTTGCTAGTTTCTGTTTGCTGTTGTTTTTCTTGTTGTTGTTGTTGTTGTTGTTTTGTTGGCTGTTTGCTCCTTTGGACGCGCTAACCTTTCGTTTTTTCATAACTCGTATCGTCCTGTTGGCTCAGCCACAGACGAGTTCATATCGAAAGCGAGTAAATCTTTTTTGTGTTCCCTTCCTTGAATCTCGTTGTGCATCATTTCTCGTCTCTCCATCTCCATCTCGCTCTCGCTCTCGCTCTCTCGGGAGCAGCGTTACTTGGCATGCATCCAAACTAATTTCTGGTTATTAAAACCACACAAAAATTAAGCAAGACATTTGAAATTGGTTTTTTATGAGCGATCAGAACAATAAAATGTGGATTCTCTTGTGGTTGGCTGCTGGTCTGCTGTCTGCAGACAGACAGAGGCAACCAGCGTATGATAACCTTAAAATTAGCACACTTTGGCAAAGTCTAACAATGGATTTATTTATTTATTTTCATTGCTTCCTGATGTCTGTACTTCTTTCCTTACTGCCATCCTTCCTTCCTTTCTTCCTTCCTTCCTTCCTTCCTTCCTTCCTTCCTTGCTTCCTTTCTTCCTTCCTTCCTTCCTTCCTTCCTTCCTTCCTTCCTTCCTTCCTTCCTTCCTTCCTTCCTTCCTTGCTTCCTTCCTTCCTTTCTTCCTTCCTTCCTTCTTGCCGTCCTTCCTTCCTTCCTTCCTTCCTTCCTTCCTTAATTTATTTCTTCCTTTCCTCCTTTCTTCCTTCCTTCCTTCCTTCCTTCTTCTTACCTACCTACCTTCCTTCCTTCTTACCTACTAATACCTAATTTTCTTCTTATCTAATAAAAAGAAAAAATTCCTTCTTATCTAATTTTTTTTTTTTAAAAATTTTGATGCTACCAAGACGAAAAGCGTGAGCACGTGCACACACTTCAACGCTTCGTTTATTACTAACTACAAATGAGAGAGGCGGCTGGAATGTACGGCCACACTGACTCTCAATCTTTTAAGCGGACTTCAAGAGCACATTCCATGATCAATTCCTCTCTGTATAATGCTACGCCAACCATTCTTAAATTGTGAAGTCATTTGGAAAATTTCCGAAGTAAATTAATTGAAAATGAAAACTACAAAAGAAAAAAATTAGAGACAAGTTTAGAAAATGAAAAAGAAAAGCGAAAGGAGAGAAAAGAAGAACTAGAAGAGCTAGAATAATGAATAAGAACACCAAGAACTAAGCAGACTCTCCGCTTTCTTTCTACGAAACGAAATGAAACCTAACTATGAGGTCACTTTTAAATGAGAGTTTGTGCTTTAAGACTTTCTCTCCGAAGAGAATATATTCTTAGAAAAATAACCTCAGTTGCCAGAACAGCCGCCTGCCTTTGTCTGAATGAATCTTCACAGAGATTTAGGACCGCAGATCATTTATGAACATTGATTTTAATAATGTCTGAATAATTTTAAATTTTTTACAGAAATCCGTTTCATCAGAAACGCTCGGAACATGGCGGAACATGGCGTGAAGGCGAGTTATTGCAGTGGTCGGTGTTGTTGTTGTTATTGTTGATATAGCTGCCAGGTCGGTGAGTATTTCGGCTGGTTAACGCTTTATTCACCTTCGCCTTTCCCTCCCCCCCCCCCTCTCCCCTCTCGCTCTACGTCCCTGTTCTCTGCCTTCTCTACGATTTTTAGAGTTTCTCTCTTTTTCTTTTAGACAGCATCCCTTTTTCCATCCTCAAAGAAATTTCAATTAAAATTCCAACAACAACAACAACAACATAAATCCGCTAAAAGGCAACAACAACAACAACAACAACAACAACAACAACGGCTCCAACAGACCTTGAATTAATCCAATTAAGTCACGATTGCAGCAACCACTTTGAAAGGTTTGTTGGGCCATACTGGCCACCGCAGTGCAGCCGCAAAGCTTAAAAATTCTAAATAGACCGACAGTTACAACAACAACAACAACAACATTTGCAGCAGCAGCAGCAAATTAGAAACAAAAAGTTACAGCAATAACAAACCATTGCTGAAGCGATTCCAATTTTGGTTATTCGAAATAATTACGTTGGCCGCGCACTCGACCGATCGACCGACCGACCTTACCACAATCGCGCGCTCTCTCTCTCCCTCTCTCCCTTTCTCTCTGTCTCTCTCTTAGGACTAGCAGGACTCTGCATGCACTCAAGGCAGGTGAAAGTCTCGACGGGAGCAGGTTGAAAAACCATTGATGGTGATGGTGATGATGGTCATAGCTTGAGGACAAGTAGAGACTACTGCGTTCGGCTCTAATTTGAGTTTTTTTTTTATTATTTTTATTTACTTAGACTTTATTCAAAGTTTTGTTTTTCCAACAAACGCCGCTTTTTACCAACGACCGAGATTTATTGCAATGAAAAGCGAAAATTGAGCAGAAATTCTCTACAATTTTATTTTTCAATTGCAAGATAGAGAGAGAGAGAGCGAGAGAGAGAGAGAGTTGGTAAGGCCGGAAGAAAGAGAGGGCGAGAGAGAACAGCTACAGATTAACTGCTTGTTAGTCTGTTGGCCGTGTCCGCGACCACAACCGCGACCGCAACCACTTCTCCTTGTGCTTCCTCTTCTGCTTCTTCTTCTTCTTCTTTTACTTCTTCATCTGACCCTGTTCATCTGCTCTCAAAAAGTTTAGCCAAACTGTTGGCCTGGCCGCAGTCAACGTCGCCAGCCGCTCGCCAGCGTCCCTCCGTTTTCTCTCACTTTAAGCCTTCGGACGGCGCTCCGGAGAATCGCAGCTGGTTTGTTAATTTAATTAAAAGCGAAACCACCAAGTCCACCACAACCGAACCGGAAGTGCAGCCATGTTGCGCCAGTAGGCTTCTATAGAAAAATAGCAAAATTAAACATGCTTCAATGATGTGATGCATAAATCTTTTTGGTCTGTTGACTTGGCTCAGAGAAGTATTTCTCTCTTACTCTCTCTCTCTCTCTCTCTCTCTCTCTCCCACAGGCCGCCTCTCCCTCCGCTGTCCTTGCATCCTACCGGCAATACTTTAACCCTTCAAACGCACATCCGTACGCCGAGCCTAAGCTTATAAAGCTTCGCTACGCCTCATAAATTCGAAAATTTATAGCCCAAGTACTTTTGAAGAAAGAAAAGCAGCTGCAGCAGCAATAAACGGGAGAAACCCATTGTGGAAAAGGAAAGAAAGGGGGACAGACGACAGACGGATTGCCAAGTCGGTTCGGTAAGTTTGAATGGAGGAAGTTTCTTTGTTTCTTTGCACTTCGAAGTCAAGAAAACACATGTTCCGCAGTACGTGGTACAGGCAGAACGCGGAATAGCTTCAAAATCTGAAGGCGCCAGCCGCCAAATCTACCTTCCGACCTTCCATTCCGACCATCATTGTCGTTTGCCGAAAGTAAAAGCCTTAGAAAACCTAGAAATGTCATACAATAGTCTTCTTCTCAAATGTCTGTCTGAATTTATGAGAGGCTTTTTTGAGTATGAGATCAAAGAACTTGGTTCTGGTTGCATCAAAATCAAATTGCTTAGCCCTTGTCGAGGTTGCGCAAGCAATGCTGGGACACTTTTATGATGACTTCAAGAGCAAATTTCAAATAAAATTTATTATAGACCACAGCAAGAAGCTTTTGACGACGCTACAATTGTCTCCTCGTCGTCTGCCAAGGGTTAAAGAGCGATTTAATCTTAAGGTCTCAGAGTAATTTTTTGTTTTGTCATTGAAACCTTTAAATTTGTGCAGATGTTTGTCCGTTAAAGGCTTCATTGTGGTTGTCATCTCTGACTACAAGAAATCGTAAACTTAATTTTCTTCAAGTGGCGTCTCTCTCTTTCCCTTTGCTTTAGAGATGCTCTGTTCAGAATTACCGAAATGCAAATTGTGGCAAAAATGGTACATACAGTATTCCAACCAACAGAAAAAGAACCGCTTACAATGCATCCATCCATCAATCCTCTTTCTTTGCGCGCATTTTCTAGCTGCATCAAAGTTTTAGGCCAACATGCCGCCGGCTGAATCTCGGCAATTCGACCGCCTCTACGCACAATTAAAGCCATTTCGTAGGATTATCTATCGTTAATTACTCAATCTGGAGAGGTATAGGTAGAGGTAGAGGTGGAGGTAGAGGCGCGCAGCACTAAACGACGAACCGGTAGGTACGCAACATCGAATCCCTGGACTCGCAATGGTTTTCGCCAACAAGCCGCTCTCGACACAATTTTTGGAGGGTGAAAATGTTCTCACTGAAACGCCAGCTCTACCCCACTCTCCACCCCCCCCCCCTCCCTTCCGCCTTCCACCCCTCACTGCCACTGTATTTTTCGCAATAATGTTGACGAAATGTACACCGAAATTTTCGGTTGGAAACGGATGGATAGATGGGTTAATGGGTAGATGGATGGATTGATGGATGAAGACTCGCTTAATGACGCAGAAACGCGAGGCCCGCAACAAGCGAGCTCTCACAAAAAGCATGACGCTCACGACGAGCGAACTCAAAAGCGACGAAAATGTGAGTTTGCGGCAACAAGGGCTCACTAAAAAACCGGTGAAAACAAATCCCAAGTCATATGTAGGGTTGCTGCTGTTGTTGTTGTTGTTGTCGTTGTGATTGTTGTTGTGCTAGTCGCTGCTGCTGCTGCTGCTTCCTAGCTAACGTGCCAAAAATGGAAAATTTCGCCATTGCTGCGAGCACCGCATTTTGCATGACCAGAAAATTGACCGGAAATGACAGCATCATCATCATCAACAACAACAGGAACAAAAACAACAACAACAACAACAACAACAACAACAACAACAACAACAACAACAACAACAACAACAACAACAACAACAGTAACTACAGCAACAACACTACGAGCAAACAACATCAACCGAAAACCAAACAAATCGAAAACGGGTTTGCTTTAGGTTAGCTTCCATTCGCATATTGAGAGCATTCGTGTGCGAGTGTTTGAGTGTGTGTGTGTGTGTGTGTGTGTAACTGTGTGTGTGTGTGTGTGTGCGTTGCTTTGATTATGTTGTTTTCTCATCTCATTTCAGCCATTGTTTTCGTGTATTGAACGCTTTTCGGTGCATGAAGTCATCATGAGGAGAGACGAGAAGAGACGTCGTCTCTCAGTCAATCAGGAGGATTCATTGCTCGCATCTGTTTGGAATCATGACGGCGACTTGTGATGCTTGACGGCTGCCTGCCACATTACTGTTGAGATTTTTCTATTTTGTTGCAACTTATCGAGATTACGAGCCGAGTAACGGACGGCTTCACACTTTAAAAGTGCGAAATTTAATTTCAGCACGAAAACTTTTCGATTTGTTTTTCTTTCTGTATTTCTTTCATAAATTCAAAACATGATAAAGAAGAAGAAGCCAATTCCATCTCAGTTACTCTCCATTTTCATTACTTCCATTTTCAGTTACTCTCTCGGTTTCAAGTAGAGTGTACTCAAGATTAGCATCTATTTTTCTTCTATCTTCTATCTATTCCAGCATCGGTTTTTATGATAATTTCAAATGGCTTTGCCTTTCATATCGTCTTCCGGAATCGATGCTACAGAAAATATGCAATAAAATTCACAACAACCACAACAAAACAGTGCACAAAAGGGCACCTTTGCCGGATGCCGAGCGCCAACAACTCGAGACTTACGCGAAATAAGAAAAAAATTCTATCTCCATGATTTGTCTAAACAGCAAAAAGCACTCAAGATTGTTGCTTCCTAGCATAAAACTTCCGCCCCAGACTGCAGCGCCGACGCCGACACCGCCGCCGTCTCCGAAGCCGTCTCTGAAGAGTCGGCCCGAAATGGCCGGCCCATTGCAACTTTATGGCCGGAATGTGTTCGACAGCATTCAGGAAATAAAAATAAATTCGCAATGAATACATTCATTGATTCCGACACGCCATCGAAGGTACCTCTTACTTCCTCACCTGTTATTGTTGCTGTTGTTGTTGTTGTGTAAGTAAGGAACTTCCAACAAACCAACCAACCAACCAACAAAGAAATAAAGAAAGAAACGAACGAACGAACGACACCTCAACACATGGCAAAGAAGGCCAAACAGATTGTTAACGATACCGAAATTTTCAGATCCGGCGTATGGCGAATCGCACCGTCTTCACCGGCCCTCCTTCGTTTTGCCGCTGCCGCTTCAAGCCGCTGCTGAAGTCTGCGTGTATTCGGCCATGAATCCGGCATCCGTAGCAAGGAACGCCAGCCGAATGAAACGTTAAGAGCATTTTTCTGCAACACCATTTAAAATTCTGTAAACATTAAAACACTTTCCTCGAAATGCTGTGGATAATGGGATTGCTCGCAACTCGCTACCGCCGCACCGCCGCACCGGCGCCCCTACCACCCCTACCGCCCACCGCGCCGACAATACGTACTCGCTTATCTGTTACATCCGACAAGAAACACGATTATTTAAAGTCGTTTCGATGGTGTCGTTTCTTGCTGCTCGATTTTATTGCCATAAACGAGTTATACTCTTCTGCGCCATGGCCATCGCCACCACCGCTTATCATCCTTCCGGATGCACACCCCTTCACGATTTTCTCCCCTTCATCCGCTTCAGCAATGAATAAAATATTTGCCCGTAAACGTTGCGGGTTGCCACTGAACATCGAGCCCGGGCTTGACTGCTTCGTTGTGGGAACCGTACGCGCCCACTACTCTATTATTTACAGCACCGATCGAAGTGTTCGAACGCCGGGGTCTGGCGTTCCGAATCGAACAGGCCACGGATCGCAGCTCAGCTCGCCCCAACCCTTTCGTTTCGCTGGGCCCTCAGCGGAGTCGTTCTCGTTCTGCTTTGCCGCTTCAGCTGCATGTCAGTGGCGGAAGTATCACTGGCAAGAAATAGCACAAGATGCCGGAAGTGTTGCCTCCTCCATATCTCTCTCCTGCAATCTCCTGCAATCGCTGAGCTTCCGTACATGCTGGCTTCCATCGCCTCCTTCCCAGACCCGGCCATTTATTCGTCTGCTCCTCTTGTACACCGATGCACGCTGCGTTATTTTGCTTGTGCATTCGGGTCGTTTTTATTCAACGCCCGACTTCGTTTGCAGCTTTTTAACGGCACTCGGCGGACCCTTTTTTCACTATTGGCAGATGCTGAATACAGCCGGCATTGCAGCTAGTCGACTTCTGCCGTCGATACACCGTCGATACGCTTCGCCCGTGGCAGCTGTAAGAGGGCGCCGAGAGAAAAGAGTAATGCTGTAATGCAAAGGCGAAGGCGAAGGTGCAAAAAATCTGTGAAAGACTCATGAAAAATTTATTGGAAGCCGCAATGAATAATTTTTTTATGTAAAGTCACGACCGACAGACAAACAGTCAGAAGTGAGTGGAATGAGGCAAATTTTTAAGCTCTTTGCTGGAGCGTTTAAGTAGCTTAAAGTGAGGTTCATTCAGTTCCGGATGGCGGTAAGAGTTAATTAAGTTAGAGAAGGTCGGAGGACCGCAATAGGTTCGTTTAACGGTTTATACTTTATAAATACAAAAAAAAAAAAATAAGCAACTTGTCAAAATAAAAAGTAACACCAACCCATTTTCTTCTGGAAGAAGAATGGTACTTAAATAATTTATAACTAATTAACTTTATGTAAAACACTTTATGTATTTCTTAAGATTATGTTCTTGATGGTATCGTATAAATTGAATTTAATTCTTCTGTCAATTTGTTTGGTTTTAATTTTTTTTTTTTTTTTACAAAAGTCTTTACAAGTCTTATGATATAATTTTTCATTTTTTGACTACTTTTGTTTTATGGGGAGAAATAATGCCACTCCCTTCAAAGCTCTCGCTCTCTCCATTTTCATACTCACCTTTCTATCTTTCTCTTTGTCCATTTTTCTCCCTCACTCGTATGGATTTCTTTTTTTTTCTCTCAGAATCTCAAAGGATTTAAATCGATTTAATTGAGTACTCTAGAAAGGACAGAAGATGTAAATGGGTGTGAGTGTGCGTTTATTGGTAAATTATACACATACAAACGTACATACATATATACATAATGATACAAAATTGTATATTTAAACAAAA
Source organism: Conops quadrifasciatus (assembly GCA_949752815.1). Classification (NCBI taxonomy): domain Eukaryota; kingdom Metazoa; phylum Arthropoda; class Insecta; order Diptera; family Conopidae; genus Conops; species Conops quadrifasciatus. Next base: position 30,224,717 of record OX457080.1, on the reverse strand, counting down.
AGTAGATGCAGATGTTGTTAGCTGTAGACCTTGCCATGGTTATCATCCCGGTAGGAAATACCGATTACCATGAGAGAAACGTGCCTTTTTATTTTCGCTTGAAAAACAAACAAATTCATGACAGTAAAAATATAATTTCTACTCAGTAAAAGTTATCTACAAACACCATTATCTCGAGAAAATAATCAGAATTCAGATTCTTTTATGGATTACTTCTATTTTCAAAAGCCGAAAATAGTCTTAACAAGACGAAATTAAAACTTAAATTACATTCAAACCTGTTTTTATGCTGTATTTTTTACTCTATCGTACAATATACCAAATATAAATAAAAAGTATCTAATAAAAAATATTAAATTCCAAAAACTTTGAAATAATCAAACAACGTGTTTCTAGCCCTAATTTTTAAGCTTACGTACATATCTATGTGTATCTCGCCGTTATTTCTTAATGTTAGCTACAAATGTAGCTTTTACTAGTTAGTGAATAAGAAAAAGAATAAGAAGGTACTCTTCAGCCTTCCCTTGAGGAATCGACAATGAGAAGGTCGACGGGTGATGCCATTTCTCTTAACTCACATAAATCATCTCATTTTTTTACAAAAGGCTTTTGATTTGATATAGAGAGTACACAACGCTCTTTCACGTTTAAATCTTTGTTTAGATATTCTACAAATACTCTATTCTATCGTTTTTGAAGAGAGCTTCTCTCCGTATATTTATTCATAAAATTTTTCGCTCGCAAAATCGCTGTCCGTATTAAACGAAAACTCATAAGCTTTTTTTGGCTGCCAATCTAACGCCGACTACTACTAAAAGTCTTCACAAAAAGAGAACAAACGTCACTGCGTATTTTATTCTATGTACGTACCTACATACATAGTAGAGAGCTTCTTTTGTAGCTTACGCTGTAATCGACTTTTGTTTGTTTCTTAATCCATTTCCGCTTGGGGTTCCTACTGTTCTTAATGTTGGGAGAGAAGAAATATAGTGTAGGAATGTGAGAGAGGTAATTAAATGTGCAATTGCCACATCTCATACGCACACTAAAAAACATGACCTCGACTCTCTTTCATCACTTTTATAAGATTGTTTATGGACTTTAGAGCTTTTCTCTTGCCTAAAATTTCAATTAAATCGTATAAGAATTTGTGAAAAAAAATATCATGTTGTTTGTTCACACACACACACACACCCACTGACACATACACACGCACCACACAAATACAATAACACTTTCAGCCTGTTATTTCAGCTTTGCCTGAAATCTTACGCTCTTTCCTTCCGTTCGTTCGTTCGTTCGTTCGCTCGTTCTTGAGAGTATCGAATTATGTGAACGTAATTTAAGAACGGCATTGTTCAATTCAAGTAGGATTAAATCGAGGAATCGAGTGCAAATCTCTACCAATATAATCATTACGATGACGATGATGATGACAATAAGAATAAATTACAAAACGAAAATATTCAAAAACAACAGAGTATAACGATATCAAGAAGGCAACAGCATTGCATCAATAGCAATTGCTTTGAGAGAATAGAAGAGAGAAAGACAGAGAGAGAGAGAGAGAGAGAGAGAGAACGAAAGAGGGAGAGAATAACGTACGGGAAAGAAGCAAATCAAAGAAGCAATCATGTTTAGTTTAAAGGAAATTTTAAATGAATTTCCGAAAATAATAATAAAGAAAAAGACGATCAAGAATTTTTTGAAAATAATGGTTCTCTCAACAAAAGTTAATATTTTCAATATTGCATTATTTTTGAACTGGCAACATTTAACGTCATTGTGATGACATTTGACAGGTAAAAAACAGGAGGGTGCCACGAGGGTCCTTCATCTCATCCTTAGACCTAAAGAAATTATGAAATTATTGTTATTATTTTTTATTTCAGTGTCTGTCACTTTAGTTAAGAAGTAATTTTTTTTCTCTGCTGAAATTTAAAAACAATTTTTTTTTTATTATTTTATTATTTTTATTATTTTTTTAATTTTTTTATTTTTTTTTTTTAAGAGAAAAAATATGTACTCTTTAATAAATACAATAAATTTTTTTGCAGTTTTTTGCTATTTTTTGCTATCATTTTTGCCATCACTCAACTTCCTTCCTGCGTCTCTGCCATCATCTCCTCGCACTTATTCCTTTTTCATCTCCGAGTAAAACCACTTACTCAATACTTGCCCTCTTCTTCTTCTCCACCAATGCATTCGGATTTCCTTTCGGAATTTTTTCTCTTTCTCTTTCATGCTTTGAATAACAGATGAAAAGACCGTGGATTTACAATTTTTTCAATGCTATACAAAATTCTTGAAAATTTCTTGTTGCTTCTTAGTGCTCGTGCCACTTCCTTTCTCTCGCTCTCTCTCTCTCTGTGTCTCTCTATCTCTACCCTCTCTCACTTCCAATGACGCTCTCAGCTGCACACTCATCATTCAAAATGGACGCATCAAAATTTAATTTCATTGCTTTTTCCCACGGCGTCAAACGGAAGCAGCTAAGAGAAAACTGTTCACTCTTATACTTACACTCGCCTGCAATCACACACGCACACATGCACACACACACGCATGCACCTACCTAACTACATCCTCTTTTACTTTCTTCTATTTTCTAGTCTTATATCGTATTTCCTTTTCCCGAACGCCGGACCGGTCGCTGTCTGTTGCTGTTGTCTCTATAGAAATGTGTATTTGTGTGTGTATGTGCGTAAATATGAGTGTGTGTGTGTGTGTGTGTGTGGACGTTTGTGTGTATGGATTATGTAGTACTATAGCTGTTGCATTGCAAGCCATGTTTCGGCTTTGAAGAGTGTTTTGATTTTGTATTTTCTTTGTATTTTGTGTAAAGAGCTTGCTTTTAGCCACCACTATAGTCCCTCTCTCGCCCCCCCCCTCACCCTCTCCACCCCTCTCTCCCCGAAGTCAGTGCAGTTCTTATCGAAAATCATTCAGCTTTCTTCTTCTTACAGTGAGTCAGTCTGTCTTTTGTTTCGTTTTAATGTGCTTCGCTACAGCCGGCATGCATCTCACAGGACATGCTAATGGACGTGTACGTGTATGTATCGTATATCCGTGCTTACCGCCCCCATTTATTGCCCTCCAACGCTTGATGCACATCAGAATGTTTTCCAACGATTTCTCGAAATAATACTTCGGATTACGTTGAGCTCTAGCTGCGTTTTTTGCTCTTTCATTTTTCATTTTTTGTTGTTCTTGTTATTTGTATTTGTTTTGTTTTTTGTCTTATTTTTACATTTGTTGTTATTGTTATGATTGTCAATGTTGCCATCCGCTTTCGCCATTGGCTTATTTTTTGTTTTCTCTTCCTGAGAGTTCCTAAGAGTCCTTCGATTTTTCCCTTTCTCTTTCTCTCGCGCCATCATCCATGCCAACCTCGAAAAGGGTTAGCATGCTTCTATAAAAAACCTTATTTTCTTACCGCGAAAACCGTTTCGAGAAAACCTGTCCCATTTTGGCGATCTCATCTGGACTATAATCGACTGTAATCGTCTCATGTTCTCGAAGTCTCGTCTGGACATCACTTTTCGGTACCTCGTCTCGGCTAGCCATTCTGAGGTTCTGGTCTCGACTAAAACACACTGTCCTATTTTCGAAACAAGGTAATTGTCTTGGCTACCTGAAAAGCCTTTTAAGTCAATGAAAAACCGTTACATCAAGTGCTTTCAATTTTCATGAAGATAAAGTACTTCCAGAGAATTCGCGGATAATTTTCAGAACTCAGCAACTACGAGTACGTGACCCGCTTTATAGTACTTATTTCCTTGAGAGTTTTTTTTTTGTTTTGTTTCTTCTCAGGATAATAACTCAATTCTCGATTTTTTTTTTATTTTGTTCTTCGATTTTACTACTACAATATTTTAATTTATTTTCGAGTTTTGAGTTTGAGTTTTTCTGCTGTTTGTGAACAGCCGTAGAGACCCAAGACAACCGCTTGGTTGTTCCTTTGCCCGACTCCTGTTCTTGATACCTTGATTTTTCATGTTGTTGTTGTCGTCGGTGTTGTTGTTGTTGTTGCAATGCCGGGATTTAATTTTTCATCACCTGCAGCGTCCCGTTGATTTGCACGTGACGACATCCTTCGGTATCGTTACTGCTCTTTCTGGAAAATTTCACTGCAGCTCGACGTGATTTCCTGCTGGCGTTGCTGCCGCTGCCGCTGCTGCTGCTATCACTGCTTTGTTTTCCCAGGAATGTTGTTCAATTTCCCAGAATGATGAAAAATTTATACGAATTTTTTTTCCGCTCTGCTCCTTTTTATTTCGTGGTTTTTTTTTGGTTCCTGTCCTTGCTTAACTCATTGCTATTTTTCATTTATTTGCTGCTGCAGTTTTTGCTATAGAACGTATACGATATACTATAACTTCAAAAGAGCGACAGCAGAGACAACTCTATACCTGCCTCTGCGTCTGTTTTTGTGTCATTCTATGAGAAGTGTGTATTATTATTCCTTGAGCAAGATTCTCAGACTCGGAATCAAAGACTAAGAGGCCTGAGACTTTTTACTTGAGACTTGGTTTATTAAGAATTTATACATTCGACGCTCGGCATTACGGTAGACCTGTCTGTCGGTCTTTGAATGTGAGGACATGAGACCATGACGAAGACACTGAAATCTTGTGGTCCAAGTCAAAGTTACAAAAAAACGAAAAGAACGCTAAAAAGAACTGTCTCAAACGATCAAGGAGTATAGATTAGATAACCATATTAGGCGGTATATATTCGTTATACTCTCTCTCTCTCTCTCTCTCGCTCTCTCTCTCGTATTATATACGAAGAATTTCGAATTTCGAAATTTTCGAACATTTCGCCAAAAAAGATTAAGCTTTTAGTGATATATAAACATTTTTGTGAGCCATTCAATTACAAAAAAATACATTAAAAACCTTTTCACTTGACCATATTAATGCCTCTTTCCTCTCCGACTTCCTTACCCTGACCCCGCCGCCGCCGCCGCCGCCAACGGCCAACGCAAAGCAAACATTTTAAATTCAATTTGCGCGCAAATTTCGCCAAATATGAATTCAATTCACTTCTCGCTTTTTGCCACTTCTTCGTTTTTGTGTGTTTTTGTTTCGCTTTACAAGTCTCCATCACCAGCACCGTGACCATCGCCACCACCTACACCCTTCCCCACATTTCCCCACCCCTCCGCCCACACTGAGTTGGCAGTAATAAATTAATCCAATCGTATGTTTCATTCACTGAGAGAAAAGTTACAGACTGAAAATACTGCAATAACAGCTGATAACCAAGAACTCATAGAGCGGAGAGAGACATGGAGAGAGAGGGAGAGTTATGAAAAAGATGTGAAGGGTTAAAGAGGAGCATCCCACGAAACTCACAAAACAATAGAGTACTCATCTGAGAAGAGGACTCATGGTATTTTCCTTATAGGTGTATAGGTCGGAGGGGACCACTACTACCTAGCACTACTAGCCTAGCCTAGGCTAGCTTTTTCCAGCATAACCTAGCCTTCACTCCTAGTATTTTCCTTATACTCGTACATAGATGTAGGTAGCCGTAAATGTACTGGACGAAAAGGCTCCGCGAGGTCTAGCATGCAAAAATAACTTATCAAATATTGAAGACAGTAAATTTGGGTGCTCCCGGATTGGATAATTTCCGGACAGGTATACAATAGATTCTGCAGTTATATCTACTTAACCATTTATACTACACAAGGGCCGTATATGTACCGTATACTCGTATTTCATTTTATTAAAATTAAATGCATGTCCCTCCTCTTTCTACAATACATATATTCATCCAAAAAAACATAGCCGAATGGACGTATATATGTGCTATGTAAATACATACAAGTATTGTATACATATGTACATATATGTATTGTATGTCTGTGGGTGTCTGTCTGGGAGGTTGTGGATATTTCATTTGTTTGCTCGAGTGTACTCATTGAATCAATAATAAATCCATAAGGTTGCATTGATAAATAATTATCCACGAATATTTTTTAACGAATGGCTGCGTTCATGCAAAATGTTGGCATAGAATAGTTATAGCGGTGTGTGTGTGTGTGTGTGTGTGTGTTTAATTTAATTTGTTTTAATGAACACAGCAAACAAGAAACAACAGCTCAAAGAGTTTGTTTGTTTTTTTGTTGTTTTGAGTTTATTTTGTTTTTGTTTTCTTTGATACTCGTTTTTTTTTATTATTGTTTTGTTATTTTTATCATATTTCGCTCTTTTATTGCTCCATTTTTAATATTATTTCAACTTCATTTTGTTGTTATAACGCTTTTGCTGTTGCATCGCTCTTGCTGTTTCATTACTCTTGTGAATGTGAATGGTGTTGTTACTGTTGTTGTTTTTGCCGCATCGTTCCGAAGCTGATGCCACGAACGATGTTACACTGAGCGACGACGAGCAAAGGCTTTGAACTCTATCCGTAGCGATCAAAAGCTTAAAGCATTGACAGGATATACTCGTTTATACTACAGGAGTGTATGCTACAATAGTGTATGCGTGCATAGAGGGGTAAATGGGCGTGTGTGTGTGTGTGAAAGTTCTCCCGGATCTCAGCACGAATGAGTTAAAAAAACAATGAGTGCATACAGGTGTGCGTGTAAGTTCGTGTGTGTATGCATACATTAATACTTTTGGGCTTGTGTAAAACTTTTAAACTTTTAACCCTTTGCATTTATTTAACAATTTTAAGCCAAACATTTTTAAAAATCTCATTTAAATTTTAAAAAATTATTATAAACTTTTTTCTGTTGACAGAAAAATTTGAACAAATCCACGAAAGGTCGATGGATCGAAAGTGTCAGTTTGAGGTTAATGCCATCAACGTGAAGACCTTTTGTGTTGTTAGGCGCTTTTATGACAACTTTCTCCAAAAAAAAAGGAAGATAATTAAAACCATAAATACTTATAAAATACCTACAGAATATCTACAGAAACGTGTGTAAAGACAAATCAACGAACAAAAAGTGTTTAAAAGTGTTTTAAGATGGCGTTTAAAAGCGTATTTAAGATCGCGTTTAAATCGACAAAATCGACAAAACCAAAGACGAGTATTAAAGACGGTTTAAATGTGAATTTAAAATGTTTTAATGTGAGTTTAAAATGTTTAAAGGTGAATTTAAAAGAAGTGGAAGAATGAGTGTAAGAAAGAGTAGCTACAAATGAAATGAAAATTTCAAATTTCAAAATTTCAGTAATAAAAATGAAAATTTATTAAAAAGAATTACATTACATTCGTAATTGACATTTATAAGAGTGCTGTTTTGTTGTTGTTGTTGTTGTTGCTTTTTTCTTTGCCGACGAGTTATTTTTTATAGTTTTCTTCATGTTTTCTTTGCTGAACATAACCTCACAAAAGTGCCACCATGTACATACATACATGCATACATACATAAGTAACGTATATTCAGGTCTTATGTAAATATAGTTGTTGGTGTTGCAAAATCGACCGCAACAACAACAACAACAATTTACATCAAGCGTACCCAGATCTACGTAAAGACTGACCGACCGACCGACCGACCGACCGACCGACCGACCGACTGAGCAAACAAGCCGAATTGACCAACTTACCGGATACCACTAAAAACGGATGTAAACACAAAACGCAACACATGCTCGAGCATGTCACTAATGCTAACGTGTAGGTGCGTGTGTGTGTGTGTGTCGCATGTGAGTGAAGGGCATGAGTGAAGGCATGAGTCCGTGCTCGTGAAAATCCTAAAAAATAGTACGTTTCTAAACTAAGCAAATATTTACAGAAGAAAACAATAACGACGTGCCGGGATCACGAAGTGCGCTCGCCGAATGACATGAAATCGTTTCGGGGGAAAAATAAAAAAATTTCGGGGGAAAAATAAATAAATTTCGGGGGAAAAATAACTAAATTCCGGGGGAAAAAATACTAAACAAACACTCGCAAGTTCGGTATTAGGCATCAGCAACCCCCAACCCCCGAAGGAAGAAGTTTCCTTAAAGAGAACCGATTTTAGCGATTTCCAGCGAAGGGAAGGACCAGCAACAGCTGTTTCAAGAAAGCAAACGACGATGAGTGGAGCAGAAAAAACAACACCCAAAAACAAAATGTCAACAAGCTACTAGAGAACATTTTAATCAAAAAGGTCATTTTTCATAAAGACCATCGAGGCCATGCCTTAAGTTCTGTATCAGTTTTCCTTTTCCTACTTTTGCGTTGCAAGAAGGAAGAAGGAAGGAAGGTTCCAGGCTCCAGCTCGCTGATTCTAAAGGCAAAACTTGTAGTTAATTGTACCAGTCCTTTCTTCAGTACCACCACCACCAACAACAACAACAACATCACCACCAACAATTCTGTCTAAAAATGCAGGTGACTGGTCGCACAAGAAATTCAGAAGCTTCGTGACAATCAGAAACCGCGGGCAGGACGAAGTGTGCAGCGCGTAGAAGTCGCTGAAAGGATGAACAGCAGCAGCAGCATGATTAACGGATTCATGTTTTAGCAAAGATTACAACCAACCATCGCCGGCCCTGACTGACAGCCGACTGTCGGAGGACGACAAACGACAACCGAGAACCCGGCAATCGGCTACCAACTACCAGCAACCGAACACTACCGGCCGGCCCGAACGCACCACCACCACTGAGCCGTTTGGTCGGTACTTGTGTGGGTTTGTGGACGCACTAGCTCACTTTGGTGCGTCCGTTCAACAGTATGCAGCATCACACTGCTGCTGCTGCTGGTGGTCTCCTTAATACATTCACCGCCAACAACAACAACAACAACAACAACAACAATAACACAAAAGTGAAAACATTCGACGCGTTGGCGGCCCTCACCCCCTTCTTTGTGCTATCTTTCGCAGCTTGCTCCGGATCATGCTTTCGAATTCTTCGAAAAGTAGCTGTATTTGCTTTACATTCAAGGAATAGAACCTCATTCGGCTCTCTTCTCTCCTCAAAAGTTGTACGATAATGACTTTGTTATTGTTGTTGTTGTTGTTGTTGTTGTTGTTGTTGTGGTGGCTGTTGTTGCTATTGATGGCGTGCTCCTGCTGCTGCAGCTGTACATGTTGTGTTTTAATCCTTGATTAAACCAATGACAACAATCGATGCTCTGACGATGGCAACCTAATCGATCAACTGCCATCGCTCCTTCGTCATTTCATGGGCTCGGAGCGGAAGGGCTCCTTTTCCGATGGCCCCTGCTTTATCGAAGAATCAGAAGCCAGAGGCTGCTGCTGTTGCTATACAAAAAATTGTGTACAGGGTGTTTCGCTTCAAGAAAGAAGTGTTTCGCCTCTTTCGCTCGGACGATTATTAATTTCTTCGCAAAAAGCGATTGCTATTCGGTTTTCAAACTTCTTCTTCTTCCTCTTCTTTTGTCATTTCACTCAAATCGTGCCTTCTCCTAAGACCTGCTTTGTTTTTGTTATATTCTGTGATTTTCCGACTCAAGTGTCTTGATTTATATGAAGATTATGTACTCGTATTTACTCTGTTTACACGGTTCTCGGTAAACCAGTGGTATACTGTAGTGGATGGAGGGGAAGGGGGGTAAGCAAAGCCCCGCCAACAGAAGAAATGAAAAGAAAAATGTTATTATACCGTTTCTTTTCTATCTTTTATTTATTTCGTTGTACATTACATTTTAAAATTTCTCCACTAAATTTCCTTTCAATGAATTTCCGCCGCTTCCGCCACCACCCCCACGAATCTAGTACACAAGCTTACCCCTAAAACCGAACGTCTAATTACGCCACTGCGGTCGACACTCTTGTCCATTAGCGGCACCGTTCCTTTGAACAACAACAACAACAACAACAACAATGAAAATGAAAATGAAAATGAAACCGGCAACTAACCAGAAACAAATTGCAATATTCCAAATGATGATCAATGAATGAATGCAACGATGCATGCAAGCGATGAAGTAGAAATGTTGCTACGAAGCAGCAAAAGGCCGTATTTTTCCAACCAACGAACCAACGAAGAGGGATGAAACAATGGTCAGGTTGGTCAGTCTCGTATGCAAAATAAAAATCAAATTTAAGCATGGATGGTATTACTTAGCAACGAGTATTCGCTATCTCCTGGCAATCTCATCTGACAAACATCAATAAAACCATAAAATATCTTAACCTCAATCTCGAAAATATCAGTTTTCAAGGAACCATAATCGACAAACGTAATTTTTCCAATACAGTCGAAGAAAAGAAGGAAATATTACATTAATTTGTTTATCAGTTTATATCTTTTAAATATTATTATCGTATTTTCTATATGACTGTGTTTGAGACTACGTCTATTGACCAAAGTTTTCATTACGAGAACAGAACCTTAAGAGTGGCCTGGACCTACGAGTAAATAAGAAGGTTTCTTTTAAGAAAATCTTAAATCTAAACTAAATTTATACATGTATATATTCTTGGTCTTCATCGCATGGATCAATATCGCGTTAATCGAACATTTCTATATGTAGATACATATATACTCTATACGTAAGAGTATATAAACCGATACTTGAGTAAGTAAGTAAGGTTACATATGTCTATCGAGAGTACTTTTCTAAGACTTCTTCGACTTTTACTTTCCCAGAAAAACGGATCATTAAAAGTTCATTAAAATCATGGCGTACACCGAGGAAAAAAACGATATTTTAGCTTGTTTCGTGTTATTTAATATTATTTTATTTTTAATATTTTTAAAATTTGAAAATATTCTCTCTGGAAAAGTAAAAGTAAAAGTATAGTTTTTAACTGTTTTTCTTCTCATTTTTCTCTATGTCAGTTGAATAAATCAGTTGAAAGGAGGCCTCAACCAAAATCTCGAAGAAGGTTCCGAAATTGACTTGAGGGACTCTTTACGATTTCCATTAGTTCTGAACTCTGCTGATTCTGGCGACCTAATTTTATGTTGGGTAAATGTAGAGCGGCCGGATTATACTACATCTGGCTTCACTCTTGTCCCGGAAAACCCAAGGTCAGGCTCTTCGTTTGTCCCTTGACATTACTTTTTGGTTTGTAACACGCCACTAATAGACGACTTGTGGTTCTCGCCTCGCCTAAACCGGATGAAAGACTTCAAACTTCAAAAACTTTCACTTCCGCTTCAAAGAGTTACCTTTCTATCAAATTTGTTAACGCCCCGCCCCAATTGCTCCAATTTATTAACGAATTCGCCGCCAATTAAGCAAATAAATAATTCGTTTCGGAAGAGGCTTAAAACTAATTCATCCCACATGATCCCCGCCGAGCCGCACCAACCGGTCCGGACCACGTCACCCCATGCTTCGGCCCTAACAAGTAGTCTATTACTATAGCGTGATAACTTCTACCTTTACCGCCCCAAATCTTACCATCTTCTTCGTTTAAACCAGACTGAATAAAGTCCTTTAGGTTTTTTTAAAGAACTTTTTTTTATGCAGTCTCCGTTTCTTGGCGAATTTGCCGTAATTTCCGGAAGTTGAGGCAAGTGAATTGCCTCTCATCCTCCACTCCCAACTTCAGCCCTATCCTTGTCAGCAGCATCGTCGTCGCATCCTTGAATGAGCCGAATTTTAGCCAGTCAACCGCTCGAGCACGAGCCCGACCCAAGGTCGTGTTAGTCGAACGGTTCGCGGCCGCTGTTAATTTATTATGAAAATCTGAGCAACTTAAATGGTATAAAATGGTATAAAAATTATTACAATTTATGTGTTTCCGAAGTTAGCAGCGGTTATACGACAAACAACCGCACTTTAGCACGCACACACACACACGGCATACTAAACTTGCACACGGCAAACGGCACGGCAGGGCACACGGCTTGCGGTATGCGGTATGCGGCATACGACATGCAGCACGCTGAGAGCGCCGCAAGCTGCGCGGCGTGTTTGTTTAAAATTAAATATTAAATTTTAAAATGCGGCTAGAATGCGGTTGCCCATCCAGGCAACACGGCAACCCTCTCTCAACGTTTCTCTCCACAACTTTTTCTCCCGCGCTCGCACTCTCTCACACACTCGTGTGCCTCATGGACGTAGCGTAGAGAGTATAATAGAGCGAGCATACTCGTTGTCTCCATCGTATAATTATACGATCATTTTTTGTTTAATTGCTATAAAATATGAAAGAAAGCAATAAGAAAGAGTTGTTCAGGGAATGCCGGCTGAAGGGACGCACGGGCGGTGTGTTTAAATTCAATTAAAAGCAATAAAGCTTGTACTCAAAATGAGAAAATTATTGCTTTTTAATGTAATTTTGTATTTTTATTGCAATAAAAAATTGAGGAAAACAGCAATCATGTGACATTTGAAGTCCGAACTGATGAAGAGCATTAAAACAGGAATCAGAAACGAATGGACGCAAGCCTGTACGACTGTCATAATCAATGAATGAATGTTATGAACTGACATGCCCTGTCATGTGAACCTTTACGATTCACGCTAAAGCATTCATTGAACTAACAAACCTTCTACAAACGACAAATTCTTGATGTGCCGAGAAGTCAGTGTGCTGGAATCACATCAAAAAGGTGCAGGATAACATACAAATTGTGTGTACCACTCTATTTTCGAAATTTTTATCTGCGCCTCATCAATTTCTCGTTTCTTCTCATGCAACACCATCCGGAGCTCTGGCGCTCTTCTTTCCTTTCGTTTGACTTCAATTTTTATTGTCATCGCAGCGCAACGCAACGCAAAGCGTCACAACGTAATACAAAGTAACGCAACGCTGTACTGTTGTGTGCCGCAGCGGGTTCGTTGCAGCAAAAGTTTTTACCACGCTTTAAATTTATGACTTTTATTTTCTGATTTATGATGAAGCAACGAAGTGAGACGCCATAGAATGAACATCATGAACACCAGCAGCAGCAGCAAACAGCAACAGCAGATATAACAACAACAACAGCAACAACAACAACAACAGCAGCAACAACAACAACAACAGCAACACTACTGACAAATAAGAAAAATGCAAAAAAGGAAAAGCTGTTTGCAGCTGAGGTTTATTTGTTTATGTGTGTGTATTGGTTGATGAAAATGCGTCTAAGTGTGTGTAGGTGTATGTCGGCAACATCCGGCTCCCGCCAGAAATTAACGCAAAACAATAAAAACAAAGAATCGTAAAAGTTTTTATTATTCGACAACAATAAAGTCACTTGTAGCTGTTCTCTATCGTGTTTATACGCAAGCACACGTTCACGCTTACGCCATTTGCTCATTCCACACACCCAACCACCACCCTCCCCCCCCCCCTACCCACCATTGCCACCTCCCTCAACCCTTCCCCCCACAATACAAGCACTCTCCAAATTTTCATCTCGTTACTTACGGATTGCCTGAAAATACCGAAATAGTGAGGTACCGAGCAGGTAAGGTTATTTATGTAACTATTCCCCTTCGCGCCCCACCCTCCCCTCATATCACTTCTTCTTCACACACACCCCCCTGCAGCAATCTCACTTCCTGCAATAACCCCTTCCTGCTCTCAGGAATTATCGATTCCCGAATACAAAGTGAAGAACATTAATTTTTTGCACCGAGTCTGTTGTTTAGAAGTTTTTTATTGTTATGATTACTGGTGTTGTTGTTGTTGTTGTTGTTGTTGTTTTTGCTGTTGTTGTTGCCTTTAGTTGCTATTGTTTCTATTGTTGCCACCAGAAGCTTTGTTTCTTACGGGTAAAAAATATAAAATTATCTTAATATCATTTTTATACGAATGGACTCTCTCCCAATTATTTCTACCAATCCCACAAACTCTCTCTCTCTCTGGCAGTGTTGCCATATGAAAAAGCCGAAATCATCTAAAAGTCTTTCCCAAAGCGTAATTTTTATGCCCAAATCAATTAATTAAACAACTGAAAAATAAAAAGTGAAAATTAAAAACCTATAAATAAACCTTAATATATGTAAGCTTACCACGATTTTTTAAACCCAATTTCGATCCCTTAACTCTGGGAAATCTTGCCCGTCAAAAGAAAGGTCTTGAAAGGAGAAAGAAAGGTTGCTAACAGGTCTTTGGAGAACGCAGAAAGCTATTTTACAACAAAATTAAGACGTCAGTACTAATAACTCTTATGAAAATTAATGCTAAACCGGCAGTTTCGAGAAGAAAGACGAAAAACGCGGTTTTCTTTTGGATTTTTTTAAAAACCTTTAAGTTAATAAGTTCCCATTTCTTTCAACCCAACAAATTTGTGGGCCTTGAGGCCACATGAAGATTCTGTTTAGATAAAATGTTAAAAAATCAAAGGTTTTCAAAAAAATTTAACATAATCGAGTTTTGATAACAGATGAATACATTTTTTTGAAAATTTTATAAAAAATGCGTAAATTTTATAAGAGAAAGCAAAAAGATTTAATTGGCCGTAATTAATTTTTTTTAAATTATCGATGTTATTTTCTGATGGAAAACAATCATTAAATGTTGCAATTCAATGACGACTGGCGGTTTCTTCTCAACCTTAAAACACCCTTAAGCTGATTTATTGAGCATAACAAAAACCGCAGAAATCGTATGAACATTTAAGAAACTATTTTAAAGAAATTAATAATGCTCATCCCTGCTCAACCTTTAAGAAGAGCGAGTATCACAGACAATAAAATTAAGATGTGTTTGTGAGTAAAAATCTCATTCCATTCTCGCTCTTCCTCTCCCTCTCAGAGACGAAAGCTTAATGGCATTGTGATAAAACTTTAACCCTGATGAGATTTGGCAAGTCTCAATGTACAATGTATGCAAGATGATGACTTCAGTTTCGGTTGATGACTAAGACTTTAGTTGCGTTTGATGATGATGAGTACAGTTCAGTGGCTGATGATAAATTCGGTTACTCATTCTCATTCGGATCATGATCCTGTACGCGCATAATTCGAATCTTCAATAAAATTTACAAAGTCAAAAGGTAATAATTTTTATGGAAAATTCAATACTATTCGCTCAAGCTCCGAACTTGTAGCTACCAACATAACAGTGCCGTCTCACTCCAGCTCCCCGCCCCTTGGCGTATCTCCCTGCGCTCTCCTTTACCACAAGATGCCAAGAAAATGTATGTACCTACTCTTCTTTAATGTGCTATAAAAATTCTAAAAAGCAATTCAAATCAAAAATTCTTTCAAATCAATTCAAAGACGACTCCTGTAACGACACTGGCTGGCTGGCTTCTTCTTCACCATCATCCCTCCCGTTTATGTCACCGCCCCGTAACTCATTTCATTGCATCTTCTGCATCTATAAAAAGCTTAAGAATTTGAATTTGGAAAATTTTTAGTACAAATCCTTGGCGTGTCCTCGTGAAACGTGAGCAAATTTCGATTGACAACTTTGTGTGTTGTACGGTATTCGTCTGGCCGTCTGTTCGTCTGTCCGACCCGGTCGTTGCCAGTTGGTAGGTAGGTAGGTACACGGGCATAATGGTGTAGTATCATTCGTTGAAGTGCGTACGTACGTAGGTACATCTTACTCCAGACAATGAAAGAGTTGAAGCAAGTACGAGTAACAGAAAACCAACAACCAACCTTTCTTCAACTTTGAAATCATTCAAACATAAAATCTTTTTCTTCCTCCTGCTCCTCTTGTACTTCTTCTTCTTCTTCTGATTCCTTTTCTTACTTTACCTTGATGTAATTCTTATCTTTTATGCATATTCTATGACGTATGTGCATACGTACATACGCTGGAAACGGCTTCAGGTCACCGAGCACCCTACATTAAATATCCACAAAGGGGTATATAAACATATGTATACATATACGAGTGTATATGTATGTTTCTAGCTATAATAAATACAAAAATTGCACAGTATATTGCATGATTGATTTTGCAAAGATTCACGTCAAAGATTTCAATCTAGTACATAAATGAAATGATTGCTTTTTTATTATTGTTGTTGTTAAAAGAATCATTTCAATTCAGAGAGAGAGAGACAGAGAGAGAGAGCACTTTATGTTATCTTTTCACTCGAGTTGAATCCTTAAGATTTATTCTTAAATCATTGAAAAATGATTTCTCATTGAAAAGTTTTTATGGATTTTTAAATTATTGAATTAAATTTTAAATGCATTTCGAAACCTTTGGTGCTAGAATCGTTTCGATTCCATTGATTTCGACTTGAATTTCAGGGTTCAGCCATTGTTCGTTTTACCTTTGGAATATTGTACAATATACGACCGTTTAATCAGCGTCACATCGTCACATCGTCACATCGTCAACGCAGGGTTAATTTTTGGGTCGACATTTTAAAGAGCAACATTTCTGATAATATCTACATAAATAAAATCGTTTTAGAACATTTTCGAATGCTACAAAAATTGTACAATTTTTTTTTTTTAATTTTAAAAAAATCTTTGTGGTGCTGCGCGCTCAACGTGTCGACAACACGTAAAGATTTTATTGTAAATATATTTTTTTAAATTATATTTTAAAGCAAACCGAAACCTTTTTCTTTGCATTGAACTTTATTTGGACGATTTGCGCACAGACTTTTGGTCGATATGATTTGTCTTTTTATGGCAAACCCTAACCCTACGCCCCCCGCGCATGTACTTCCTGCGGGCATCCTTCACTTTTACGATCCTTAAAGCCATTTTATTGCCACAGAAACACTCGACTCTATTAAAACCGCTCACTCTCTTCTCTCAACGTCAACGTCATCATCGTCTTCGTTGTCGTCGTCCACCTACGCCTAACTCTCATTGCCCTTTACACCCATCACCACCACTGCCGCCGCTCCACTTTCCGTGCTTCAGGTTTTTTTGTATTTACAATTTTAACAGCGTACTCTTTTTTATTGACATCAAACATAAAAATGCCAATGGCCACCACCGCTGCAACGTGACTCGCCGCGACGCGCCACAACTCGACGCAACGCAACGCAATGAATGGTATGCAAAAGAGGCACGATTTACGCGGCCAGAAAACGCGTTTTCTCCCGTTTCGTGTCTCAATTTTTGCATTTTTAATGTGTTTTTTTTTATGTGCTACTTTAATTGGATTTAATTGCATTCACCGCCGTTACGTGGCGCTTTGTTTCATTCGATTGCGAATGCATCCCACTGGCACTCTAATGAAGCGTAGTGAGAAAGGTGCTACCATCGATGAGATGATTTGTAAGAAGGTGGAAGAAAGAAGAGAAAGGTTGGAGAGTTTCCCGAAATTTTAGGAAATTGTTTCGTCTCATGCACATCACTTGAATAGTCTCTTAAACAACCAACAATGTCAAACCAACAACGGCAAAAACTCTATCTCAAGCTCTATCTCTATCTCTATCTCTATCTCTATCTCTATCTCTATCTCTATCTCTATCTCTATCTCTATCTCTATCTCTATCTCTATCTCTATCTCTATCTCTATCTCTATCTCTATCTCTATCTCTATCTCTATCTCTATTTCTATCTCTATCTCTATCTCTATCTCTATCTCTATCTCTATCTCTATCTCTATCTCTATCTCTATCTCTATCTCTATCTCTATCTCTATCTCTATCTCTATCTCTATCTCTATCTCTATCTCTATCTCTATCTCTATCTCTATCTCTATCTCTATCTCTATCTCTATCTCTATCTCTATCTCTATCTCTATCTCTATCTCTATCTCTATCTCTATCTCTATCTCTATCTCTATCTCTATCTCTATCTCTATCTCTATCTCTATCTCTATCTCTATCTCTATCTCTATCTCTATCTCTATCTCTATCTCTATCTCTATCTCTATCTCTATCTCTATCTCTATCTCTATCTCTATCTCTATCTCTATCTCTATCTCTATCTCTATCTCTATCTCTATCTCTATCTCTATCTCTATCTCTATCTCTATCTCTATCTCTATCTCTATCTCTATCTCTATCTCTATCTCTATCTCTATCTCTATCTCTATCTCTATCTCTATCTCTATCTCTATCTCTATCTCTATCTCTATCTCTATCTCTATCTCTATCTCTATCTCTATCTCTATCTCTATCTCTATCTCTATCTCTATCTCTATCTCTATCTCTATCTCTATCTGAGTGTTATCCTTTTTCTCTTCCTCTTCCTCTTTCTCTCTCCCTCTCTCTACCTCACTCTCAATTTTTATCTATTTTGTGCTACTAGGTCTATCCGGATTTTTGTGGAAATATTAGATTGGAAGCGCCACTAATGACAGGAGAGATCACCCCGTCACCCGTCCTCCCCCGCCTCCCCCTCTCCCACCTTCCTCATCCGCCCCTCTCTTTTGGGTTTTTTGTTGTCTGTTAGTGTAGGTGAATCGTGTTTCTTGCTCTCATTCTGTTACTTTCTGAACTCGTCTCTCCCTCAATGCATCTCTTTTGCCTTGCATCCATCCCTGCCTCCATCTAAGCATCCATATGATCTCTCTTACTCTCTGTCTCCGTCTCTCTGTTCATTTATTCTTGCTGCCTTTGTCAATTGTGGCAATATTTTCTCATTTATTTAAATAAATAAATAGCCACACAATCATTCATTGGTTAAACAACACTTTCTGCCATGAATAATCAATAGTACGTTCTATATGCATATGCATGTATGTGTACATATGTATATGTCCTCTCTCTAAACAGTTTTCTTAAATTTCAACTTTTAACGAATGCTGGTAGAAACTAAATTGTTTATAGACTCTTCTCTAATGTTAACTCTCACAAAAAGATTTTTTTTGTTGCACGCTCAATCTCAGCCATAAACACAAACACCATACCCTCTCACCCATACACTGCAACACAAACCTACCCACAAACATATTTTGCCTGTCAATAGTTTCTTCTTCTTCATTCAGGCATTCAAACTGATTGACGAACCAACTGAATGCAATGAATGCATGCGAATATGCATGCGATAAGCATGATTTGTCACTCGCAACTACGAACATGGTCATTTATTTTCCATAAAGAATGGCACAAAGCATGAAAGCAAGAGAGAGAGAGAGAAAGAGAGAGAGAGGCAAGAAAAGAGTCATATCTACATACATACATACTAGACGGTTTGCATGAGACGTCTCGAATGATTCGAAACTTACATAGCAACATTTTTGCGTTGATACAGTGCTTCCATTTGATTTCGATTCAAGCCGTGACTATCGAAAGCATATGTGGCAATGTTTTCGGCAGCGCTTCCAAAAGTCACCGCTTCATTTTGAAAGCAATAGAAGCATTTCAAAAAAGCTCTAAAACTTTCAAGACGTCTTGAACAAGCCTTCGAGACGTCTCATGCAGTCCTCTAATACATACATACATACATATGTATATGAGAAGTATGAACACACTGTACGTACGCACTACGCAGTCGTAAGTACCCAGTTGAAATCTGAAAACAGTAGAACTGCTTCTCAAACATTTCATTACTTTTATTGCTTGCCGATTTCATGTTTTTTTGACATCCTTTTTCCTTTCGAAGTACCTTTTTTTTCATTTTTGCTATGAAATTAAACAAATTTTGCTGTTCATTTTTAATATGTTCATTATAATTGCGCACATAAAAGTATACTAAGCTAAAATCGAGTAAAAAATATCATTTTTTCAAACATTATTTTTAAACATTTTAAGAAATCCAGATCTGGAATGCTCTCGCTTCGGTTTCTTTTTTCAGCACTTTTCCTTGGTTTGTAATTTTAATTTAATTTAATTTCATTGTATTACAATAATACAAGACATATTAAGATTTTTTAAAAGTTAAAAATTAAATAATATAAAATTCAACGTGGCTAAAATACATAAAACAATACCTTCGTCATACCTTCTCATTGCCATTCCCTTTTCATCAATAATCGTTAAGCGGAGATTTTTTACAACCGAGCAATTACGCACATGCATGCGTGAGTGAGTGTATGTATTTGTGTTTGTGCATTTGTATGTCAATATGGAAATCTTTGTTACCATCGTCGTCGATTGATGTTGGCAACAGCGCATTGCCTAAATTGGCTGCTAACACGTTGTTTGTCGCATTGATCTGATCTACCCTCTCTCAGGCCGCACTCGCCTCTCTTTGCCATCCCTCTGGCTAATGTACGAGTATGCGTGGGTTAAGGATAAGCGTATGTTTATGTAAATTGTACACACTGGATATATACATATTCATACATACATACTGGAATGGAATGGAATGGAATGGAATGGAATGCGGATTGACAGGAGTAACGATCTCGGATGAACGACGACTGATTTATCATTCCTTTTCATTATCGTTTGTTTACTCAACAACGGCCTATTATTGTTTTAGTTGTTGTGTTGGTGTTGTTGTTGTTGTTGTTGTTGTTAGATTTGTAATGCTGGGCCTTGTTAACCTTACTATTGTTATTACTGTTGTTGTTTGTATGTGATTAAAAGCAATTAATTACCATTTTGATTCTGATTTAGAATAAATAACCAAAGAGTTGTTGATGCTACTTGTCCTGCTGCTGCTGCTGCTGCAGCTGCTGCCGTCTAAAATAAGACATTAATTTGTCCAATAAACACTGAAATATTGAACACTGATTACATCGCAAACGAAGTGTCCAAAAAAATGCGCATATGTTCAACATGAAAGCTCTTGTAAACAGTTCAAAACCATTGAATTTAAAAAAACTCTTAGAGAAAACTAAAGCTAAATTTGAAAATAAAATATGAAGCCTTCACTATGTCTGTAGAGCATTGAAATTGAATTTAAAACTTTAATTTTTAAGATGAGCGTAAATTTATTTACGAAAATATAAACATTAAAGACGACCTCAAAAATTAATAAAATCACTTTTAAGCAATTGTTATAAATTCTAATAGTAATCTCTTTATTTTCTGCAATAAATTAAATAGTTTTAGAGTTATTAAGCAAAACTCATGGCACTAAAAACCTATTTTGAAATTTTAAGCCTTTAAGAGCTTACAAAAAATGTTAAGCTTAAGGAAAAACGTAATTTTAGATTATAATTTGGCTTTCAAAAGAGCCAAATATGAGAGGCTGGGAAGGTCGAAAGTTTACATTTTATAAAGAACTCCATTTATAGTCCGAATACTTCTAATTTTTTGTTTTTTCAGGCGTTTTGCAAATAAAAAAAATTTACAACTCTAGCAAAATTGTTACTAAGTACCACCATTTCCTGCATATTTCGTATAATATTTTTCTTGTTCCCGAAGTCTTTCACCTGCTCCACACTTCGTCCTTATCCTCCCCCTCCTCCTCCTCCTCCTCCTCCACCACTATTCTTGCATCCGTTCCTTCCTTCATGACTTCCATGAGTTTGAGTCAACAACTTTTTCCTAATCCTCTCACCTCAGTTGGCTAAAAAATATTCTAATTTGGCTAACCATAAATGTGAAGGGAAGTGCTTTTTGAAGAGCATCACAAAAAGGCAATGACAACCACAAAAACAACAACAGCAGCAGCGACGGCAGCGGCATTAATGGCATCAGAAGCAACAGCCAAACAGTATTCAACAATAGGTACAAGATCCATATTATTTTTTTAGATTGTTATTGTTGCCGTTGTTGTTGTTGTTGCTCTTGTCCTTGTCGTTGTTTTCTTTTTTTTATTGTTGTCTTGTTTTTATTATCGTCCTTGCCGTTGCTCTTGTCGTCCTTTGTCGCTGTTATTGTTATTGTTATTGTTATTATTATTATTGTTGTCCTCGGTCGTTATTATTATGACTTTTTACTGTCCAGTTGCATTAAAATTTCGCCCTGCCTTAACAAGTGACAATAGCAACAAAAACAGCAGAAATAACCACACACACAACAACAACAACAACAACAACAACAACAACAACAACAACTACTACAAACTACCCTTTACTCGTATTTACTCGCAAGGAAAACTTTTCGGAACTGAACTAAAGTTTCTCGGCAACCGCACTATGTAATGTCAAAAGTCACCGGCTATGACCGGTAGCGAAGCACAGTGACCGAGGTCCAGTGTCCAGTGCCTGGGCTTTTTTTTTTGAAGGTGCGAGTACTTTTGACCTGCGCCAATGCGATACAATTCGGTCTAGTTTGAGTCAATCCAGCAACGGAAATGGACATGCAATGATGGCTAAAGGAATCAAAGTGACCACTGTGTGGGTGTGGTTGTGAGTGTGTGCGCATATACGTATGTATATGAATGCAATATACGATTTTTGCACATACAAAAAAGGACAACACAAGAAATGGCGCGTTACACGAGACAAGACCTCTTTTATTTTTTGGTGATGCCAAAAACCAACGCACACAACATTTGTACCGCATTGTGTTGCAACCGAAAAATAATTTCAGCACATTTTAAATTTTCAATGTTTTACAACAACAAAAACATTTAACATTTTTTAAAACAAAAGCAAAAACTTTTAAACAGAAGACGAAAAAATCGCAAAAGAGAGTAAAAGTCGTTAGAAGCGAGAATAAGAGAATGCAAAAAAGACAAGCAAGATGAGTCCTATCGAACAAAATCATATCGAATACAGAATCGCCTCGAACTTAGACGTCTCAAGCAGAATCGCCTCAAACAGAATTGCCTCAAGCAGAATCGCTTCGAACATAATTGTCTCAAGCACAATCGCTTCAAACAGAATTGCATCAAGCAGAATCACTTCGAACAGAGAATTGCCTCAAGCAAAATCGCTTCAAACAGAGAATTGCCTCAAACAAAATTGCTTCGAACAGAATTGCCTCAAGCAGAATCACTTCGAACATAATTGCCTTAAGCATAATCGCTTCGAACAGAATTACCTCAAGCAGAATCGCTTCGAACAGAGAATTGCCTCAAGCACAGTCACCGCGAACGAAAATATATTACTTTTAGTAAAAAAATAAAGAAAATTTATGTATTTCTTAAAAAAATTCATTTTATCAACAAACTAATTCACTCTGGGGAAAATGAATTTTTTTTTATTAAAATTAGTAACAAAAAAAGGTCAGCACAATGAAAACTTAATTTCTTTGAAAATAAGTTCATTGATTACGATTAAAGTAAATTAATTTAATTGAAAATAAATTCATTTTATCGACGAATTTATGCATTCTGACGATAAGAATTTTTTTATTTCATTCAAATTAAATTCATTTGACTGAAAATAAAATAAAATTCTGTTTATTAAATAATTAATTTCAATGAAAAGAATTAAAAGAAAAATATTAAGTTAAAATTATATTTTAATATTAAAATATTAAAAGAAAAATATTAAGTTTATTTATTATTTTATTATTTTCTTAAAACTAAAACTAAGTACATTTAATTGAAAGCAAATAATTTCATTCATTGTATGAAAAACTGTATAAATTTCGGACCTCTTTGAAGCGGTAATTTGTACGTAACAAATCGTTTCAATGAATACCAATTTTTAAACAAATTCATTTAAGGTTGCAAAGTTTTATGTCATCGACTGACTAAATGACAGACTGACTGACTGGCTGACTGACTGACTGGTTGTCGGCTGACCGCCTGCAGCGAGTTAAAAATCGAATACATTTAAATACTTGCTCTATTAAAGAGCAAGATTCTCTTGAAGAGTAAATATTGAAAAATTGAAATATTATTACAATTTCATGAATTAAAAGGAAATTCGAAATTCGAAATTCGCGCCTCCGGAATGAGACAATTTCACAACAGAAGAATAAAAAACAACATTGTATGAATAACAATAGCCAAAATACTGTGTGTTTGTATATGTATATGTAGGTTTGTGTGTGTGTATATGTAAATTATTCGCATTTAATATTCCTATGGTTGTTGTTTTTGTTGTTGTTGTTGTTGTTATTGCTTTTGGTATTGTTTAAGAGCCACAAGCATATAAAGTTAAATTTTGACCGGGAACATGTTGCTGCTGCTACTACTGTCATTGCTGCCATTACGTCCAGTGACAGTTCGCAATGCAACAACCATTGACAAAACAACAACACCAGCAACACCAACAACAACCGAAACAGCAACAAAAAAAACAAGAGTATGCAAATTTATAGCCTTCGAAATCTTTTAAAGTAATTTTCGAAATAAACACAAAATATATTTCGTAGCATGTAAAATCATTCATATTCATATGGAAAAATCACTCAAATACAACAACAAAAAAAAAACTGTCGCATACACACACACACACACACACTTACGCAAACACTCCATACATACAATATACTCGTACTATTATAGCGTTGTCTCTTCACTTCCGTTTTCCGTTTTCCGTTTAATAAATTATGTCGATGGTGTCTAAAAAACTATTTTTTTTTTACCCACAAAAAAAAGGTCTCAAAAAAGACAACAAAAATTACACACAGCACTCCGCAGACTTGACAAGACACTATGCGGATATTTGCACGTGTGTGAGTGTGTGTGGCTCTGCATCTGCCTGTGTCCATCTCTGCATCAACAGGAAGCGCATAAAGCATATTGTTCTTTGTTGTTTTCTTCTTTTTTTTTTGCTTGTTTTTGTTTTTTGATTTTTGTGTACCTGCTGCCTTTTTGGAAAACGCCGCCATTTTGTGTAGTTTAAGCGCTTTATGGTTTTAAATGGATGGATAGACGCGTACACGGACGATAGAATGGTCATAGGGGCAGACGGACGGACGAACGGACCGACAGACGACTGACGATCAAAAAAATTAAAATATGTGTCAGATTTCAAAATATTTCAAAGCTTAAAAACATAACGAAAAGATTAACACAAGCTAACAAAAAATTTTGAAATGTCCGTTCATTAAATGTAAGAAAAAAATACAATAAAATTTTTTTTTTAAATTAAATTCTGTACTTAATAAAGGCGTACGTAGAAATTTTAGAAGTTGAAATTAATTTTTCAGAAATCTGACATAAAAACAAAAAAAAAAAAAATTAAAATAATGGAAATGTGGCAGATAAGAAAATAACACAATAAAAATTTATAAAAATAAAAAAAATATAAAAATTCAATTTTGCACTTAATAAATACAATCGTAACAATTTCAGAAGTTGAAAGAAATTTTTCGAAATCTAACACTAAAAAAAAACACAAAAAACAAAAAAAACACAAAAAAATTAAAATAATGAAAATGTAGCAGATAAGAAAAGAATACAATAAAAATTTTAAAAAATTAAAAATTTAATTTTGCAATTAATAAATACATTCAAAGAAATTTCAGAAGTTGAAAAAAATATTTTGGAGATCTGACATTAACAAAAAAAAAAACAAAAAAAAATTAAAATAATGAAAATGTGGCAGATAAGAAAATAATACAATAAAACTATTAAAAAAATTTTTAAATTTAATTTCTTTAAATTAAAATTAATTTCTAAAAATTTTCAAATTTTTAGCTAAAAACCAATTGTTTCAGCTAAAATTTAAGCATTCTTTGAAACACTCTAACACTCTACTAAAACAGGATTTACCTAAAATTCTAATTTCTTCAGACTTTAATATTGATTTTTGTCAAAATCCTAAAATGATATGCCAGAAGGGTCAGTAGATTCGTGATAAGTGGGCACCAATAATCTCGAAAAGCGGCATAGATTTGTTTGTTGTACCGTGTATTTTTTTATTCTCATCCCAAAGGAAGTTACTTTCATTTGTATGCATGTATGCACGGTTGTTTTTGTTGTTGTATTTATTTTATTATATCCATTATATTCATACAATTTTTATCATATCATCATATGCTGCTTTCTAAATCCATCTTTGTTTTATGTTTTAATTTTTTTTTTTTGTTTTTGTTTTTTATTGCATTAAAATTTTATTCAACTTGATGCATTTCGTACGTTGTTTTTGTACGTAATATTTTCTTTTTTTTTTTGGAAAGAGTTTTTTTGTGACACAATTTTTTAATAAAGCATTTTTGGTAATCAATTTTTTCACGGGATATGATTATTTTTATGAATTTTCTAATGAATGAATGAATGAATAAAATGATTATTAATTTCGACCAAAAAAGGCTGAAAAGTGTGAAAATCAATTAAATAGCTACAAAGTTTATCACAATAACTTCATTAAAATTTCTTAAATTCCATTCCATTTTAAAATAATTAAAGGAAGTTTAATAATTATGCAGCTAAACGAGTACAAGCAGTGGCTATTAATTGCCGAAAATTCATTTAAAGAGGACAATATTCTCTGCAATTATCGCTCTAGAACGAGCGCAACTCAGTTAAAAATGTCAGGCTCGCATTGTGCTGTTTTTGTAGTGCACACTTTAATGTTCCCTGAGAAAACTTGTCGAATGTTGAAAGCGACAAACATGGTTTCAGTGTTATACCCTTTATCTCTTAGACCAACGTAGACCAACGAATGAGTCGGAAGAACCCAAAATATGCATTTTCCACCTCGTCAGGAAACTACGAACTACGCCACCCACCTCACCACGCAGCCCTTTCCCTACGCCAAGCACCACCACCCACGTTACCCACCTGCGGTTATATATAAACCTCACCGTTCATATAAACTGGAATTTTTATTAAAAATATTTTATTATTTTTGTTCAAATACTTCGCGGTTGTGACGCATAACAACTTTTCAGATACGAGTATATTGCGAACGAATGCGCAGCTCAGGTGCAGTGGCGTGACGCAGTATTTGGTGCAGCTGACGTAGCTTTTGCAACCTTGCTACAAGGAGGAAAAATGATGCAAGGCCATTCCACAGCAGCGCCGGCGATAGTCTTTATCATCATCATCATCATCATCATCATCACCGTCATCATCACCGTCATCTTCGTAATAAAAAAATGAAGATACTCTCACTGTAAACTGCCAAAAATATCGCACAAAGCCTTGAAAGTATCATGAAATTTTTTCATTTTTTCAAAATTGAAAGCTGTTTCATTTTATGATTCATTCACTTTTAAGTTGTCCTAATTTACTTCATAAAATACAAAGTAACATCTCAATCGACGACTGCTATCGGATCGATCTGTCTCTTTCTTTTGTTTTGTTTTGTTTAGATTTAATTTTTTTATCTCTAACTTTAGCAAAGTCTCAATTACCTTAAGCTCGAAACAGTTAATGAGATATTATCGTATTAAATATCGAATTAATTACTGCTGCAGTAGACTCAGTGGAGTCAACAACAACAACAACAACAATCCGTATAACAACATCCACCGTCATTAAGAAAACTAAAGCCAGATGGTATTCATTAATTTCTGAAGTAGTCGTGAGATAGAGAAAGAGAGAGTGAGAGACTAACAAACCAAACCAGACAAAGACGGAGATACTGTTTCTTATCAGAATTATTAGAACAGACTGTTACGTGAATGAATAGACTATTAAGTAACTGTTGAACTGTTTGTTGAGACTTTAAAAACTTCTGTACGCACCGTTGATTTGCTGAAAAGATCGCTGTTTTGCTGAAAAGACCGCTGATTTGCTGAATTGCTGCAAAAACTGCTGAATTCAGCAAACTGTTGACCTCATAAATAGACTCTTGAGCTGCTAATCTGACAGTTGAACAGCTGAATAGAGAATTATACTACTGAAAAAACTATTGAACTGTAAAACAGACTGTTACAGACCTTTACAAGAAACTGTTAAGTTTTAAAACAAACTGTTGAGCTGCAAAACAGAGTATACAACACTCTGTTGAGCTGCAAAACAGTTTGTTGAGCGTTAAAGCAAAACGGCTTTAAAGCAAAACGACTGTACTTAACAGACTAGAAAAATAATTAACAGAAAGCAGAGCAGACCATTGAAGTGCTGTTCATAAGCTGCTTAACAGACTTTTTGGTAACTGCTAAGAAGACTGTCCAGAAGACAGACTGCTAAACAGACTGCTGTTAAGACGCTGAAATCACTGCCGCAAAACTGTTGAGCTACTGAATAGACTGGAAACTGGAACTGGTGGGGAAACTGTCATTACAAAAATATTGTAGGTAAATTGTATTACATTTGATTTCAGCTTTTGTAACAACAAGAAAATTCAATAACTTTAAATTTGTATAGTACGCAATATTGCAAGTACCATTTAAATATTAAATTTATTAAAAATCCCAAATAAATATTAATTATATATAAAATAAAATTATATAAATTATATAATAGATCAAATAATCTATACAATGAGCATACACACAACACATCAGACTTTTAAAAGCTATGTTTTATAATATCTACAAAAAATTTTGTTGCTTTTTTTTCGTTACATTTTGGCAAATATGTATTCATTATTATTATTAAAATTTCATGTGCTTTTTAGTGCGGTGAAATTTTTTAAATTATTTTGCTAATAAAAGATTTCCGAGCGGCTGCCACAATTCAAGTGGCCAAAAAAAAAACAAAAAATTAATAAATAAACAGCGACTCTGAAGAAGCAGCGGAACAGCAAAAGCAATTTTTTGTAGCGTATAGACATCAACAAAATACTGACGGCAGCAACGTACCGGCAACGGCTGAGTACCGACAACCAACGGCAACCAACAAACAATCAAGTAACAAACAGAAACACAGAGAAAAGGATGGAAAAAAACTAAAAGAGCAGAGTCCTACTCATATTCCACAAATTAAAAAACTTTTACGCTGAGTTTGGCTGCTTGTTTGTATGCGTATGCGTGAAGAGCAATGTTGGTGCTTGAGTGTGGGTGTGTGTGTGTGTGTGTGTGTGTGTGTGTGTGTGTGTAATGGGTATATATGTATGTATCTTTAGCAAGCTACCAGAGGATGCAGAGGAGTTTGTGTCTGTCGTTAGCTTTTTCATTCATTTTTTTCCCTTTTGCCGCCAACGACGACGGCGACGGCGACGGCGACGGTGACGTGCTGGAGTCGGCTAAAAATTATTACCAGTATTATTAAAAAGCAGCAACATCAACAACAACAACAATAATAATAATAATGATAGTAATAACAAAGACGACAATTGCGAAAAACCATCTGAATCCTGATACTACACGCACACATATACATATATATGTACATACATACGTAGCTACATACATCTTGTAGCTGCGCGAAATGAACAGCTCTGCCTGTTGTTTGGCGATGTTCAACACTATGACGGTGGTCATGTTTATCACACTCGCGCCGACAGACAAAATGAACGAACGTATAGAGTAAGTACACGGTCGAGCGTGAGTCTCCTGGCACATCACTCCCACTCACGCAAAGCCCGGCACAAGAAATCAGTTAAAGCTACCACCACCGCTGCTACTCACCACACTCAAGAGCCCCCACAAGAACTCCCACAAGAATCCCCACAAGAATCCTCACAAGCAAGACAGACGCAAAATCCACGCTGGCAAACAAACGCCACAAGAAAAAGCACAACAAGAATTGCAACAACCGAAAAGGATTAAAACATCTCTTAACGTGGCCGCAAAAGGTACATACATACATGCTTTAATCTTACTCTTTTCCATTTTCATTAATAAAAATGTGTTCGTGGTCTGACAATGATTTAGGTATGAATTTTTGTTTTCTGTCGCTACGATAAGAAGAAAGCGTTTAACTACGATCTGTGACCTTTTATCTGGACTTGGATGGATATGAATGGGAAAAATTAAATAAATATAAGTAAGTATGTACTCGTTGTTGGAATTTGAATACATATGTATATGTCTTCTGGTGTCTTCCAAACCATATCAAGTGTATGTAAAATATAAAATGTCTCATTTTACTTCTTGCACTTGCCTTCGCCAGTTTTGCTGATGAACAAATAATTTGGAAAAAACCCCAGAAAAAGACTATGTATGACATATGTACGTTATACGCACGTCATACATACGTCATACGTACCCTTCCAACTCCAAGAGTCATCAGGGAAAGATGTACCGGTTTTTTTTTTGTTGCTTCTCTGCACGTAGACAATAAGAAACGTGATGTTCTGGCTTATTTAACATCATTCCGAGATTCCAGGATGTACACTCTCGCGTCTAGCGTTATTTGGCCCTTGACGCAGCGTCAGACTGCAATGCAACCATTGCCATTAACATTCGCCAATGTTGCAACTTATTTAACTCGTAATTCCAGCACCGAAGACGGTGAAGGGGCGGCGGCAGCAAAGAAAATGGATAAGAAACGCATAAAAGCGAGAAAAATCTGAAGACGCGGAAGAATCCTGTAGAGACGCAAAGGAATGCACTAAGAAAAAGCAATTTTGCCGACATTATGCGTCTTTACCTTCTGCGATAATGATCATGAAAAAAAAACGTGAGGGTATTTTTATAACATTATTCGGGCTATAATGGATGATTGGATATGGCCCAATCGAACACACATAATTAAAAGACCAAAGAGAAATTTAAAGAATTTTTTTTTATCTCTTGGGTTTATTGAACTATAGTTGCTTGCAAAAAGTTCTCTCGTTTCTGATAATCTTCTCCAAAAACAGACAGACAGATAGATTCGATAATGTATTTAATTTAAAATTTAAACATTCATCCATCTACAATAGAATAAACAAAGCTTTGCAACGACCTTCTACGTTCGTACACTCTTTGCACTCTTTTGGCATGCTTTAGCAGTCGCTTTTCGTCTGCATTCAGAGTTTGTTAAGTGGTGGAATATTTGAAATGGCTTTTTCCATTAAAGCCTTATTTACACAAATCTCAGAGCCATTTATAATTCAGCAGCCGTCGCTACCCGTCGCAACGCGTCGCAAACGTCGCAAACGTCGCCGCCGCCACCGCAGGCCTCGTTCTCATTATTCAATGTAAAATTTATAACGCATCAGTGACTTCACCAACACCGGAGGCCATTCATTTGGCTTTTCATTTGGCAGACATGCATTCAGACATTCAGACCAAGCGAGCTAACCATGCCTCGACCAACCAACGACCAACCCAACCTCCATCCACCCAGCAGCCGCACCGCGCTCGCCGATCAAGCAACCAAACTTGAATCGATCGTATTATTTGCATTGAAACCGCTCGAAGTCCAATCCAGTTCGATTTGAAGCAACAACAACAACAACAACAACCACCACGACAACAGGAACAACCAACAAGCAACAACCAACATCAATACTGAATGGAAAATTTCTACAAGTCGAGCAGCAATTCTCTAGCATTGAGTTGTTTGAGCTGCGCCTCACAATATGCAATAAATCTCATTTGATGACGGCGCAACGAGACTAAATTCGACCCGGCCAAATCAAAATCAGTATCAGCATCAGTAACAGTAGGACGGACGGATACACGTAGGACACAAAATCGACTTCAAAGCAACATGAATTTTGGCCCGGATGCGGGGGCAGCAGTGGGCGGCAGAAAGGACGGTTGGAAAGTAGAAAAAGGGGACGAAAGCAAGAATAAAATGTTGACATATGTTGGTTTAAATGCATGCAGCAATCTAAATGTTCCATCCTGGTAGCGATAGCCGAAATTACTCAAGAGAGCGAGAGAGAGAGAAAAGCTCCACGGTGAAGAGACAAGAACAGTGAACAGTGAAGAAGGTTGACATTTGACAAACGCGACGCACAGTGTTTTCCAAATCTAGCAAATGCCAAAATGTTATTGCCAAATGT
This sequence comes from Conops quadrifasciatus, assembly GCA_949752815.1. NCBI lineage: Eukaryota > Metazoa > Arthropoda > Insecta > Diptera > Conopidae > Conops > Conops quadrifasciatus. The sequence goes on along the minus strand of OX457080.1, from coordinate 30,193,411 downwards.
TTAAGAAGAGCTTTAATGTTTGCTTTAATTACTATATACGCATATTGATCAGAACTTTTTAGGAAAAATTCAGCAAATTACAAATTTTTTTTATTTATTGTATTATGACTTTTCGGGCCAGCCTTTGGGGCATTTGAGACCACTGTGAGATGGGGCCAACATGAAATTAATGTCGCTTATTTGCATGCATAGACATCAGTTTGTCGGATGGGTGGTGGAAGGGGGGGGGGTGTATGTGTGTTCGTATGAATCAATTCATACGTCTGTATTGTTGGACTGCTTCGTGTACTTGAGGTTATATGTACATGTCGAAATTTACGACCAGTATAGTCGTATGGTTGACGTCGTTATAAATTACAACATTTCAATGTGTTTAAAGCCTTATCGAAGTCACTCGAATCAAAAGCGCCCAAAGCGGAACGAACGGCCTGGCGAGCCGCGGGCTTTCTTCAATCCGTATAAGCTTAATAAATGTGTTCCAAAATCGTCAGCGGGTTGTACACATCTACGAATACGAACAGCCGACGACTATATGTATGCATTATGTACTCGTATTTCGAAAACTTCTTCTTTTTCAAAGCTAACATATTTTCTATGTACCAGAAAGCAGAAGACCTGGACCTGGAACAATATTAAATGAATGTGTTTAATATGTGTCGGTTTAAAGGTGTTTTGTATGTATAAAGGTGTACCGTATAGTCCTTCCATCATTTGCTGACGTTACTATTTCAACTAAAACCGCTACCGGCATCTGTTTAAGATTACAGCAGTTAAGCTTCATCATATGTAACTTTGCTGACAACAGCAATGATTATGATTTGAATAAACCTCTGTATGAACAATTTCGTCGACAACTTCAGCATCTCGGCGCCTTGGTTAAAGCAACTTGGACATATTTAGACAAACAATTATCAGCGATTATCAACGATGCACATACCGATTTATCGTACTGTATTGTACATCGACTCGAGACCAGACCAAATTGAGAGAGCATAAATTTACCATGAGTTGCCCATTCTTTCGATAATAGCAACTAAGATTAGCTAACATAAATCCTTCGCTTAGAATAAACAAGTTTATGAAGCAAAAATAGTATATTGTATGAAAGACAAGGAATGAGTGTAACTTCCTAACAATCTACTGAAGCAGTAACAGCAGCAGCAGCAGCAGCAGAATGAACAATAATAATAATAACAGCAACAGCAACAGCAACGACAACCAAGATAGCAATGTTGTGCTGCCCAAGAAGAAGTCTAGGATGTACGAGCATGGATGTACTGCCACCCAACACCAAACTGCCCGTCGAAACAATTGTCGTGTCGTGTCGTGTCGTATCGTTCGTTCGCATCGAAAGGAATGAGCAGAAATTGTGTACGGATATTATTAACGTGAGAACAATGTTGCTTCTGCAACGATTTTATCTTACTGCAGCTCTTTCATTTTAATTCCAAATGCATTTTCTATTGTTTTCGTTTGTGCGCGTTTGTGACTCTTTTTTTATTGTATTATACGATATTGTGCTTTTGTGTTTTGTGTCCGCCCCGCCACGCTGCACCCCGTTGGTTCAACCAACACATCAAACTCGCCACTTTTCCTCTGCCCCGTTCGTATTGCGTCGTTCCGTCGTTGCATAAAAATGACACAAAGCCTCGGAGATACCCGTTGCCATTACACAAATGCTATTACATAACTCTCGCTGGCGAAACAATGGCGAATGCGCTGCGCCATTTTGATTTACGCTCGCTCTCGCTAAGCAGTTTGCTGGGCGAAGGACAGTAAGGAGAGAGAGAGAGAGAGAGAGTGCGGCCAACTGCTGATGAAGAATTAATAAATAAAAATTTTCATTTAAGCGATTTTTTTGTTTTCATTTTTTTTTTAATTAAAAAACAGTCAACGTGAATAAATGCCTTCAAATAGTTGTGAATTTTGTTGTTGTTGTTGTTAGTAGCATTCCTATTACATTATTATTAGTTAATTATTGTTTTTTTCAGTTTAATTGTTCTCGTTGTTGCTGTGCAGTACCACCAACATGTGGCTAATAATGCTCCCAATAATACTAACCGATCTTCTCAACCAGAAACTAAACTAAACGCTTTAGAAGAACAATATATTTTTCATAAAATATACTCGTATCACATAAATTTTAATACTCGTAGTATAAATTCCATTAGAAATGAAAATACAGCCTAATTTGTTGCCGAAAATATTCCAATTTCATGCCGGCAATGAAAAACCTTAAATCATGCAATAGATTTAAACTGATTACGGCAACAGGTATCGGCCGGCCGGCCGGGACAGCATACCATCGACACCATCGCATCGAACCGACACCATAGCGCGGCAAACAGCTCACTGACAACGACAATAACAGCAACAGCAACAACAACAACCACGAAGCAAGCACGTTGTTAGCTGAATAATTTTTGAGTGTCGAATAATAAATGAATATTTTTTTGGTCATTAGAGAAACATTTACAAATGTGTCTGCGAGCAACAGAACAAAAAATTGACAGATGGAAATGCGACGATAAGTTTTATTGTTTCAAATTTGCAAGCGATGTTGAGAATTGAATAGTTTTTTGTTTAAAATGAATAATTAATTTAACAATTTAATAAAATGAGAGTACATAAAATGCTAAACATTGTTGATCATCATAAATTCTACGACTTTTTCAATTTATCAGAATCGAGCCCTTGAGCCGCCGCCGCACTAGACAGACGACGAATTATCAACCATAGTATTCCAATTGGCACAACAACAGCCATCATCAATAGCGCCACACTATCCAGTGAGTAATAGACGAACCAGGGCAGTAATACTGCTTTCGTACGCAAGAGTGTATCGGCTGTCCGACCATGCTTTAGCAAATGCTCAATCCACCATAGTGTTGTATTCAAAGGCGAAGCTTGGCGATTTCGAAATATGTTGGAGAGAGCGCGAACATTGTCAGTATAGCTGTGGAGAGTAAAAATATATGTATGGATTAGAGGGCTGCATGAGTCATCTCGTAGGCTTGTTCAAGACTTCTTGAAAGTTTCACAGGTTGTCTGAAATGTTTCCATTTCTTTGAAATCAAGCGATGACTTTTGGAAGCGCTGCTGAAAACATTGCCACATACACTTCAGATGGTCACGGCTTGATTCGAAATCAAATGGAAGCACTGCATCAACGCAAAAAAGTTGCTATGCCAATTGCGAATCATTGGAGACGTCTCATGCAGCCCTCTATTATAGATATAGTAGAAGACGACGCAACGGCGATGTTATTCAGAGAATCAGCTAATCAGAGAAAACTTTCAAAAGTTTGTTTAACTTCTTATTGTCTTTCTCCATATGTATTTTTTTGTAGATGTGTAAATAGAAAAATTACTTCGGAATCAATATTGCAGTTACATAAGACGAATATGTACCTCCATCTCACCTTGCTTCCATAACTTCTTTCAAAACAGCCCTTAAATGATCCTCATCGATTTCATCATAGTATAACATTTTGCCCACAAGCCGATTCTGGACGGCATGGCCGTTGAGAAAATGATCACCATAAATGGGTGTCAGAATCATTGGCTTTGCACAGTTGACTGCTTCAGTAACCCCCAGTAGACCACCATGACCCCAGAAAAGTTTCACTTTGCTATGACCTGCAGGTAAAGACAGTAAAAGTGTTGCTGCAACAGAAAATCCGTACGTGATCCTCACTCACACAATAAAGTCAACTGTGGAGCCCATTTGACAAACATAAATTGATCACTCTCAATGGGACTGGTGTCTTCTTCCCATTTCCAAAGAATTCTTAAGGGTAGCTTCTGCAGCACTTTAAGAATAACTTCAAGTTTCGCCTTCGGAATACTTGCTGCACGCAGCATGGAGCCCCAGCTAATGAAAAGCACACCATTGGGAGAATCTAGCAGGAATTGCTCCAACTTCTGCGGCAGTTGCGCACTCATCTGCCGCTCATCCAAATGTATACCGCCCACTTCAATCAGCTGCGGTGTTTGCGGACGATTCCCACTCAAGGAATAATGTTGGTTAACGAAAATGAGACTAGTGCTGTTCTTAGCATACGCATCAACATCAACATCGACATTCAAGTACTTCTGAATGACTTTACTGTCTTTGTAATTGGTGTGAAATCTGCGGAGCAAGAGTGTGTACTTGAGCAAATAAAGCGCTTTGGTCTTCCTACCTATATAACCACTTGATCGCCCTCGACTGCACAAAATTAACTAGCCGCTCCTGCCACGACAGCTCCGCCGGGAAACCAATAAATTCCGATTGCACATGCGAAGGGCTATCCGGCAGCAGGATACGATCATAATACCAGGGCATCAAAGCGCAGCTGCTGAACGCTACAACCGGCAAGTTCATGACATACGGTACTCCCAAGTAGCAATCGGTATTGAAGAATTCTGTTAGAACGAGATCGAATGGCTGACTGCTGTGTCTACGCAAGATCTCTTCCACGAAGCCAGATTGATAGAAAGCCTCGCATGAATGCTGGCCCTCATCGTGTAGGATGAAGTACTCAGAGAATAGTGTCTTCAAAGAACGGGACGGTGAAAAACGATCCAATGTTAATATATTCACTGTGTTTCGATTGCTTAAGAGTAGTTCATGGTAATTAGGGTGAGGATCAAATCCTTTTATATAAGAAACAACAGTCACATTATGACCACGCTGAGCCAAACCATGCAGCACCGGGTAGAACACTTTGAAATGACTGAAGCCGAAGTGAGGGAAGAGACCAAGAATATTATACGCATCGCTCAGTTGCGCAAGCAAAGCTAATATTACTAGCATCAATGAAAATGACCGACTCATTGTTGTCATCAACTGGTTATCTCAAAGAATCACTTCACAGCACAAAACTAAACAGAAAACTTTCCACCACTTCATCAAATTTATGCACACGTGCCACACACAACACTTGTGATCTTCATTCCCGGTTCATCGCACAGAACGAACTGGTCTACAGCTTTCGTGCGTTGTGTTTTTAACCGACTTAACCAATGCAGTTTCACCTCTCCTCATGACGCTATTCCATATATGTACATATGATTTCGTTGCATCTTTTTCATCGAGTGAGAAGCTTCTGAGACATGAGCTTCTTAAGAGCGTATGGACGAAAGCTGCTTTCGATCGGATGCGCTGTCCAATTGAAAGTTCATCTCTCCTTGACAATGAACAGGTAACGTAATAAGTAGTACCTTCCATGAAATTATACAATAGCGCCAAAGGAAAAAAGACCAAGGGATTTCCGGTACTACCCACAATATTACAAGTTGCTTTAAAATTTTTAAAATTAACTAACTATCTCTAGGAACGGAAGATTAGACGACAATGGCATTAAACGGCTATAATAAGGAAGACAGTTCTTGAGAGAGTCCGCATGTAGTCCTTTTTTTTGCATGAAGGACTTGTAGGACTCTTTTTATTGAGATAGTTCCAACTATTGATAGTCACTGACTACTAGTCAAAACGAGATAATACATATAATATTTTATCGTAAATCCTGGGCAAGTGGTAGTGCTGAATCTAATGGTAATTCACCATAGACGGCGCAACAATTTTTTATAAAATATTGGTTTTTACCAAAACATACGTATGTTCATTGAATTTCTCTATTCACCACTAGTGGGGGGAATATAAAGTGTTTTATGGTTGTCATCGCTGAACCGAAATACCAATGACAAATTCGAATGGCTGCGTTCAGGATCGACAATTTTATTACGCTTGTCAACGAAATTTGTCAGCGAAAATCGCGCTCTCTAAACGCGTCGCTGATAGTATTCATAGCTGTAAACAGCTGCTTTACTTATTAACAATGTATTACATATATCTTACAAGTTTGACAAATCCAGGGCTGTAGAGTTTTGCCTTGTGCTAGCAATTTCTTAGTAAGAGATTTCAACCAGAGTACATGTTTGCTTATTTGCTAGTAGCAAATTGCTACTTAAGATATGAGATCTGAGATTAAGATAAAAGCTCTTGCTCCCGGAGCAATTCTCACAACAATAGGCTACAGTGATTTTCGATCCTGAACGCACCCAATGACAACATAATAAACATATGGTATAACACATGTATTACATGTTAGAGCTGTGCATAAGCCGTTTTAAAACGACTTTTGAAACACAGAAAGTTTTAGCAGTAAAAGTTGACAAAACTTTTCAGATTTGCGCCAACGGCCTTTATTGCTGATGCTCTGCTGGAAACAAAAACAAAATTGTCAGTCGTATACGGCTGTCGGTCGGGTAAAGGCACCACAGTTTTGTTGTTGATTGCGATTTTCATACAGCAGTCACAAAACAGCAGTTCTGTCGATTTGTGCCTAGCTGTCTTCAAACGGCTCTATTACATATGGGGTGTAGGTGACATGTGTCTTAGCTCGCCACAATAGAGATGGTAAATAACAATCATAGGCCGGCGAGAGCTTTCAATAGACCATTGTTATAAAAGTGCGAGCAGCTAAGCGTTCAAGGAGCTTTTTTTCGACTGTAATTTTTGTCATCGTCAAATCGTCAAAGAGACGATTTTCGAAACGATATCGTCTCTTGGTATAAGGGTGACTCTACAATATGTCGAATTTACCAAGAGGTGAATTCAAATGTTATTACTTGTCGTGCTCTCTAGTTTTCACCATTTTACGCGAAAAACCCGATTGGGGTTCGCTTGAAAGAATTTTCTACTTCGTTGTTTTTCGTTCGTGGTCAAAATGGTGCTGCTGCATAAAATTTTGTATCGTGTGAAAATATATGAAAATTGAAAGGAAATATACAAGTCAAATGTATAATCCTAAAAAGTAAAATAATGTGAATATCTAAAAATTAGCAAATGTTGAAACAAAGTAAGAAATATATATGTGTATATAGTGGCAGCGGGATTGTAATACAACAGAAAGGTGTGGAGCAGAAATTAACGAAAGTTCTGCCTACCAAATATCAAAAGTAAAAGAATTTTTTGATTTTGTGCCCAAAACATTACCGACAAACCCAAAAATCCGTGAGACTGAAATGCTTTGGAATTTAGTGTGGATTTGGCGCGGTTAGAAATTACGCAGTGGAGAAAGAATCTGGAATCGATATTATTTGTTGTGCGCGGCGTTTAGTTTCTGGGTTTGTGATCCGGCGCGGGGCAAGCAATTCACATTCGCCAAACGCGGTGAAATTGAATTACATTAAACAATGGCGTTGCCTGCGCCGACGCCGACTGTAGCAGCGGAGTGTGCTGATGCATCCGAAGTAGAAAGTGCAACAGCCGTTGAGTCAACAATGAAGGTGGAGCTGGAGTTAGAGGAACTGAAGGAATCTCAATTAAAGCACAAACCAGACGACTCTCCGGAAAGTATATCAACAAAAGCCACAGTGCCAGCAGAAGCAGAGTCGGTCCGGGTAGTCCAAAACGGATTGAGTACATCAGATTCTACTCTGCCTAATGAAGAAGCTATATCGAATACAACTAGTGATTCAGTTGTCGAAAATTCAAAAGACAAGCAGGAAGCAGTTTCAAATAAATTGCCACTGGTGCAGGCGTCGTCAATTCCTAGCGTAATTAGTTCCCAACAAGAACCGCCGGATAAAAGTGATGCGCAGCGGAGGGAGAAATGTAAGGAAACCATTGGTGGACCCACCGACGTCTCCACTTTAAAAGTCAAAGATCGAAAACAGAAGAGGGACAGGGATAGCGATCACAGCCGGAAACGGGATACGGAAAAAGCAGGCAATAAAGAAAAACAACACCGCTCCAGTAGCAAGAGTAGATCCAAGGTACGACTTGACACGGATGTATATAACAGTTCCAAGGTACGCAAGGAACACAAGTCCACAACACAATCTGAACAGGCAAGCAGCAATCGAAAGAGCCACAACCACACTGGAAGAAAGAAATCAGCCTTATCGTCGTCGTCGTCGTCGTCCTCAACGAAAGCGAAAGATGTGGTATGTCGTACGTATTTTCACTTGTATAAGAAACTCAGCTCTTCCTCTTTCAGATTCATCAAAACCGACGTCGGAGCTCTGACAGCAGCAGCTTAGCCGGTGCGTCTAAGTCCAGCAACCGAAGTTTAGATGATGATCAGTCTAGAGAACAGAAAAGAAAGAAGGAAATACTAGAGAAATCGCAGAGCGCAAAGGCGACCGCGACAGAATCCAAAGATAATATTCCATCTTCGAGCAACATTTCCTTAACACCGAACTCTCGGTGCATTAAAGATATCAAGAATACAATCCCAAAAACTGAGTTCAATCAACAGTCTGGTACTGAGTCAATGTTTTTGTTGGATCAATCGAAAATCAAAGCAGAAAGAATACAAAATGAGAATGGCAATGGTGATGGTTCTCTGTGCACGCATGGCCAACCGTTGTCGGATGATCCTAAGAGTATACCTGTCTCAAATTCATTATGCATAGATGGAACACAAAAGATAAAAACACGAGAGGAAGTAAGCCGTGTTTTGGATTTCAATGACCTTGTAGGGCCCACAACTACCGGCTCAAAATTAAAAGATGTGGAGAGTAAAGAGAATTCCATGGCAACGATAAAACAGGAAAGTAACCTAACAACTCCAAATGATAAAAAGCCGCCTGTGACCACCACCATGCCTTCGCCAACTTCCAAACCCAGCAGCATTCACCATCATTCCTCCACTTCATCTTCAAATTCAAGCGCACGAAAATCCTCTTCCAGTGGAAGGAGCAACAGCCATCACCACCACCATCACAAGTCCTCCTATTCCTCCTCCTCGGCTTCAAAGTATTCTTCGTCTTCCTCGCGGGATCGTGAACGAGACTGTTCAAAATGTTACAAGCGTTCGAAAATCAGACGAAGCTCTGTGGGCACACAATACGTGCAAAATGCTCCCCGGACGGGCGCTCTTCTTAATACGCAACGACGCTGCGGGAACAGTTCTCCTCTCGGTTCTCTGAAATATGCGCGCTTCTTTCATATAGAAGTGCATCCTAATGGCGGCGCCTCCGTCGTGCATCTCTATCAAGATGAAATCGATGCACTGCCGGCGGAGGAAATGGATGAATTAGTCGTTGAATTCTTCAGCCTATGTTTTGCCGAAGATGAACAAGGATACGCGCACCATGTAATGGCGATTGTGCATGACTCGGCCAAATACTTACCGGATTTGCTGGAACACATGGCCGATAACTACTCCACACTTACCGTCAAAGCGGGCGTCTTGGGAAGAAATTCTGACATTGAGACGTGCACAATGGCGCAATACAATGAGCAGGTTACGTTACATACGCCACAGAGAACTGGTTATAATAATGTACCAATTCTTTGTTTAATTAAATTCTCAGGTTGTTCGAAACTATTGCCAGGGAACATTTCGCTACGGACCTTTACACCAAATCAGTTTGGTCGGCAAAGTGCACGAAGAAGTCGGCGGCTATTTTCCTGACTTGCTCAAACGGATTGAGTCAAATCCATTTTTAAAAAAGGTGAGTGCGCTCTCTTCTCTGAATCTGAATACCTTTCTTTAGTTCGGTTATTGACAATTTTGCTATGCCATCACCATAGACGATGCCCTGGGGATCGTATTCCATCCTACAAACCGATCCGCGCATGTCGAATGACGGGCCGATTCTGTGGATTCGAGCGGGCGAACAGTTGGTGCCCACAGCAGAGCTTAATAGCAAAACTCCATTAAAGCGTCAAAGGTAGTTTCTTTGCGTAAGAAATTAAATTAATTTTATTGGAAAATTCTATAACAGGACTCGCATAAATGAGTTGAGAAATTTACAATATCTGCCCAGATTGTCAGAAGCGCGGGAGACTATGATTGAGGATCGTACAAAGGCGCATGCTGATCATGTTGGCCACGGGCACGAACGAATAACCACAGCGGCTGTCGGTATGTTACAAAAACCCAAAATATTGAGCTCTTTGCAGACATAGGTCTAAGGATCAATGTCTTATATCAGTCCTCAAAGCAATAACGCCCCCCTTGTAGGCGCCAGAGGCCAGTCGGGGGGCGGTAAATGGCACAGAAAAAATTGGACGCGGTGACTTACGAATGTTCTCAAGTAAATTCGAATAAATCCTTCACATTAGATTAGTTTTAAAATTTCAATTGGAGTATTTGTTTTCATCTTAATAAAAGAAAGGCAGAGAATATCCTGCAAGTTTCATGACGAATATAGTCACTTTTCTACAATATTATATAAATATTGATTAGTTATTGTATAAAGTTAAGTTGATTGCTCTTTTTAGAACAGTCTCGTTTTAAATGTAAGTTTAAACTCAGAAACAAGATAAGACCAAAGAATATACAATATACAGAATGCGCATCTCAGCACTAAACTGAGTCAGTTTGCGCGAGAGCTTCTGGATGCGGAAAGGAAGCATGCATTAAAGGAAACCAAAACCAAGCAGGAGAGAGCAATTTTAATACCAAGCGCATATGTATTCATATGTACGCATGTGTTGAGTCTGCCCAAAAGCAAATTCTGCTGGCTTCTTTCTTTTTAGGGCAAATAATGAAAATTCAAGTCTGGTAAGAAATTGGTTTAATTAGATGTAGGTACAAAGGAGATAGAAGTCCCCCATGATGATGTTGTGAAGTAGATAGAAACGACACTAGTTTCAAGGTTTTGTTTTCTTAAAATACTTTAAAAGTTAAAAGTTAGAAAAAGTTAAAAAAATTATCATTAATTCTTATTATTAATTAAGAACTATTATTATTATTAATTAACATTATTAATTAATTATTAATTTGAAGATATCAAACAGTTCCCTCTAATAGTTCCCTCTAAGAATAAATACTCAAGGTGTCCATGCAAAAATCGTCGTTGCAGTTTTTAGATTTTGCGATTGCATCAAGAAAATGCGTATGTGTAGAGCGATGCCCGATGACACAAGAGCATTGTGACCATTGTGCGAGAGACCGCGACAAAAAATGTAAGCACGGATAGTTATCTGAATTGTGCGAGAGAGTCGCCATAGAAATGGCAAAGCTTGGGTCGTCATATGAATTCTGTTTTGGGGGCTGTGAGAGAGAATGGTAATTTTTATAGAAGGGTGCGCCTGCGTGCTCCATGATTGGCTATACACAGAGAATAGAAAAGAATAGAATAGAGAAAGTTAAAAATTTTAAGGGGCGCTAGAAAATAATTGGCACTAGACGAAATAACTTTTAAAAACCTCTTTGTTATATAAAGATCTATAAAATAAAAAATCGATTTTCTTTTATTATTTAATCGTCAAAATGAAAAACAATAGTTAATTTTGTGGTTTATTTGGCAGCGACGACTTAAACTTCTTTGTTATTTTGCTCAAAGAAAAACTGCCTGGACTGCCTGGATACTAGTATCATCATAATTAATTATTAATATGGTATCAAGTGTGCTAATAGCATAAGATTATTCATTCAGATCAATTTTTGGCAGATCGTTTGGCTATTTCGAAGCCAGCCATTGTTCCTCTTCAGCGATCTTAATGTTGGATGCTTTGCATGTTTCTAGATTTAATGTTGAATATATTTCGTAATAAGATATCTCAAAATTGCTTCTACAGGAATATTGAAAGCCGTTCATTGCGGTCAAGCGTACACTCAAAACCGTATTACGAAGGATGTGGTCGCATTTGCCGCCCAGGATTTCAACTATCTAGTGGAGATGCTACAGCTAGACCTACACGAACCGCCCATCTCGCAGTGCGTCCAATGGATTGAGGATGCCAAATTGAATCAACTCCGGCGAGAGGGCATCCGATATGCTCGCATACAGCTGTATGACAACGATATATATTTTCTACCACGCAATATTATTCATCAGTTCCGGACCGTGACGGCCGTTACTAGTGTTGGTCAGTAAGATTTCGGAAATGTGTCGCCTGACCTTCGTTTTTCGAACGATTGAAATAATATTTAATTACAAATTTCAGCGTGGCATCTGCGGCATCGAAATTACTATCCGGGACAGGAGGTTATCAACGAGAAAAATAATCCCATCCTCGCTGAGCCTCCACATTACAAAGAGAAACAGACAATACTGCCGCATCCTGTTTCTCTGGAAGATGGCGGCAAGAAAACACCCTGTAAACGCACTCACGACGGGAGAGTGCGAAAGTCGGACATGAAAAGACAGCTGGAAGGCGAAGTTCAGGAAAAGTCCAGCGAAAGTGGCACCGAGGATTCAAATTCAAAAGATGCCTCAGAGGGCTCCCTGATAAGTAGTCGTAAAAAAGCAGTCAAAGATGACTCGAAAATAGATATGCGCAAAATGGTACTCGATCATAACATGGAAAAGTCGTCTCCGCGGGCCTCCGAGACAACGACGAAAAGCTTAGATTCCAAAGGAAAACCCACAAAAGAGCGAGACCATAAGACCCATTCGAAAGGAAATACGACAGATGTTATTCCCAATGAGACGATGCCATCTCCAAAATCGCACAGTAGTTCAAGCCGCCACCAGGAAGGAGGAAGCCATAAGAAGGAACGTCGCGAGTCGGTCGGAAGAGGTAGCCCGAATAGAACGAATACTTCCCGCAAACACTCGCCGAAGCAAATGTCAAGTCATGTCAGCTTACACAGCAAAACGCTGGTCCACACTCTCAACGTCTCCCCAACGCCTTCGACTCCAGCGAAAATTCCTAAACTACCGGAACCTGTTGTGCCGACCACGCCGCTGCCGCTTGTGCCTCCCACACCCTTTTCACACCGCGAAGCCTACGTAAATAGCTTAAATCAAAAAGAACCAGAAATCAAAATCCAAGTACAAATTGTCTCCGATGAACCGCCTGTCACTTCATCGCGTGTGCCCAGTGTTGTTGTTTCTGACAATAATACACTCGCTGCTGAAACGACTATGCCGGACGTCAGTCTGACACTGCTGCCCGCTGCGGATTCTCCGTCGCAGCCGCAATTGGTAGTCGATCATGAGGAGGAGGTTACGGTGTCGGAGCATATAGAAGCGGAAGTAAGTCCTAACCCGCCGCCACCGCTTCCACCTTTACCGCCACCACCACCACCGCCGCCGCATCCCACAGTTCTTCCACCACCTCCGTTGCCTTCTTTAAAAGCTGTTACGCAAATTCCGCCGTCGCCATCACCGTCACCGTCGTCAACAACATCCCTTGTTGCTGCCACAACAGCTCAGCCCCAAAAGTCGACATCGACGGCCACATCTTCAGCGACTTCATCCAACAACCAGAGATGTCAAAAATCGAATGGAAAGTCATCAATTAGTAATAGACAAACATCCACATTCGCCCCGCCATCGTCAATGGATCTCTTAAGTTCAATCATGGCCAGTATGGACAACACCAATCCGACAGCACACACAAGTAGCAGCTCATCGTCGTCGCTTCATTAGTTGCCTCAGTTGTTCACTAATTGCTGCGTTTGAGAATTAATTTCAATTTGCCGCGACTTTAATTAAGCAATAATAAATATAAGAAGATGATGGCTGTTAAACATTTCGTAATACCGCTAGGATTTTATACAGTCGATTATTTGGGTAAAGTTCTTAATCGTGGCTTACATAATGTTTGTATTATACTCGTCTATAAATCAAATTCAATTAACTATACCATAGAAAGGTAGTAGATGGTATTTGACCACGGAAGCTACGACAACTTGTCGTAGAGAGTAGTAGTGACGCGCTTCTATTATACATTTATTGCTGTTGAAATTTATAACAAAGTTTTACATCAAAGTTGATTTTAATTTATTGAGGTTTAACTGTAAAGTTTTACAATTGTATTTTCAATCTGATGCAAGCATCAAAGCTGTCCACAAGCATTGCGCTATGCACTGTTTTACTTAACTTATTAAAATTTATTGAAATATCACCATTTTCTAGAATGTTAAATATTTTACTACAAGTATAGATTGTATCGATATCGATATAGAAAACCACACACACACACACACACACAAAATTGAAGAGGAACTGTTTTACTTATCAGTATAGTTTAAGAAATAATTGTACGACTTAATTTATATACATACATATATACACGTTAGTATATTTGTATAAATAAATGCATATAAATTAGGCGTTAGAATATATTATGATAAAATTGTATGAATATAAAATCATGAAATGTTTTGATTTCTTTCCTACCTTAACCGAAAATTTGCAAGTGAAAATCTTCGGAAAAGCTAAAGAAGCCAGGAAAAATGTTCAATTGCGATCAGATTCAAAGAGGCGACAGAGTGACGTCAAGTCCTGCTAGATGGTGTCCGTAAAGAATAAGTGTGCTGACGCTACGCTAAAGATCGATGGATGGCAACACATCGGCACCGAACAAACCGAGATAGCGGATACTTTTGTTAAAAAAAGAGTCTGGTTAGCTGCTCTGACAACGGGGGTCATGGCAACTTCAGATATGATCCACACACTAAATATGTAGGTCTTTCCGGGGATGGTTGTATGTTAGGCTGTGTCACTGGAAGGCGGAGACGGCGATCCTGCTGTCTGAACTTAAACAAAATAATTTTCCATTATTTTCAAAATTTATTAAATTTCGTTAATCATTTATTCCTGTATTGTGTACGTACATACACACATACGTATATTGCAATGTTTGTATAGAAATAATTGCACAATTATAAAAATGGAATTTTAATAAAAAGGAATAGATAAAAAGGTACATTCAGACACCATAAAACTTCTTAACGCATTGCAGAATTTATTGTAGCACATCTGGTTACTGCAAAAATAAATTCTTTAATTACTAATATTGCTAATATATATATTTTATATGTTAGCAATTTATTATTATTATCTTATTGATTTGAAGCGTTTATAACTTTGCACGAAGCGCGTCAATACGGCCTTGCGTTGTACGCTGCAGATCGACGAGTTTCATGGCTAGAGCCATGTTCCCCTGAATCTTAATTTTGCCCTGAAAAAAGGCCTTTTGTGGTGGCAATTTTCCAGAAATCAATTCGGTGACATCATCATCATTTATAATAAATGTTATTTCCGGTTTCTCTGCAAAGATCGATAACATAAGGCGACAACCATTATGCGGCGACAAATGAACATACAAAGATACATTTGCCACTTTTTATATGCCGCAAAAACTTACCGCTGCCATTAAATGTAATTTTCCCTTTGCCTTCCTTGGCGTTGATCACCCAATAGCCGGTCTGACCGTTCGGACCATTTGTTACCTTAAATCCGTAGATGGCGCGGACTTTTTCTATTAAATTGTCCTCGTCCTCTTGCATCGCCTGCTCGAGCAGCTTCAACATTGCAGCCACTTTAAAGCCTTCGGGACTGCGGGCATTGGCTTTATGGGCTGCAGTCAAATTGTATTTCACTCGGGCTGACGATGGAAAGCCTAAGCGATACAACGCGACAACGACAGCACCGCCCAGGCCCAGATTGTGTTGCAGAGCAAGCTTGCAATTGCCTACCTGCCGCTTTTCAGCTAACCCGCGTAACTGCCAACACAATTCGGCGCACTGAGCCAAGCCCGTGGCACCCAAAGGATGCCCCTTTGAAATTAGACCACCACTTGGATTAATAACAACTTTACCGCCATAAGTATTATCGCCATTATCAATAAATTGGCCCGCCTTCCCCTCCTCACATAGACCTAGAGCTTCGTAGGTGATTAGCTCGTTCGCGGAGAAGCAGTCATGCAACTCGACAACGTCGACATCTTGTGGCTTGTATCCAGACTTCGAAAAGA
The DNA here is from genome assembly GCA_949752815.1 of Conops quadrifasciatus. NCBI lineage: Eukaryota > Metazoa > Arthropoda > Insecta > Diptera > Conopidae > Conops > Conops quadrifasciatus. The sequence continues at coordinate 30,177,757 of OX457080.1, read as the reverse complement.
GTCGTGTAGCCGCTAAACGAGTCATGTCATAGCCCGCGATTTTCATAAGACTCTTACTGGCAAAGGTTGACTCGGGATCGGTAGCCATCTCCATGCCAGCGATTTCAACGGCCTGAGATTCCAGTCCATGACGACGAACGAACTGCTCTGAAACCACTATAGCAGCGCCAGCGCCATCCGATGTAGGACAGCATTGCAATTTTGTGAGTATGCCGCCCACGACTGTCTGAGAGTTCATAATTTGATCCATCGTATACTCATCGCGGAATTGGGAATATCTTTAAATGAGAGAGGATGCATTACAATTATTTTAAATTGTTAGACCACTAACGGATTGTTAACAGAGTGCTTGTGATTTTTAAGCGCGATCTTTGCAAAATGTTCTGGCTTGGTTCCATATTTTTTCATATGCTCAATGCCAGCATTAGCAAATATTTGTGCAGCTATCGGAGCGGACTGGATATCGGTTAATTCCGACATTTTGGTAACGTGTCGATCCATTGGATTCACTCGATCGAAGAACTAAGCAAGAGATTTGTAAACTTTAAGTAAATTGAAGTGATTCGTGGGACTATTTTGGTCCAACCTTGGCAGATAAAGAACCGCGCTCCATCTTTTCGAATCCAAGTGCCAATACACAGTCCACATTCCCAGTTTCGATTAGTTGCTTTGCCAAGAACAGAGCACTCGAGCCCGTGGAGCAATTGTTGTTGACATTGTAAACGGGAATTCCAGTCATTCCGACCTCATACAAGGCGCGCTGTCCACTGGTGGAGTCGCCATAAACATACCCGACAACAGCTTGCTGGACCTCCGAGTAGGTAATTTTCGCATCTCGCAGGGCTTTGGTAACAGCCTCCTTCGCCATGTCAGGATAGCAGACATCGGAACGTCTACCAGGCTTCTCGAACTGAAAGCAAAACAACACAAGTAACTTCTTATCCTTAGGCTCAAAGTCCTTAGTAGCTATGATTGAACAGAATCATATTGAAGAATAGCTAAACAGTTATAATTATAAGTGGGTCAGATAGGATCATAAATACATTATTTAAATGCTTATCAACGTTAATTTATCATTCGATTGTGAAAGTAATCTTGAAAGTGTCTTGCAATCTTCGGGTAGATCTTTCGAAACATTTTCAAACGGCGCAGAGTTCAAACGATGTTTATGTTCAAAGTTCATTTTATGGCTGTAAAAACGCAGTTGCCGTCAGTCGCGAAACGGCTGTAATCACCACCCAATTCCTGCGTCACTATTGCCACACAAATTATTAGCTGGAAACATTTCTCTTTTCCGCACCACAACTTCATGCATTTTGGATAACTTTGTATGCAATTTAGCTGGTTGCATCGTCGTTTGTCTTACCTTCGTCATTCCGACACCAACAACATACACCCGAGTTTTCACCATTTTGTAAATTACCAGTTTTTCGCAATTCAAAACGTAATTTTATTAATTTATAACCTTATCGTATTCCAATTTGTTTATATTGACTGAAAATTGGCTTATTGTTTTTCGACGAACCAACCACCTTGAGTGCACGTCTTATTAGAAATGCCGGAGCTGCCATATAATTTATGTTATAAAAAGTAGCATTTCCTATTGCGATAAGGTATGTTTTTTATTAAAAAAGTGAGCTTTTTTGAGGAGAGAGTCTGGTCTGGAGAAGAGAGTAAAAAAAATCTCTCTTATCTCTCCTCTTCTGAAAATCTGTTAAGAGCAAATTTTGTTTTCGAGAGAGAAGGAAATTAGACTGTCAGAAGTTGTTGTTTACCAGCGAAACTTGCAGAGGTATTCTAAGAGTCACTACCCAGCAAAACCAGAATAACCGAGTCGCACACACTATTGCATTATTTCACGAATCACTAACACGGTCTCACAATTTTTTGACAATGGTGGCTGAATGGGAAAGAGATGCCGATTTTAATGTGGCTGAAGAAAGGGATACACGATCACACGTACACAAAAGTTTCTGGTATTTTTTTCTAGATGCTCTGAAGAAAATAATAGAAACTTTAACCGAAACTTCGGGTAGCGCTACCAGTTAAATAACCGGTGAATTACCAGGTAGCTGTCTTGCAGGGTAACTATTGAAATCGTCTCTATTTGTATTGCCAACAACAACAAAAATCGTCTCTTTGTTGTTGCTTGCAAAAAAAAGACAATTTTCGAGAAGATTTCAATAGTTAATGACTCTAGGAATACCTATGTTAAATTTAATTTTCTGCTTTAAATAAACCATTTATTTTTTTTTTGCTTTAAATAATTTATTTCTCACTCTATGAATAACCAAACTTTTATTAATTTTAATCCAACCTCTTATATTACACGGTAGCTGGTCTCAGAGCACAAAGCAAAATTTTGTAGTAGCAATTTCCAAAAATTTCTTTGATGCTGAAAGGCCATTATCTCCTCTGATTACTTTTATCCTTCCGAAATAACGTACGATAGCATTGTTGTTCAAAATTAGATACCAAAAGATAATACTCGTGAAATATAATTGGCCCGTCACACACGAGGACAATTATGCATGCACAATTTTTGTTTTCGTCGCCACACACGAGATGAACGAAAGTTGTGTAGAAAATGTATACGTGAACACTAGTCTGTACGTTTTAGGATTTTGCGAAAACCAAGGCCAAAGCCACAAAAAATACTTTGCCTTTTCGAGGATTCCCTTTTTCCCCTCCTTTAGGAGGGAGTACTTTCTGTAAGCGAGAGCGTAGGTAGTTATTGTATTTATAATGGGTTTGTAATCTACAAAGTAAGTGGTTACAAATGTCATTACGTAATAATGAGTACTGCTTATTTACAGACCGCATTCTAAGTAATAATGTAACCTTTTATTCTGCATTAAAATGCATAATTAGTTATAATCCTCCTTTGTTTGTCTCAAATCACACAATGGAACTATAAAAGTTTAATATTGTTAATTTTTTTAGAAATATTCCATTTTAATATATTTTTACAATAACAATAACAACAATGAATTAAAAAACAACAATATAACAATAACCATAACAAAAATAATATAACAATAATTATTGTAGTAGGTATAGTAGGTATAACAATAGTAGGTATAACAATAGTAGGTATAACAATAATATAAAAATTTTAATTTTTAATCAAACTCTTTTCCATTAGGCATTTGTTTTTATAAAAATACTTTTAACAGTTTTGAAGGCTTTTCTTAGCTCTTCTTCGAACTTGGCACGGTCATAATGCACTGTTTTCTTAATGTTTTCTTAACTGCATCTAAAAAGAAAACAAAAACTAATTAGTCTTATTACTTAAATTTAATTTTAGTAATGAGATGGATAAACATTGAGAATTTAAATATTGATTACGGGAAAAAGTTCATGACATTTTAGTTTGGTTTAAATCAATTCATTCTTCACATCATAAGATAGTTTACATAAAAACCGCTACTAACTTTTTTAGAGTGGAGAAAACTACAATAAAACTAGCTCTTTTAGTGCGTTATTTTAAAGCGCGAAAAATGCCTTGCACCAATGTTGTTTAATTTTTTTAATCTATTTTATGTATACACATTTTTTACACTCTTTTTACACACACCTTTTACACTAACTTGTAAGTTCACTTTTTCTTTTCTTTTGTCTTCAACAATAATTTAATTTTTTTGAAAGATTAAATTTGAAAAAATGTCAATGACTTATTTTTCATTTTCATTGAAACTGAAAAAATGGGCTACTTTTTTATTTTTTAACAACGAGTACAATCTTGTTTACCATTCTTATTATTTGACAAGCCAATGAGATACTGTAGGTCACTAAACCCATTATTTCAACTTGAAATTCTAAGCGAGGCATTCAAACAACTGCCTTCTAGCTTATTTGAAGTTTAAAGATAATGGGTTCTACACTAATCAACAATAATTTATGCGTAACGACTTTTCATTATATTGTTAGTAGTTACAGATTACGGCATCACTACGGCATAAGTGATTTAAAATTCTTGACTGGGATATTACCAACAAATTATTTATATCAAATATAAATATAAAATTATTACCAACACTTACTTATCTTCTCTACCTTATATTCAACTTATACGTGTTGAAAAATTGAACTGAAATAAAGAATATTAATCTCTATATATAAAAATGAAAGTCCTGACTGACTCATCAACGCCCAGGCTAAACGCTTCGACCTAGAAAGCTGAAATTTTGCAAAGACGTTTCCTTTATGATGTATACAAGCACTAAGAACGGATATTTCGGTATTCGACCCGAAAGGTTGTGAAAAGGGTTTGCAAAGTTTGTATGAGGAATATTTTATTTGCGGTCAGATTTGCTTGAAACTTGGTCTTAATACTCTTTGGTATAATTAATCAAATAAATATTTCGGCATTTTTCAAAATCCAACCCCTGAAGGGGTGAAAACGGGTTGCAATGTTTGTATGAGAAATATTTCATTTGTGGTCGGAAGCAACACACGCTTTCTAACCATTTAACCAGAATGAGGCACAGCAACGCGGGGCTGGGTACTTCTAGTTGAATATAAAAATCTAAACACATCAGTAGTCTTTATTTCTAATTTCTGTTTTTACATTTTGCGTTTCTCCATTTTTTTTTTCAATCACATTGAAATCTATTTCTTTAGAAATAGATGAAGAAAATGTTTTTTTTTAGTATTAAATGTTCTTGATAACATTACTAAACAAAATAGGATTTAGATATAAGGAAGGCAGAGTATAAGTACATACTCGTTTGTACTATACGTACATATGTACATATGTATGTGAAATTGATTTATGAAATTTATGGAATTCAACTATTCTTTTATTATATGGGTAGTAAATTCGGAATATATACATATGTACATATTAATTTTTATATTCTTAATTTCTAATATTTGTCCATAAATGTATGGATAATAAATGGTATAATTATACCCCAGTAAAGAATTTAAGATCACTTACGGCGTAGGTAGCTCTGTAACTACTTACAATATAATGAAAGGTCGTTACGCATAATATTATTTTTCATTATTGTAGAACCCATTATCTTTAAAGTTGAAATAAGCTAGAAGGCAGTTGTTTGAAATGCCTCGCTTACAATTTCAAGTTAAAATAATGAGGTTAGTAATCTACAGCATCTTACTCGCTTATCAAATAATGAAGACAGTAAGTAAGATTTTACTCGTTCTAAAAAGCCGTAGAAGTAGCATGTGTCGTTTTTTTCAGTTTCAAAGAAAATTTAAATTAAAAAAATATAATAATAGCAAGATTATATTTGAAGGAAGCGGAAAAATTAATAATAAAGAAGAGACATCCGTATTTTAAAGTTTTTTAAAGTGTATTTTATATAAGGGATATCTGGTCATCCCAAGAAGCGCATTGCATTGCCTCAGCTCAAGGTAGGTCAAGCAAGAAACATTTTTTGATAAAACAAAATTTTTTGATTTTTTAATATGAAAAACTCTTTCTATTGTAGGTGCATCCATGGGTAACCAAAGATGTACAATTCAACTACCCTCTGAAAATTAAAACCCATTTTGAAAGGAAGTCTCGGTTAGAGCATCACAGCGTGGTGGTTCCAGTCTTTAACGTTTCTCAAGTGCTGGCTGCTCAAATTCTTCTTCTGGCTATTGCCATACTATCATCGATAGGTACACCACTGAATCTTTATTAAAAATGACTTTTCGTATTTTTATATTTACATATAATTTTTAATTCCGTATAATTAAAGTATATAAAGCAGTTAAAAATTAAATTAAATTATTAATAATACGTAATTTAATTTAATTTTAAATTAAATCATTAAAATGTAACTACATAATCAATAAATTTTAAATACGTAAATTTTTAAAGTTTCATTGTGTGGATTATAACTAATTATGCATTCCAGTGCAGAATAAATGGTACTTATAATGCGGTCTGAAATAAGCAGTACTCATTATTACGTAATGACATTTGTAACCACTTACTCTGTAGATTACAAACCCATTATACAATAACTACCTACGCTCTCGCTTACAGAAAGTACTCGAAGTAAGCGAGGCTCATTATCTCCTATGACATGTCTATGTTAAAAGTAATTAGTTTTTTACACAGGCTGTAATCCAGGAGTAACTACCTCCCAATATTGAATAATCAGTGCATAACCACTTTCGTAATGATTACTTTCTCTACTGGGACAGTTCAGGATTAATGGAACTGAAGAACTAACTATTCTACATTTGTTTGTTAAATCTGCTATAACTAATCCAGAATTGCTATTCTTAATCATTGTTGTCAAAATGAAATCTGTGTTGTTCTTTTCTTATGTCCATAAACAATAGCTCATAAACAATTCTCATTCTATTACGTATTTATTATTCTACTTTGGATTTGAATTGAGTTATTATTATTATTATTATTATTATTATTATTATTATTATTATTATTATTATTATTATTATTATTATTATTATTATTATTATTATTATTATTATTATTATTATTATTATTATTATTATTATTATTATTATTATTATTATTATTATTATTATTATTATTATTATTATTATTATTATTATTATTATTATTATTATTATTATTATTATTATTATTATTATTATTATTATTATTATTATTATTATTATTATTATTATTATTATTATTATTATTATTATTATTATTATTAATATTATTATTATTATTATTATTATTATTATTATTATTATTATTATTATTACTATTATTATTATTATTATTATTATTATTATTATTATTATTATTATTATTATTATTATTATTATTATTATTATTATTATTATTAATATTATTATTATTATTATTATTATTATTATTATTATTATTATTATTATTTTTATTATTATTATTATTATTATTATTATTATTATTATTATTATTATTATTATTATAATTATTAGGTATTCAATTTAATTCTCTAAAACAGGCTTCGCAGCTCAAAAACATCTGCTTTCGTTATTACAGTTAAATGAACAGCCGTTGAATTCTCAAATTTAATTGTTTTTAATTTTATTCTTTTTACTGGCTCGTGTACAGACACGCTTGAATATCCATATCCAGCTGAAGACAGAGAATACCAGCATCGAACTAAGGCATAAATAAATATCCAGGGAATAATAAACAAATCGCGACATCCGAACCGCATGTGATTGTATAAGCGGTGCCCCCTCCGTCCTTCCGACGTATTCAACCCACCAAATGGCTGTTTGTAATGCTGTTCGGGGACGGTGCTTAAATGAGTAGGAGACTTCTTGTGCTTTGTCCATAAATCTAAAAAAAGTAATTTTTTTAAAGGCATTTAGTATTATCTAATTTACACTTGAGCTGCCACAAACTTAACTGCTTTTCTAGTACTTGTTTGATGGCCCGTAGTATTGAGCTTTCTGTAATATCTTCATAGTTCAAAATGACGCCCATGCCGCGATTCTCTAAAGCCGCTGCATTGAGGAACTGATCTCCGTACATGGGCGTAGCCACTACCGGAACACCACAATATGCCGCTTCTGAGCTGCCCATCAAGCCCGCATGCGTCATAAAGACTTTCACATTAGGATGGCAAAGAATATCACGCTGTGGAAGCCATTTACTGATGAACATGTTGTCAGGCTTGTGGTGCAGAGTATCGTTCTCCCATTTCCAAATAACACGCTGCTTGAGGCGTTTCATCGCTTTCAAAATCCCTGCCCTCTTCGCCTCTGGCAAACTGTCCGCACGAATCATTGAACCCCAACTGATGAAAACGACACCGTGCTCTGCATTATCCAGAAACCTCTGGAGTTCTAGACTTAGTGGGTTGGCTTTCTGTATGTGGACGCCGCCCAATTCAATGACAGCAGGAGACAGCGGTTTAGCGCCGCTCAAAGAGAAATGCTGGTTTACAAAAAATACCGAAGTCTCCTTAACTAACTCACTACAGGACGGCATATCACTGCCGAATTTATATCGCAACATTGCATCTGTTGCCGGCATAGAGAAAAACCTTTAGGAAAGGACTGTAGAAGATAAATCAAAAGTTGAATATATATATTCATGAGCCTACTTGTATAGCAAGTTGAGACCATGGAAGGCAATCCAGTTTGCAAGACGTCCGGGGAAATCCATCTCTTCCGATTGACCCATGAACAGAGCAGGAATATAAGAAGGTATAATGGGGTTTCCTATACGCTCGTAATGCCAAGGCATTAGTGCGCAACTGCTCAGAGCAATTACGGGTGCTTTGAGAACATACGCGACTCCCATCATGCAATCAGTATTGAACTGTTCCATTACAATAACATCGTAATGTCTCTTCTCTTGCAGCACTTGGGCAAGAGCATTTGATTTGAGGGTATGATTGCAAGCCTGCTTTCCCCACTCGTGCAACATAAAGAACTCTACGAAATGATTGTAGAACTTACGGTTCTCAAACATCTGAAAGTACGAGTATGAAAGTAATGGCGAAGTAAACATGGCGAGCCCCTTGTTTGGCGTAATGCATATTTCTCTACCTTCAAATCGACCGAGTTCGTCAGAGGGTCTCTCCCAGTCAGAGGTAGGTCCTTGTAACGTACCGGCGGGCTTTTATCCGGAAAATGACTTACAACCGTTACCTCATGCCCGGCTTCGGCAAGACCACGCATAATCGGATGAAAGAAGTGAAAGTGGCTGACACCGGGATGGGGGAATAAACCGAGTATTCTAAGTGGATAGCCGGCCTCGGTATACATGGGTAAAGATGCAAAAATGACCACAATGTAAAGAGAAATCTCAATCGCCATCATCTCGCTCAATCTACGCAATGAGTTTATTATAATCTGGTTATCAGTAATTCTTTATAAACGTCCATAAATTCTATACGAAAGAAAAATTAAGAATTTATTGCTTATTAAAAGTTTCTTATACGGCAGTGTTTCTCAGGGTCGGATATTGCTAAAAACCTATTTATGTATATTTCTACATACATATTTAATAATACAAGAATACTTATATACTATAGTATTTGTTGGTAACAGGCTACCCATTGATTGCTTTGAAATAGATAGGGTGAGGACCAAGTAAATTGAAGTAGTCCACATATATGCACCTGTACAAAAAATTTACGGGCAAAGAACTTCTGCTGTTTTTTTTTCAATATATCGATAATATATTCGTTTTAATGGAAACCGGATTGGATTAATAGCATCAATGGTGCCGTAAAAAATTTCCATTTATAACCCATATTATCCATTTTCTATTTATTTCTATTTAATATATGTACATATATAATTTCAACTAAAAAAATAGCAACCTTTCGGTTTACTATTGAACCTTCTGTTGACACAAGAATAACGAAATTTTGAACATAAAATTATGAACAGAGTAACTTTACAATTTCAACTTGTAGAAAAGAAATTGCTATAAACAGTGGAGTGGAAAACGGTCTCCCACGGGGTCGGACACCCCTTTTAAACTGAATTAAAATAGCTTTTGAGCCGTAAGTTAAATGTGCATTACTTTTAAAGTATTTTATTAATTTGTCCGCCTAATTTGTTTAGAGCATATATTTACACTTATGGAATGCTACAGACAAGTCAGTTCTTGTGTTTGAAGATCTATTAAAGTGGTTACTATTTATGCATAAACTTTACAGTAATTCTTCACTAATGACTCATTAGCCCTATTGCTTTTGAAATATCGAAGTTCCTGCACATGAAGGCAAACTTTTAAAATTTACAAGTACGCAAAAAAAATCTTCTTAAATTAGAAAAATTAAAAACACGCTAGAAATTGTTAACATAAACGCAAAAAAAGTGTTCTTAAATTAGAGAAATTAAAAACTCGCTAGAAATTGTTAACATAATAAGCTAATTTATTTAAACAATTGTTTATTGAAGGTAGCGTCATTTTCCAAGGACATTAGACATATACATAACCTGTTTCTTATATCCACTAATTTCATTTAATGAAATGATTTAGGCTTCATTTAGCTCTTTAGATATAAGTTGTAGTATTTCCAGCTGAAATCTTTAGTACGTGTTTTCTTCGTTATCGAGTTAATATTATTATGGCCAAACTAATTCTTTGCTTCTTGGTGTACATTTTCTGTGTGGTCGACTCGCACGCGGTTGCCCCAGCTCGTATTGTGAAAGGAAAAGATGCCCCCGAATTAGCCTTTCCTTTTATGGTGTCCATAACGTTATTTCGCGACCTTATTTGTGGAGGGTCAATCGTAGCTCCCAAGTTTATTCTAACCGCGGCTCATTGCGTTTCAGGTAAATAAAAATTGCACTTAAGGACAAGATGGATGTTCAAACATTATATACATTTTGGACAGATAAATCCACGACAACCATCAAATTCTATGTTTTGCGTGTCGGATCCCGTTACCATAATCGAGGTGGTGTTGTGGTTCACGCCAAAAAGAAGATTGTTCATGAAGGATATGCAGATAATAAGTTTGTGAATGACATCGCTTTGTTAGAACTTGAAAAGCCATTGAAATATGGCCATAATATCATGCCAATTTCTTTGCCTAAACAAAGGATCCTAGATGGCAAATCCGCAATTATTATGGGTTGGGGTTCCGCAGATGGGAGTAAATCTAATTCCCCCAACAAATTACAGCTAGCCACTACGACAGTTGCGAAAATGGAGACATGCAGGATTAATGCCGTACGGAGACTGAAATCTGTTGTATGTCTACAGAGTCCTCAAGGTAGGGCTGCCTGCTATGGTGACTCTGGTGGTCCAGCTATTGACAAGGAAGGAAAACTTGTCGGCATTTCTGTTTTCGGTATAAAATGTCGTACCCCTTCGATATATGCTGATGTTTTCTATTATGTTGATTGGATTCAGAAGCGTATACATAATTAATCGGGAGATTAAGAGTCTACCTAGAAACCTAAGAGCAATTATAAAAACCGTTATGTTTGCTTGTAAATAAGAGGGAGGGAGGGAGGAATGAATTTATGCATAAAATAAATAGCAAAGAAATCAGATTTAGTTAATTTTTTTTTTACTTTTTTCATGGCATTAGAGTCTTAGCAGACTTTCCAGAGAATCAAAGCGATACTCAATATGGTTTTCGAGTTTAAAAACAGCGGTGAATTGTGGGTAATTGATTGCTTATTGAATTGGCCACTGTGAAAGCAGGCCCGTATGCACACATTGATGCTCTTAAATACCACATGTGGGAATATTGAATGGATAATCTGTTACTGGCGCAAAATCAAGATTAAAAATGGATTAAAAATTAAAAAGATTAAAAATTACACGGACTAAGAAAAAAATAATTGGACGTGACGGTTTAAATTTTACAATTTACGTCTTAGCAAAAACAAAAATGTTAAACATAAAAAGAAGTTAAGCTTAACATTTTTAATTTAATTTTAGCACGTTTTAGATTGTTAACGTAAAAAATATTTGTACAGTTGTTTATTAAAGGTTGCTAAACCATTTGTAAGTCTTTTTACCCAATTCTTATACACACTAATGCATTTTAATGAAATTAAATAGGCCCCGTTTAGCTCTGTAGATACTCGTATATGCACATTTTAGTATTTCGAGTTGAAAATTTGAGCACATGTTTTCTTTTAACGAGATCGGGTTATAATGGCCCAACCGGTTCTCTACTTCTTGATGGACACTCATAAAATTCCATGGGTATATCTAACCCAAATTTAAGTTAAAATTGTTCCAACCCGAAAAAATTTAAAAAATAACCTACTACCAGCTATAACTTCAAACTTTACCAAAGAAATTGTTAATATACATTAGAAATAATTATCGTAATTAACGGGAAAATTTGCGCAGAAGACTATTTTCACTGTACATCTACTATAAAAAATGTAGGGTAACAATAATTTTGGTAGAAATACTACATAACTTTTAGGAAACTAGATATTTTCGCCGTTAGGTTATTATTCAAATTGCTAGGAAAAAATATTTATAGCAGAATATTACTACATACTGCTAAACTCTGTGAACTAGTCTCTTTGGTTAGACTAGTCCCCTTTGGTTAGATTTTTATGAGTGTATATTTTGTGCGTGGACTCGCGCGCTGGCGGTCCAGCTCATAATATAAATGCAGAAGATGCCCGGATTGTGATAGAGGGTGAACTTTTGAGTTAGTTTTAGTCCACGAACTCAGATAACTATTAGGCGGCAATGTGCAAGATGGAACTCTTCAATAGTTGGGATAAAAAATTCGGAACTATATTTCTTGGGAGTTATAAAATATTATTACATAAAATATTTATGATAATAATGAGATTCACAGTCTCTTACTTTTATTATATTTAGTACTTTATTATAATAAAAGTCAGAAATAGACTGTGAATATTGTAATGTTTGTGGTTCATGCTTCCGCGAAATAATTTTGTACTCAGAATATAATTCCCAATTCGGATTTTACAAGGTACATACGTACGTATATCTGTATCTTATATATTAGGAAGGGTGCTCAGAAGTATTGCCGCATAAAACAGGCTTTACATGGCTTTTGGAACGAGTTTCTGTCATTCCTTTCTTGTCAAATTTGGTTTGTGGACAAACCGATTTCGGCGATGGACCACCTTCAGTTCTGTTCCATTCGTTCCGTTTTTATTTATATGTTTTTCTTTTCTGAAATGTAATAGCCGCAGTTTAAAAAAAAAAACAACAAAAAGCAATGTGATTCTTGCAGTAAGCGATAAACACACTCTTTTCAAGTTCATTCAGAGTGTTGATACTTTAAAGCTAATTTTAGCATTTAAATAATGAAGACATTTTGAATTCAGTCACATACAAAATGTTTTTGTGTTATGTAAATGTGGATACGTGCGTAGGGCAGTAAAGAAAAGCACACACACACACATTTAAAAGTCAAACTAATTAAACAAAAGAAACAGAAACAAACAATATCTCACATTATCCGATGAACTAGTTTCCTTTTTGTTTGTTTACTTACAATCGTACACACTATATCTCTGCTGCACTGATTTGGATTGCGGAGTCACAAGTACCGAATCCAATGCTAAGATAACTGTGTTCTGTTTTCTCAGACTATCGAAATTGTGATGCGCCACTACACCCTTTGGCTGCTTTTGTCCTCAACTGAAGTTATATAAAGAATTTACACACTCGATTACATCACAACACCTTTAATAGAACTAGCCGAGTTGGTTGGCAGAAATTAATCACAAACCCAAATTAATGATTCTCAAATTTACCTAAAAACCTATTATTTTCTAGTTTAACTTGAAAGATCAAATATGGTTATATTTAAAAAAACTATTCGAAATGACGGTTAATAGTAAAGTTAGCTACTTTTTATTATGTTTCTATCTGCAATGAGAAAAATACAATAGTTCAAAGATTGCCGAAATGAGTTCAGGGCGCCGAAGACTTGTCCGATCGATCGATCGATTGACTCTTGTACGCTTCAAACAAAAAAATCGAAAACCTGCTCGCGACGCTTTCCGCCGTCAACTGATTTATTAAAGACGGAAAACTTCGAACGATAGCTCGCAAGAGATTCTCTTAATTCCATTGTAAAAAGAATGCGCTTTTGAGCACCTGCTAATAAAATTCTTATGTAGTTCATGGATGCAGTACATGCATGCCGAACTGAAAAATTGATGCTCCAAAGAGAATGAACAAGAATTCGTCTAAAATAAAGATAATCATTTTGGAGCACTGAGGAACAACTCTGGTCTCGTATTAATGAATGTACGGAATATACAATGTTAAGAACAATGTGTATAGTGTCGGCATTCCACGACCTCTACGCCTTGCCCGGGTCATGCCCTAGTGCTTTGGGCAAACTATATATATATTTACCAGGATTTTTAAAGAATTTGTTTTATATAAAAATTTATTCTTTATTTTTTTGTCAGTGCGTTTCAATACATTGACCACACCCTCTATGCTATGCCGAAACATCTTATCGAACTAACGCTATCGTTATGGAGGCTATCATTTTTGGTTTTATATGCAATTGATTTAGAACAGTGTTATTTAAACGGTTTTCCACAGAACCCTGGAGTTCCACAAAATGTTTCAAAGAGTTTCATAAACGTTCTCGTAAAATATTTTTGAAAATGATCAGTTTCAGAATTTCTTGCTTTGATTATATTTAGTGCTTTATTATAATAAAAGTAAGAAATAGACTGTGAATATTGTAATGTTTGCGGTTCATGGTTTCGCAAAATAATTTTATACTCAAAAGGGTTCTTTAAATTGACAAAGTATAAAGACCTCTGATGTAGAAGAACGAAATCCTCTGCACAACGAAAACTCAGCAAATAAAAAAATATTTATTAAAATATATATTTATATAGAGTATACAGACTATATATAGACTACACAGAGTATAGTATATATATATATATACATATATATATAGTATAGTATGGTATAGTATGTATAATAATAGTATAATATAGTATTATATTAGTATATATATAATAATTATTATATATATTATATATATAATACTATACTATACTCCATAATAATACTATACTATACAATATATAATACTGTATAATATAGTATAGTATAGTATAGTATTTTTTTAGTAATTTACTTAAAATATATATATAATATATACTGTACTTTAAATATTTCAATAAATAATAATATCATTTTCATTAAAAACATTTTTAAAAAATATATATTCATTAAATTTTAGATGGCTATATAAATTAGATGGTGTCATTTTGAATAAGCCTTTTTAAAAATGTAATAAAAATTACTTTCTAAGGTGTTGGTAACACTATACAATTTATAGTTACTGTTTTTAGGCTTCCAATTATGGCATCTGTACTTCACTGAGACTATTTTTAATTTATGTCGCTATTACATTGGCGTTGAAATTTGTTGCTGCTCGCTTGAATAGAAGAGACTACTAGCCTGAACACAGTCATTTCTTTGACGATGAGCGATGAGCGATGATAGTTGTCATACCATATCGGCCGAACCCAAACATATTCCCATAGCGAAAGCGATGAGAGTTGTCAAAGTTCACGCCAATTTTTGTAAACAAACAAAAAAAGAAGAACAAGACAAGAGCCAATGTAATTTTGACACTAGCAACTTCATTTGTAGTCAACTAAATTTGACTGTTTTTAAACAGGTAAAACTTATTGAAGAGGTTTGGCAATACAAACTCAAACTCTCTGCCGGCGTTTCAGCAGCAGCAGATTCTTGACAATTCTCTACGATCAAAAACGACGCACCACTTTCTATGTGTATATAACTTTATCTGGGTTGAAAATACCATGTGGCAACTCAACGACGCCATTTTTTAAAGCGGCTGATTATACTGTCCCAAAAGCTGAGTAGGAAGCGTTTATATCGTTCAGCAAAATAAAATTATAAATAAAATTACTCACGATTTACATAAATATTAAATAAACTTAAAAAAATGGTAGATAAAATTGAGATGAGCCTCGATGATATAATTAAGACGAGTCGTACCCAAAGGCCTCGTCGTGGCGGTATTATTGCTGGTCGTGGCTCGGGACGCGGAGCTCTCCAACGCAGCAGAGGTGTCCGTTATGCGGCAGCTCCACTGACGCAAAGTGGTCGCATCGTGAAGGGTCGCAGTCGTGGCCCGATTCAAAAGTTATTCTTTTCAAGGGTAAAGTCAAGAACTGATGACTTGAAAATTTAAATTGATTTCCAGTGACTTAAGTATAATTCAAAGCGTTGCAAGTTGTAAGGAAATTAAAATTTGTGAACCAAACCAATATGGAGTTTGTGTAAAAGTAGTCTTTACGCCCATATTTTTTTTTCAATTTTGTATTCTCAATTCTGACTGACCTGAGTGATCGTATATGAAACAATTGCAACACGAGAAGAGCGGAATTATTTCGCTGCTAGAACAATCGAAAACAAAAACGAAATGCCAAATCCAATTACTTTCTATGTAGGGCGATGTTAACAACATATGGAAGCACGACTTGTACAGCGGGCCGCGGCGCGCTGGTGTCTTTGACAGCGGACCAGTCAAACTGATAATTTCCAATTTAGATTATGGTGTATCGGAGTCAGATATACGCGAGCTCTTTGCCGATTTCGGTGCATTGAGGAAAGCATCGGTGCACTATGACAGATCGGGTCGATCCTTAGGTTGGTTTCACCCTAATAATTCGTATTAATAAAAGTTAATATAAAATTTTTTAAACAGGAACAGCGGATGTTGTCTTCGAACGAAAAGCTGATGCTATAAAAGCTATAAAGCAATACAATGGAGTTCCACTTGACGGTCGTCCAATGAATATACAACTCGCTACATCAGATGTTCCAACTTTGGCAAATAAGATTCGGAATGTAATCAGAGCACCGATTCTGAAGAAACCTTATACAAGTGCTGGACCAATGCGAGGAAGAGGTATGAATCGTTTAGAAATCGCTTTTTATCTGATTTTTATGCTACAATCTCGATTTTAGGTATTCGACGTGGTGGACCATCATCAGGTTTAGTTAAAAGGGGAAGAGGGCCAGGTCCAACAGCTGAAGAATTGGATGCCGAATTGGACGCTTACGTCAATGATACAAAGTGACATCGTTTTCTTCTATGTATTTAACAAATTAACAATAAAATTCCGTAGATTCTTTTGACAGCTTTCATGTAAAATTTTATATTTCTAATTTTAGTAATAATTTTTAACAATTAGGAGCAATGTTAAGGCCTAAAATCGGTTTGCCTTACCGTACGTGCGAAATAAAACAAGTATTACATATTTAAAAACAAAATTTCGTAATAGACTTTATCTCGAATATTTTTCCACATTAAATCTTCCTGTTTTCAGCGTATTTTGAAGTTTAGCATTAACTTTCTTGGCAACTAAACCCAGTTAAAAATTTGTTGTTGTTTGCAATGCAACTTCGAGACGATTCAATAGTTAGTGACTCTCAGAATACCCCTATAAACTCACTTTTTATTTGAATGAAATATTAGTATACAATCTCTTCACATTCTTCCGGAACAGGTCCGTTCGACAAGTAATATGGTATAAAATAGCCTTAATATAACTATCACTGGGTGATTCATAAACCATCACTTTCGTGGTAGTACTTTGACAGCCAGTGATACCAATCGCAATGAAAAGCAATACTGTAGAATTAGTTTTTTCCTATGATGTGGCGAAGGTGGAATAAAGTGTAATAAACCAATGTAAAAATAAAAACTTCCAAAAAACATTCAGCAAATTTTACATAGTATCTTTATTGTATTATAAAAAAATGTACAATGTCCTATAGCTTAAGAATTATTTCATGTATGTTTGCCTTTACTTTCGTCTGTGCAATCAATGGACTGTCTGAGAAGAGATTGTGCGGTGATACCCATTGCCAGAGTGAGAAACATTTCGGAATGTACATTAACCGAAATCATTATTCTTTCCCAATTTTTTTCTTCCCGTAGATCCCATTTCCTTTGGATTTGCAATAAAGCAGTACATGGCTGACAAAAAGGGCAAGGTATCCTTTAATGTAGCCTCGGAGATCAAAGTTCTGTCAAAGAGCGCCGATGGTGGTGATTTATGGTATATTGAGGTGAATGGACAACGGGGCTATGCGCCGAAAAGTTTGATCCAAGAGAGAAAAATGTTAATAAAAAAAGAAAATTTAGTGGAAGTTACGGTGCCTCTTAAAGAAGAACCGGCGCCCTCTCCAAAAACTTCCAGTAATTCTGCAGGAAATGAAGAGGTTAACGTTACAACTACAGCGACTTTGGATATACAAAGGCAGGTGGAAGCTACTATACCTAAAGGGAGTGAAGAGGAGAGTAGAGAAGAAGTAAAAAGACCACAATCCTCGTCAGTACAAGTCGAAAAGGGAAGAGAAGGACAACCTCTCATAATGTCAGACACAAGAAGTCAAGAAAACAAGAATTCAAAGAGTAGGGAACAGATTCCAACAGATGTCGATTTGCATGACGAGTCTAAACCAAGTGCAAAAGTTGGGTTAACCCAAATTAATAATAACTCAATGGAAAATGAAAAAAATTCAGAGTTAAAAACTGAAGTCGAGGATGGTAGAGGTAGTTTAGAGAAGCAGAATGAAACTGATACTAAAATCACCAGTAGCGAAGGGCAAAGAAAACTGGAAGAGATTAACTTGAGAGATTCAACTGAAAATCAGACTGAAAATGTTAGCAAAAGTACTGAGGTACCAGCACCTCATCTTTCTAATGAGTCCGTTGTTCAACCACAATTGCCTCAATCGCAAAAAGAAAATGTGGAAGATAAGTTTAGGCATCAAGAAGTTCCAAATAGTGGAAAATATGAAGCGAAATCGACCAATTCAAGTCACGACGGAAATTGGAATGATACCAAAATAACTGAAGTCTCTCATCATCTTAATGAAACGATTGTAGAAGAATCAGAGCAATCAAATAAAGATATTGAAGTTCCAGTTCAAGTCCAAGTTTTAAGTGAGGAAAACCAAGTAAAAGATAAAGAAGAATTGAATAATCTAACTGACAGCCAAAGTATAAATGATGTCAAGGCTACTGAAACACATCATATTCGTAGTGAATCCATTGTAAATAGATTGATGCAACCGCAAAAGGAAGGTAATATCGAAGGTAAGTTTTCAGACAGAACAGTTTTAAGTGAGAACGGAGAGAAGTTCAACAAACCAACCGGCCATCAAAATCAGAACGATACCAAAGAAGAAGTGGCACAAGTAGAAACATCGAAAATACCTGCCAGCTCTAATGAAACCAAGGAAAGCCTGACTGTTCCTAACTCGGAGAGTTCAGTGATAAACACTCAAATTGTTAATGGTAATAATTTGACAAATGCTGGAAAAATTGTAGCCTCTGAAGAAGAAAACGAGAATAGCGATTTCATAGCTAATGAAGTGCAGGAGAATCCTCCAGATGGAAATTCATTGAGCACTGGAAATGATGATGAAGTTCAAAATTCCAATAAAAAGAAACCTTTTCAATCTAATAATGTTGATATCCGAAGCAGAGTATTAGCAGTATACTCTGAAAAGCCTACCAAATTGGGTTCGCCCCCATCCGAGAATCTCGAACAGAAAACTGCAAATGATTCAAACATAGTTGTTGTTGGAAGTAGAAAAGATGTGACTACAAATGAAAAAAATTTGCGTGATCAAAATTCATTTAATTCAACAGTGAAGCCTACGGCAATTCCCAATGTGCCTTTCAATTTAACTCCATCACATGAAAAAGCAAATAGTGAAATAGTGAGCGCCCAAGAGGATGATGTTGAACAAACTCCAAATCTAAATGCACAGACTGAAAACACCCAGAAGACTTTTAAGACTCAGCAGAGCCTAATCCATGACGAAGACCAAAAGCAAGACCAATTGAAATCGACAACTTTAGAAAGTAGTACTAGTAGTGATGATGCTGGTCGTACCTCAGATACATATCAAACAACAACAACTCCCGGAACACAAAGTGAGTTACAGAATTTCGAGTCAGAAGATGCAGAACAATACGCAGCTCATAACGTTAATGAAATTAACGAACAGTTGCCATTAAACCATAACAATGCAGATCAAAACAATTATCGGAGTAAAGAGTATGGACATCAAACAGCGGATGGAAATACTTTTAGTAATAGTGATAAACTGATGGAGGAGCAGACCAGCGAAAAGCATGATGTGGCAGAAACTGACAATTTCTATAGTGCTCAAATCCCACCAACCGATACGTCTCATATTACATCAGATGCTGACACGATCAATACTCATTATCAGCAAACTACAGAAGTTAATCACTATGAGTACTCAACGCCTTTGTTTAGAGAATTGCATACTGAACCCACTACTCCTTCTCCAGTTGCATTCACTTCGACTTCCTCACCGTCACCATCTGAAACAACTAAACAATGTCAAGAAGGATTGTTCACCACAATTCTCGGAACCGTAAATAGTTTTCTTTCAAATGATAAAAATGAAAAGGTGAAAAGAAATTCTTATAACGATCATACTGTGGAACATACTAAGGAAAATGTGGACGAGGAGACTCAAGGTTAGTTAGTTAGCCCCTTCAAAATGTTTTTTTGTATCCTGAGATCTTATTGTTTGTTCTTTAGAATTTTGTGAAAAATTAACGCCAAACAGTGCTTGTCCTAAAAGCGATTCATCGGATTCATTTATCAATCCACACTTTGCCTCACTTATGAATTTCCCTTGGGATATATCTAAAATTTCAATGCAACAATTTACAGACGATGCCGTTAAAAGCATACTGGACATGAGTGATATGATAGCTTGTTTAGTAATCACTGCAATATCTACACTAATTTTCATATTCGGTTATTATTGCTTTTGCAGTAACAACAAAGAGAGTGAATTGCTCTCGAAATTGAATTTTCTAGAAAGAAATCTATTAGCCACCAATAAAGAAAACATTATATTTAAACATGATTTAATGGAAACACGCAATAAATTGTCCAGCATTGAGGACAATTCATTCGGTTCGAACGAGATGGTAATGTCATTGAAAAAAGAGTTGGAAGCAGAAGTAGCGGAAAAGCAAAAGCTGCAGGAACAAGTAGGAAATTTGGAAAAAGTAAGTGTAAATAATTCATAATAATGATTGCATATTGCTTTATTTTATACATTTGTGAATGTAATTGCTGCAGGAGTTGGAAAATGCTGCGGAGGCCGGTTTGGAATTGAACAAAATAGTTTCGGAACTCTTAAGCAATCAGACTGGTGATGAATCTATTATCAGCAGCGTTGAAGAGTTACAAAAGCAACTAAACGAACAACAGAGTAAATAGATACAATAGATTTAATAAATTATTACTATCCAAATTCGGAATGAAAAAAATCCCACTTGTATTCTTGTTAGATACGATTTTAGAAATAAATACCAATTTAGCTGAGAAGAGTCGTGAAAATAGTGAACTTCAGCTAATGATTGCCGAGCAGCATACGCGCTTAAGTGGAGAAATTGCTTCATTGCAACAGGACAATGATGAACTTGAAGCGGAGAAGTCCAATCTGCAAACACAATTGGAAGAGGTTAAGACTGAGTTCGAAAAAGATATTACAAAAGCTCTGGAAGGAAAAAATATGGAGATTCAACGTTTACAAGTGGAGACTGCTGAACTGAAAACAAATTGTGAGGAGAAACATGCCAAATGGCAAACTTCTTTGGCCAAGATTGAAGTACATATAAATTAATATAAACTCCATTTTGTATTTGTCTTCAACATAATAATTATATGTATTTGTAGGCACTCGAGGAATGCTTAAAGTCCCTGAAAAAGGATTCAAAAGTAAACATAAAAGAGGTAATCGATGCAGCGCATATACGAGCCGAAATACTTGATTTGCAAAAGCAGAAAATGTCCCTTAAGGAACTTCTAGAAGCGGAAAAGGTAACCTAAAAAAATAATAGGACAGTAAAATGAGTTAAGACAGGATGGTTTGCTTTTTAAATAGGATGCCAGAAATCTTTTGGAAGAACAAGTAAAAATGTTTTCCGCAGAAGTTGAGAAACTAAAGCATAATTTCCATCAGTCGGAAAAAGATAAACTAGAAGCGCAAACTCGTCTTGAGGTTCTCGCCAATTATTTCAAGGAGAAGGAAACACAATTGCAAAAGTAGTGTTCATAATAAATATATTGTATATAATATATAAAGTATTTTCTAATTCACAGAGAATTGAGCCTGAAAGAGGCAATGTGGTTGAAACAACAAGGAGAGAAAACTAGTACCGTGGATCGTCTTACTTCTATGCAGGCGGAAATACAAGCCTTAAAGTAAAGCATCAAAAGTAAGCTCTAAGTTGAATTTTTTATAAAATTCCATTTTAGATCCCAAAATGATTCCTTGCGCGCCGAGATTGAAGCTCAGTTGGCGGCACATAAGGCACAGACGGGGACTTTAGAAAATAGAGCTCATGAGACTTGGTTAGCGGCTCGTCAATCCGAACGGCGTTACGAAGAAGCACGTGCAGATGCTACAGCGCTTCGACGGAAGTTGACATCCTTAGCAGGTTTAAGTGGGAACGAAGTAAATGGTGAGCATCTATATTTGGCTAAAGTAAACTCTTGAACCGCCGCACATAGGAGTTCATATTTGTATAACAAATGCGGTTATAAATCGATAATATAAAGTGCGATAAAAAGGCGCGTAGACAGCTTTTTTTAAAGTTTAATAACCGATCTGTCAAACCGCAATAATACAAAATAGTTCAATGCAAGCCTCTTGGATTTTTACACCAATTTTTTAGTTCTCATAACAGCCAAAACACATTGCGGCAGCGGCAGCAACAGCAACTCTCTCTCGCTGCTCAGCAAAGTACATTAGAGCAGCGACAGCAAGTCGGCTATTTGTTTTTGTATTCTGTATCCCATTCTCTCGTCTTGAAAGAGAGCTTACTCTCCGTATATTTTTCAATACAATTTGTCGGATTTTCAGTGAAAATTGGCAACACTGAGTGAAAAAGAGAGTGGAAAAAAGAGAGTTTTGCTTGCTGCCGTAATAGAATCTATTTTTCAGGGCAGCGGCAGCACCCATAAGCCTCTATATAATTTGCTGTTGCTGTTGCTGCCGCTGCCGCAATGTGCTTTGGCTGTAAGTCGTTTTAACATAAAAACAGACAGACAGACACACAGTTAGTTGGAGTGTGCAAAAAATGGATTTTTAAATGCAAGTTAAAGGTATGTCTTTTATTTTATTGTACTAGTAGTTATTAATTAATTTTGAAATGAAATAATGTGTCTTAGAGGTGTACAAACAATTGTGGTTAATTGTATATGGTAACTTGTCAAGGATTGTTAAGGTTTAATCCTTTTACACATTTGTAGTTGCGGTTATTCTTAAGTAATTAATGCAAAAACATTGTACACATGTTTACGACATTTTGTTTTTTGGTACGCTGAAAGTAAGTAGAGGTTTATTAAAAAAAAGAATTCCATTTAATAGTCTTTGATCGTCAGTAAGATTAAAATCTCATAAAAAGAAGTGATCGTTTTCTAAAGAGGCATTAGATCTAATGGCCGCAATTTTACCACAACCGTTTACCCAATTATAAGCGACAGTGGGAGCGATGAATTTGAAGGTGATGAATGTAGCAGCGAATGTGGCGAAGATCGCAATTTTTTTGAGAAAGTTGTTTTGTTATTCATAAATATATGTTGAAGAACTCCTTTTTTATTGAAAACAAATATTATAAACATTTTAGACCGGATTTTTTCGTATAAATACTCTGATGTGCGCCGAAACGATTTTTTCCACAAATTTTACGAAGAAACAATTAACCAGACACAATTAATCCTACGCATTTCGTTCCAGTAGATGCGAAATTGGGTATGGAACAGAGGAATGCACCGTCACCCAATGCCCCCTATCAACTGGAGACACCAGAATCGACTCTTAGTGGGCGAATGCCGCCGCCTCCGCCATTTTTACCGCCGCCATTTATGGGACCGGTACCGCCTTTCATGGGGGTTCCTCCACCATTTATACACCCCGGCCAAATGCGACCGCCTCCAATGGGCCGACTCATGTCCCCGCCTCCACCCCCCGGTGCGCCAACGCATTCCAATCATTTGCGCTCAAGACGTTACACACCATCCGACCATGGTGACTTCGATAACTATGATGACGACGACGATGATGATGATGACGATGACGAAAATGAAATTCCTCAACATACGCGTGGAGGATACAAATGGCCTTCACCGGCGGCGGGTCCTTATCGTTCACATTCGCCTTCGGAGAGTCGATATTCACGAGACGCCATGGAACCGTATGGTTTTCGATCGGAAACAGATTATAGCCCACCGCCTAGCCCACGTGATCATCATACACGTGGTCCTCGTTCTGGCAGCTTTAAAACTTACTCGCCACCACCGACGGCATCCTCACCAATCAGTGACGGAGGCCGCAAAGGCACAATGAGTAGGAAAAAAGGCGGTAGATTCACGCAAAGTGTTTTTCTGGAAAATACATCAAGTGATTCTGATTCTGCAAGCGGCAACTCCGATGTAGATTCAAAAGCCAAACGGTTGTACAAGTGGTGAAGCTCTACAACAAAATCAAACTTACTTATGAGATAAATTGACGTCTATCAATAAAGAAGGTTTGCTAAAGTCCCACATTTTTGGCGTTCGGGAAAAAAGCATATCAATGTAAATTCCTTTTAATTTTACCAACCTCTACTTACGTTTATTTTACACAAATCCTTTTTATGCATTTTCCACATTGTTGTTGCGGATGCGCCCATCAATATTCACCAACTAAACGAATACGAAAAATAATTGCCAACCGATATTTTCCGAACGCTAGAGATTACCTAATCTCGCGAAGCCAACAGTGGGTAAAAACGAATACATATTTATATGCGTTTTTTCAAATTCACCGGAAACTTGTAAAACGAATTTTTTATACACTCGTTTATCATAATGTTGCATTTGAAACCCGGTTTCGTTTTCACGATGTTTGTTTTATTTATTCAATATAATATAATTCAATTTAATTATATAATTGTATAATTATATATCAATTATATAATTATATAAAATAATATAATTCAATTCAATATAATATATTATTAATGTAAACGACCATACTACGTACATAGTTCCGAAAACTTTAACGATTTCCTTACAACATTGTTCGCATGGAAGAAGGCTTTATTAAAATAATAAAATCGTTGAGAAAACCGAAAGATATGGACAAAATCTCCATCTTTTAGTAATAAATGATACGAGTAATTCACAGAATAACAGAGTAAAACACTAAATGCCATAAGATGCATTAGTAAATCGTAGATCAGAAATTCTCTTTTAAAGTATTGCTTTAATATTCCATTCAAATAATCAAAAAAAAAAAACAACCAACGAAAAAATAAAATAAAATACTAAAACGATTACGAAACGAGTATAAAAGTAAAATATGCTGTTCCTAATGAAATAGTAATACTTTGGATAACATCTGAGATGAAAAATTAAGTTATTTACACTAAATACTAGAAACTAATTCCTAAAATGTAAAATTCACAAGAGAACTATTTGCTGCCCCTAAATTTCTATTATTCGTACAATACATAATTAGTAAAATTATTAACTAAATTTAATTTAGTAAATTATCTTTAATTCATTAAATCAGTCAGTTTAATTTATCGGCCGTGTTTCTTTAAGTCAATACAATTCTTATATACAGATGATTTTGGCGACTACATATAGACGTTTACGGCAACTACGTATTACGTCGGCTGTCTTACAATTACGTCTTGCCATTCCGTCGGCTGTCTTACAAAAGCAACTGGCAGACGAATTCGTCCATTACGAAATAGTTAATTACTTCCGAATGACAGACAGACACTTTTTACGTTATACTGAAATCGGGAAATACATCTCTTCTCCAATATATTTTGTTTTATAATTTTATATCCCTGCAGTTTATAGAGAAGAACGTTGTATATTAAACATTAAATTGACGATTCATAACCAATGGGATCATTTTACTTCATCACAAGCGTGTATAGCAAAAGCTTTATTCGTAATACTTGTCTTTTTATTAAATAATAAAGACTGCATTTCATAAACAAAAATATGGTATTATTTTTTTGATTGTCTGACCTGATATCTTGAAAATACGACTACTACAATTCTTTGTGGGTTAGAAAATTCAAAGAATCTTTTGGGAAAATGTATACACACCCTTTTAAACTATTTCATGGGAGTATGTCAACACATTAAAAAAAATATGTATGTTGTTTCCCTAAAAATTATTTTCAGCTTTTCTTTTGCTGTCCAAATATTTGTTGAATTTAATTTCCATCATTAGTATTCATTTAAAACATATTCGCGCTAAACTTGCAAATTCGTATGTAACTACAACAAAAACAACAACAATGGATCTGAAAGCTTTGTTGCTATATTCGACATCTAGCAAGAAAATTATACAAAGGCGAAAGCGATTACTTTTGGGAAAACTCTGGTTTGTTTTGTTATTTTGTAGTTTTTTTGCCTTGGCTTATCCTTGCTCTTTATTTCGAACCGCCATTATCTTTAATTTTCCTTTATAAAGTTTTTGTATAAACTACCAAGTGGCAGGAAAATATTTAACGGTTACAAGAATACGAAAATGTCGAAAAAACGATCAGCGTATGCGACAACCATTTTTTTTAAAAACGCGTCTATTATTCATGAAGAAATGGAAAACGATTTCAGTGAAACCGATTATGATAGAAACTCAAATGCAAACGGCCGCAATCGCAGCCACCACCACCACGTCCAGAGGAACTGAATGCGATATCAAAATCCAAAAGAAGTCCATTCTGCAGGAGAGCAGAACACAGCAAACGGTTTGCAAACACTTTCATTCGCAGAGTACACAGACCGATCTGGATGTGACAGCGCAAGCGATCCAAACCGAACAGTATACTCTTTCCCAGTCACATCAAACTGAATGGAATTTAGCGTCAACAGCTGCACAGACCTCTGTCAACACTTGCAGCGCTCAAACACAAACGGAGGTCAAATGGTTTTGTAGCATAACCGTGCAAACTGAGGATGGTTCACTGGAGATGCAGAGCTCCGAACGTTTACAGGTGGAGAAAGAGGCAGTAATTTTGCTGCTGAATGAAATCGGTGAAATGATTATAAACCAGAATCACTTGATGCATAACAATTCCACACTCCTGCAACAAATATCCGACATGACATTGCTGAATAAATTAGTATCCAAGCACAACACAATCATGTAAGTAGAAAAAAAAAACAGGAGGAGGAAGTGGGGAGGGGAGAAAATTAGAAATACTCTCACTATACACACTATTTTGAAAAACTTACTTAACCTTAGAATATTTTTAATGAGATAAGATTTTTTGGACTAGTAAAGATTTTTAGCCGAATACATATAGCTCATTTTGGGATGTACTAATTTTAATACAATCTTAAAATTCAGACGTTTACAACACGTTTACAATTTTATAATACATTCACCGGCCGCAGTTTCTCAACAAACTGATTTGGGCTGTTTACCTTACTTTATGACTCTCAAACTGTTAAATTCTT
Organism: Conops quadrifasciatus; assembly: GCA_949752815.1. Lineage (NCBI taxonomy): Eukaryota > Metazoa > Arthropoda > Insecta > Diptera > Conopidae > Conops > Conops quadrifasciatus. The sequence goes on along the minus strand of OX457080.1, from coordinate 30,150,793 downwards.
TTATAGCTAATAAACTGTTAAATTGGTTGATGACTTTCAAACTTATAATGTATTTCAAACTCGTTATTTGAAAATCAAATTCTTTATTTCAAATTGGAATTCGTTATGTTCATACAAACATACATACATATATGTGTCCATAAGTTTTAATGAATTTATTCGCTTTACACTGAGCAGATTTTTCAATTTTTTCAAAGGAAATCTCGTGATCGGTTCGAGAGATTGAGTAAAATGCGAAGGTTTCTTCATAAGCGCAGGAAAACCCGATATATTTTCTGTAAAGCGGAACCAAAAGAAATGAGGTAATCGTTGTAACTAATGGTAACCTCCAAGTAATTTCTCCAATTTTTTTGGAATTTAATTTTTTTTATTTTTTGGAAAATTTACTAATTTCCTCAAAAATGTTTTTCCATTAATAGGGACATTCCTATACAAACAATCTTTTTGCAAGAAACTGTTGACGCCTCTACTCAGACCATTATCAAGGAATCTCCTGGAATAAAACTATTGTGGATGAAAAAGAAAGAAAAGCCGAAATGGTTGGCTGCGGTGAATTAATTATCTACTAACTTAATTTGACAAATGCAGCGAGCTGCTAGAGAAAATGTTCTGATACATAAAAATTACTTACTATCAGGAAAATAAAGTTTTCTGCGAAAAAATACCCTAAACTTATTTATAATTTATTTAAAATAATTTTATTTCTAAATTTATTTAGATTTAATATTTATAAATACTTATGGGTCAACATTCCAAGGCACAAATTCACTGCTTTCGGAATCGGAGACCTAGAATTAGAATAAAACATATATGTAAATGCTCTATACCGATCTTTGACGCAGTTTCTAGTTACCAATTTTGTAAATCTGTCCTGGCAGGCCATCCGAATTCTTGCGCATGTTGCTGGAGCGTCCAATTTGAAATCGGACGTCAGCCCACTTTCCGCTCTCGCCGCTGCAATCGCTTCTCTAATGGCAAAGAAAGCGGCACTTCCAATAAACAGAGGCGGCTCACCCACAGCCTAAAATATGTATATTTGAACAGCAGAGCAATATAGTGAATTCAGAAGGTAATGGTAAAAAATATACTTTAGAAGAATAAACTGCTCTGGGATTCGGTGCTCCGGTGAGTAAGCTAACGTTAAACTCTCCGGGTATATCGGCGAATCCTGGAAGTTTATACATGCCGGGGCCTCTGGAATATAAAACTCCTTGAGGCGAATAGACCAGTTCTTCCAACGTGAAGAGTCCATAGCCTTGCATGTAGGCACCTTCAATTTGGCCAATATCAATGGCGGGATTTATGGATGATCCCACATCCATCACAATGTCAGTGCTTAGAACCTGATGATCTCCAGTCAGGCAATCGATCTCAACAACGGACACCCCAACTCCATTCGTATAGTAACTATACGCACGAGCTGTTGGATTTGTGATGGGATCATAACCGATGTCGGGTGTCCTATAAAATCCAGTTGCCGATAGACTGATGCGCTTTAAGTATGCTTCATTAACCCAATCTTGCCACGTTCCCTCCGGATTAGCTACTTTAATCGGCTGTAAGCGTTTATTAATCTCTTCGCAAGCATTGATAACGGCCATGCCGTTAAGGTCGGAACTCGCACTGGCAGCGGTGGGTGACGTGTTGGGAACCTTGTCAGTTGCTGTCTCTGAAATGTGTATGCTATCGGTCGGTATGCCAAGTGCTCTGGCAGCACATTGGATCATTTTCGTGTGAAGTCCTTGGCCAATTTCAACTCCACCATGTGTTAACAGCACAGAACCGTCGGAGTATACATTAAGTAGGGCGCCGGCTTGGTTTAAATGCAACACTCCAAAGGCTATCCCGTATTTCGTAGGGACGACAGACATCCCTCGCTTTCGCCATCTATTATTCTTATTAAACTCTAAAATCTCCGCGCGTTTGGCGAAGAAACGTGATTGTTCCAAGCAATCATTTAAACATCTGCAAGGAGCAACCAACATTCACTTTACAGAAACATTATATATGCTCGATTCTATTATGTTTTTTAACCTTTCAATGGGAAAATTATCCAGCACTTGATTGTAGTGTGTTCTGTCTCCAGTCTTGTAGAAGTTTATACGCATAACGTCGACGTAGTCCTTGTGGAGAATGCGAGCCACGTCGCGGATGATATGTTCACCGGCAAACATGCCCTGCGGTCCGCCGAATCCTCTGAAAGCAGTATTCGAAGGCAAGTTGGTCTTGCACACCCAACCACCCACGCGAACGTTAGGAATGTGGTAGCAATTTTCGAAGTGATACATCGCGCGTTCGAGGACCTTTTAGTAGTTAAAGTGATTTCAGTGCATCATGATGAAATCCTGTTCTAAATAATTACCGAAAAGGAAAGATCCATAGACCAACCGGCATTGTTATAACATTCAACGTCGCAGGCAGTGATTCTCCCATCGCTTTTGAAACCCACTTTGTATTTGAATAAGAAAGGATGACGCTTGCCTGTGATTATCATGTCCTCATCGCGATCCAAAACGCAGCGAATTGAACGCCGCAGTTTGTAGCAAGCTAAAGAAACCGGTAGCGCCACGCAAATGGAGCGAGACTCCTTACCTCCGAAACCACCGCCCAAACGTTTAGTGCGGCAAACCACTTTGCTAGCCGGCATACTCAAAACGTGGGACACCATTTTCTGAACTTCCGAGGGATGTTGAGTCGAGCAGATTATTTCAATTTCATCACAATCCCGGGGCATTGCAACAGCGGCATGCGTTTCCAGGTAGAAATGCTCTTGCCCTCCCATACGACACGTACTCTCATAAATATGATCGGCTTCCTTAAAACCCATCTCTATATCCCCTTTGGTTACAAACTTGGGATACCCGGGGAAGTATGACTTGTGGGCGATTGCCTCCTCAATAGTTACAATAACCGGAGTTAGGTCTTCGTACGTCACTTGAATGGCCCGAACGGCTCTCTGCGCCAAGCTTTGACTCTCCGCAACCACAGCACCAAGTATCTGGCCGTGGCAGAACACTTCACTCGAAGCGAATACTTCCTCGTCATGAAAAACTGGCCCTACTGTGTTTTGCTTCTGTGTCAAGTCCCTGCTAGAGAAGAATGCATGAACCCCTTCCATTTTCAGAGCCTTCGATGCATCGATTGACAGTATTCTAGCATGAGCTCTATTGCTCAACAGCAAAGCCAAGAAAAGCTCATTATCCATACGCGGAATGTCATCGCAATACATCGCCTCCCCGGTGGCCTGTTTAAAGGCTGACAAATGAACCTTAGACCTCCCAATCGGATCGCAACTGTGCTGTTGGGAACAAACTCGTTCAAAAAGTTGAGCACTCTTGGGTGGCGGTGTTCGGAAAACATCAGCTCCACTGCGTTCATTCGCCGAAACAACGTCCTCGGATAAGGCACAAGTCCGGATTAACTTCTCACAAACTACTAAGTATATCTTGAAAAACAAACTGAGAATAAGTGAACGTCGGTAATCAACCATTCCTCCGGGAGCCGATGGGTCCAACGGCAATTCCTTACTTAGTTGTTCAACCACTTTTTCAACTAGCACGCGATCCCAGGCCTGCTTAACCATTATTGCGGCCGTAGATGGTGCTGTGACGGTGGTTGGGGCTATGCCCCCAAACGCCATGGAAATGCTTTTAACAATATTGGAATGCGCGGTGTCGAAGACCACATTGATTGCAGCATTGACAATTGCAATGTCATCGTCCCTACGTTTGGACTGTTTAAAGGCAACGACGTATTGGGAAGGCTTCGTTTTTTGAAAATATATACCTATCAGCACCTCATTGGGCTCTACGATATTCTTGCGATAGCCCGTAAAGAAATCAGCGTTCATGCACACTTCACGTTTCGCAATTGACCCGTTAACTAAGCTGGCCACCTGCAACCGAGCGCTGACAGCGGTCAGTATTGGACACATGTCCGATATCGGGCTTCCGGTCATAATGTTGCCACCCAAGGAAGCTACGTTCCGAATCTGTTTGCCGGCGAAAAAGTGAAGCATATCTACGACACACTGAAATAGGCGTGTCTGATATTCAGGAAGCTTCTCGATTCGACTGCGAAAGAAGTTCTCAACATCTGTTAGACTCACGGACGCACCACAAAAGATGTGGTCAGCACTTTCTCTGATCTCATGTAGCTCCGCAACTTGGGCCGGATTAATAAGAACAGGATATAGAAAATGTTTGAATTTAACTTCCACGCCTATTTCCGAATTGCCAACAACAATTTTGGCATCCGGCTGAGCCGCTTTTATGTTAAGCAGCTTCATTATATTCGTCGGCCGATACCATGTCACGCGTTTTCCTCTAAACACCAAATCGTCCGTATCGTATGATGCATTCAGCTGTAGCTCTGGTGGAAAAATCAGTTCCTGGCTAGGATCAAGTGGCTTAAATGCACTTTTTTGGAACAGATTTCGCCCGTTTTGTTCTTCTTCAATACTCTCGTTTTGGCAACTTTTACCACCGCCATTTAATCGGCAGCATGCCTCGCCCATGGCGCAGGAGAACTCTTTTGTAAAGGTTTTGTAACCTTCCAGAATGGGACGATATCCAGTGCAGCGACACAAATTTCCCTGCAAGGCTACCTCTAGATCTTTCATTTCGGGCTGATTGGAGTTACGCAGCAAGGTGTACATAGACATTACAATGCCAGGCGTGCAAAAACCACACTGAGAACCGTGGCTCATAGCTATGCGTTCCTGCACCGGATGGAGGCGTGTTCGCGTATTGCCGATACCTTCCACAGTTGTTACCGCATAACCGTGCATGGCGCAAACGGGCGTAAGACAAGCATTCACAGCGAAATGTTTAATGACGTTGGAGCTGCGTTGGAAGCGAGATACCATAACGGTACACGCACCACATCCACCCTCACCACAGCCCAGTTTAGTGCCACATAAGTGTAGCTTTTCCCGCAAATACGTCAGTAGAGTACATTCAGGATCAGGGGTCGATTCGGTGACCTAGAAAATGAGAAATTAACAAAGAGTTAGACAAACAATAGATAGTGAGATTGTACTAATAATTTCAAAAGTGTTGTTTTTCTTGCAGTTAGAGACGTTTATTGTTATTTGCGTTTTGATGTTCTTATCGCTAAAGATTTGCGTCTGAAAATAGTGTATAAAAAGATACTTATAACCTTATACGAGTATTATATAATGGCGTAGGTACATATTGTTTTAGATTTTAAGAAATATTTCAGATGCTGAAGTACGAAGTGAATAAGCTCAGATGTATAATATTTAATCATGTTTAAAACATATACACAGATGAGTCTGAGTATGACCTCTGAAAGGTCAGCTGAGTATGACCTTTTATACGAAGGCGGAATGATTTTTAAATTATATTTGAATCCGAATTTAACCTCAGAATCGCTCTACCGCGCCCCGTTTTCAGCAGACGGGTTCTGTTTAATTTAACAAGTCAATAAAATTTACAAAATGCTCCATCTTAATTTTTGGAAACAGAAATGTTTGATTAGAACTTTTGCGTAATAAATAATATTGTCATAAATCAACCGAACAACAATGCATTTTACTTAGTACATAATACACTAAGATTTCGAAAATAATGTGAGCAGGTGACCAAAGACAACATCATGAGTGAAGTGATCATCTCTTTTAATTGGACGTGAATGAAGTTTAATTTAGAGAAAGCAAAAAAAAAGCGGCTGACCCTGTTGATGATGCTGAGTAAACTGATAAGACGCTAAACACTTTCAAAATCTGGACTTAAATCTTAATGAAAAAATTATAATATGTACATCTGAATATTAAATTTGATATTAGAATCTTATCTTTACCTTTTTTCCGTTGACAAAAAATACCAGAATTGATGAGCCTTTGGTCGATCCCATTTTTTTATAAATCCTTAAATCTTTAGAATTCTGCGTTAAACAGCAACAACAACGAACTTAAGATGTTTTACGATTTTTATTGTTTTATATTTTGTATTGCATAATATACTTTATATGTATGGATGTCTCACTAAATTAAGGAACAAGCGCGCCCGACTGAAGACAACAATCTGATAAAATTCTAACAAAAGCTGAAATTTAAACGAGAGCACTTTGCGAACAGATTTTGATTACTCACAAATCTTATCACTCCTCACTCATTCGCTACAGCATTCAACATGCCTTAACACCGTCGACTGTAGTATTTACAAGTATGCATGCTTGTGTATAAAGTGCATTCGCGCGCGATAACGTAAAGTGATGATCACATATAAATGTTATCACTCCGGCCTGGCAAAGGCACATACATGTATGTACATACATATGTATGTACGTCCCCTACACGCGTACCTCTCGAATCAATAGTGAAAAAGTGAACGCGTGGCGCCCAATTTACTTTCACAAAGTAAATTTAAATCTCACCACATTTATATTATTTACCTCAATATATAATATATATTATACCAATGGGCTAACCACGCCCATTCTTAGCAGGAGAAATGTAAATGGCTTAAGTACCTGTACTAAAACTTTGAGAACCAAATTAAGAATGGATTAAGGAGAAAAACCGAATTAAGAATAACAATGTGTGTGGCTGTGGTTGTTTCTGTATGTATGAATGTAATATTGAAGAAAACAATTTATATATTTTTTTCTGCAGGAAAGCCTTTACGGCTTAGCAGGATGTAATTGGTATGTATATAAATATTAATTAGTGTCAGGAGCTAAATAATAATTTTTTTTAAAAAACATCAGAAACGAGGATATTAAACAAGATTATCGAAGTCGTCTGTAGAGTATCCTACACTCAACCAACACAACACTTTAATATTTTAAATATTTTATGTACAAAATTTATATGTCTAATTTTAGAATGAATAATTTTATTTTTTCATTCCTATTTAAATCTCTGTATGAACAAGACCAATTGTTATTATAAGATATATATATAAATATAAATTTATAAAACGCATAGAGGCAACCTCTATATCGTCTATTCAAGTCATATTGAACCGGAGATCCTTTCCCAATCATGATGAATAAAGGCTTGTATATGTACCTCTCTAACAGATAAAATTGTTTCCACATTATATTGTACCAACTTATACAAAGAATTAAAACTTAATTTTACTTTATTAAATCTCGTCGTTTTAAACTTATTACAATTTAAACATAAATTATTTCCCTCATTATTTATAATCTGCTATTAGTCTAGTTAAGCTGATTTTAGCCACTCCTTTTCGACCTCAGTACCTTCATAAACATTTCGATCTCTCATTGCAGACTGCAATTGTTGATACTGAAACCTTCTTTTTGACCATTGATACCTTTTACAAGAAAGTAAGAAATATTGAAATTTTTATGAGACTAATAAGTCAATTATCTATGTTTGTACATACCTACAAACTAGCCAATAACAACATGTGCCACCACAAAAGGAACCAAAGCCAATGTGAGTGGAAAGCATTGGTCGAGAAGTGCGTAAAAATGCAAGACAACCAATTACCATGCCACCAGTTATGCCGTATAGAAAACTACTTCGAAAGCAAGGAATCTGAGTGATGTCACGTCCGAAAATGTTGATAGCCTAAAAAGTGCATGCACTATGGAATAAACATTAAGGCAATGTATCGGCAATTAACACCCTGACCTTATTTCGGTCTTCATCGGAAATATCCAGCGGAACTTCTCCATCTTCCATGTTTTGATTCGGCTTAGGCAAAAATTGCAATTTTTTACTATGATAAACAGCTATGTAAAATTACTATGATAACAGCTGATTGGCCTGAGGAGTAAACCCACGGTTGCTCAATTGAGGCTATTCCTAAAAACACTTTGCGAAATTTATAACGTAGTAAGATAGGCAAAAGGCTTGCAGGAATACAGAACAGAATAAGGTCAGAGTAATTGAACTGAATTGTTTTTTTTTTGTAAAAAATACCAAACGATTTTCATATATGAACCTCGACGAACCAATTTCACTCCAAATTCATTGCAACTCATAAAAACAACAACAAACCATATTTACCAACCGAACCATAATTAAACAATCAATACACCTTTGAGCTTTTAATGGATTTTTATTTTAAATTTTTTATACATCGATTTTAGCAAATTTATTGTATTAATTACAATAATTATTTTTTACATGTATCTTAAAATTCTCCGATTTCAGAAATTACAGTCGTTTATAAATTAAAACAGCACAAACCATTTCCACACAATTTTCAAATTCATTGTGCCATCTAGATAAATAATTCCGCTGATTAGCTCCGCTTTTTAAAATACGCGAATTATTTACCTCAGACTTTAAGATCAAGATTCTGTACAAACACATTTATGGATAATACATTTATACTTAAGTTTAATAGAACTAAAAAGAGAAATTAAGGCAGATATCTCTGAAAAACAATTACATATAATTCGTATCTTTAATTATAATTAAATAATTGGATTGGTTGGCAGCACTTGGAACTGTTGTTCCAGTCTCATAGTGAGCAACTATCGCCGATGTAGTATGTTGGAAAGAGTGCGTATTTGGTTCTGCAATTCGGAATCCATTTTACCAGCCTCCTCGTCAAATACCGCACGCATTTCGTCCAAGTCGGGCAACTGATTTCCATCTATATTCAACATATTTCCGAAGAATTTCGTCCAGACATGTTTCTTCAGATAACGCGGCAATTTCTGCTTGATATCCCAAACGCCGGCACGCTTCTGCAACTGCATATATTCGCCAAAGAGCATCACGTGCACAGTGCCAGCAATGCAGAAGAGATCCGTCTCGTATGACCAAGGTCTACCTTCCTGCATTTCAACACAAGTAAATCCATCGGTTTGTATCACTTTGCGGAATTTCGTTTTATCAGAATCCGGAAATAAGGTCATATCAATGGCGCAGCCAAAATCAATCAGACGCAGTGAGGGATAATAGAGATCCGAACTCGGAACGCGCATTAGCAAGAAGTTGTCCGGCTTGATGTCGGCATGAATTATCTTAATATTGTGCAAGTGATGGATAATGCGACAGATTTGCGAAGAGAAGTGCATGACAAGAGACTCGTGCATTACTTTTGTTGTAGCCTGACGTATTTTGTTATTAATGTCTAGCAGGGAACCATAAGGGGAGAATTCAGTGGCAATAATGCTGGCATTCGGTGCGATAACAGCGGTAGATATGTCCATTAGACCAGGCAGTACATGTGGCGATTTAATGCGTTTCAAAACCTGTGTAATATAAAGACAAAGAGATAAGAAAGTGATCGATGCTTCCACTCCAGAAGTGTAGTGCAATAACTTAAGTGGTTCTTCTCTCACCTGATCGCATATATAAATTTCCCAAGTATTCGGTGGCTTCTGATATTTGAGCGCTACGACAGCGCCTGTGCTGGCGTCTGAGGCCTTATACACCGAACCATAGGAGCCGCGTCCGACCTCCTTGTCCACATTGAAAGCCACACCCTCAAAGAGTGCGATAGAGCGTGCATTTTGCATTTTGGGCAAAGGAGTTTGCAAGATTTTATAATTATCACTTGAATCTGAGGTGCCCAGAAAGTCCAATTTGGTCAAAAAGGCCCGGCATAGCTCACTATTGAACGGATCGACAGCCTCCTTTGACAAATGACGTTCTATAGCATCCAGTGCCTTTTTCAAACGTTGCTCTTTACCTTCGGCATCGTGTTGCGTGGCAAAGAACGAGTTCTCCTGGTACGTTGAGAAGTCAGTAACTCTTGTAGCTGTGGCATCGCGGAAATTTAAACGCGCCACCGCTGAGGTCACGGAACAATTTGAATTCTCCAGAGCTGTTGCACTTAAAAAGGAGAAGTTTGCGTTGTCGTTGAATGATGTATTGGATACAGTTCTGTTGTTAATGGACTGGGACTGCGATTGCTCGAAGAAATTTCCTCCTCGGCCATTTGAACCGTAATCAACGGAGGACGAATTGCTATTGCTGCAGGGTACCGCTTGAAATTTGTTCACATTTTTCAATTTACTTTTACTACGTTTGCAGCTAGTCTTTGGTGTTGAAGTTTGTCCAATGTTGTAGGGATGAAAGCTATGACCATTGTTGCGTGCCGCATTCTGCAAAGCTGGAGAACCCAGAAAGTCTTCCGTTTGACCAGAATAACTATTTTCTATGGTATATGAGCTGTAGTTGGCCCCGTTCAGTGAGTCGTCAACTTCTCGCTTCCTTTCTTTCTTAAATTTAATTTTAATAGTTTGGTTCTTGGTGATACCCTGAGCCGTATGGGTACTGAACCGTATAGTGGAGGCCTCAATTTGATCCTCCAGATCGTCCATGGTGTGGACCACAGTTGCACAATTCGTTGTATTTGTCTCGTTATCTTCATCACTCACTCTTTCATCTTCATCGCACGTCGAATCGGCATTGGCATCGTCGTCGTCTTCCTCCGGAGCTGAATTTTGTGTCTCGCTCTGATATTCGTTATAGTCCTGTTTTTCTGAATGATGTTGGCCCTGCCCGTGATACATTTGTGAGGTATGCTGTGGAGTAATGTTATTTTCATGTAATTCTTGATGTGCCGCAGTAGTATTTTGATCTTCTGTCCATTTCGCTTGAGCTTCGCGTTGGCGCTTCAATTCTTCCAGCCGGCTCTCCCACTTTTTTGCGAATATTTCTTCGGGACTATATTCTATGCCATTTCCCGGGTATACGAGACTCTTTGCATAGTGACAACGTCGGTTCGGATCGGCTGGTTCTTCTAGGAAAAGCGCCGGCTTCCATACTTCAAAATTATTGCGACAATAAGCCGCAAACTTTCGCGGAAGCTTAACACCTTCCACAGAGGATATCATTTCACTTGGCTTGATCTCATTTAACTGAACTTGAGACTCGGACGCGTGTGCCTGTGCATGTAAATGTTCATGACGCTCACACGACTCTTGTGGAGTCACAGCGGCTGGAGTGTCTGCACTATATGCGTGCGTTTGAGAAGCTTCTATGCTTTGGCCGGCTTTTGATTGCTGAGACTACAAAAATTAAATTTGTACATATATTATTTATCTATTATCTATCCAGCAGTTAGTTACCTCTTCGGCAGCATACTGTTGTTGTGTACGGCCGATATGATGCTCCACTTGAGCTTCATGTTGTTGGTAATGTTGCTGCTGCTGCTGAGCATGAATATGCTGCAAGTGCTGCGTCGGCCGCGTATAGTTAACGTGTTGCTGGTAGACATGTTGTTGGTGTTGTAGGTGTTGCTGCTGTTGTAAACTCTGTTGTTGAATTTGTGTATGCTGCTGCTGTTGGTAGTGAATCTGTTGCTGCTGCTGCTGCTGCTGAAACTTGTGTTGCTGTGCAATGTGATGTTGCTGCTGCTGTGACAAATCTTGTTGCTGTGTGGTGGGCTTCTCTTCCGGTAACAACGCTGTTACTTGGGCCGCCATTCGAGCATAAAGTAATTTGCTGTGTGCACCTTGCAATTCAATATAAGGTTGGGCTTTTTCCTGAAATCCAAGACTGAACACAGATTCAGCTTCTTTTATAGCATTAATGGTTTCGTAGCAGCGAGCCCAATTTATATAGAAGCAAGCACACTGTCGTCCGACTCCACGTTGATAGAGAATTTGATAGAAATGCAATGGATTTTGTTGCATGTTAATGTACTTCACCCATAGCCGCACCATTCGAGGATCCTGCTTGTAGTATTCACTGTGTTCATACAGCGTCAGGCAACGCTCCAGCGTTTCACGGAATTTGTTTTCGGGGTCTCCGTGGCTGTTGTTTTCATACCAGCAAACGTAATTGTACCAATGATCAAGCGGATCGGGGCCTTGATACATGGCGATAGCATTCTCCCACGCTTGCTTATCCTTCAGAAAACTATGCATCTGGTCCACATTCACAGGTGTCCGGCGAATATATGAATTCATGCTGCTGTGGGAAACGGTAGGCGGTCTGAGCCAAGAAGCTGTAGACGTAAAACAATTTGTCCTGCAATTAAAAACACAACCAATTCAAGATTTGTTATATTGCACAGCTTCTGGTTTCTGCATCATTGCACAATATTGCTTTGACTTTGACAAACAAAGCTCCATGACATCCAAAATTAACATGAGATGTGGTTAGTTTTTCTCTACGAGCCAGGAAAAATTGCACGGAACTACGATTTTAGCTTAGTTTTCCATGAATGCTGCCAAAATACTAACCAATTGGAAACTGTATTTTGGGCTATAATAATTTTTTGGACAAAATTGGTTCAAACTACCACCAAAACAACAAGAATTCAATCGGTTTCTCCGGAGGAACTGTAGAAGAAAAATACTTTGACGTGTGTTGGACGGCGATGAAAAATTAAAAATGGACGTCTGACAAATCTACAATAGAATCCACATGACAGCGACCACATTGGATAAGCGTTACCGTTGCGTAGGTAAACACAATTACAATACATTTTTTAAAACTTTCTATGTAGTTAATGATTTTATGTAGTTAATGAATTTTATTATACTTTTCTCCTGGCTTTCTTTGCAAGAAAAACAAATTCTTAAGTTTTTATATATGTTTATGTATATAATTATATATATTCATTCTATTGTATATTTTATGAGGTATAGAGTTTCTAAACTGGTACTATCATTGTGTTTTGCTTAGCATCTAAAATATTGTGTTCCGAATTTTTCTTAACGTTTTATCAAATAGATACATATTTTCGAGCTGGTATTTACATTGAAGCTCAAGAACGTGGATTTGCTTGAGACCAAATGTAAGAAATTTTTAGTCAACAGATGAAAGCATTTATCATTTTTAATATTCTCGAATTTCTTAGTTTTTTTTATTTGCATTTATTAAAAACATATTTATATTAGCAACTTTGAAGAATATATTTTGTAATAGCACAAAGAAAAATCGCATAAAAAGGGACGCTAACTTTGCTTTTACAGTTTCTTCGTATTCCACATTTTCTATTGGGTCGCACTGTACTGTCAATTCTACATGAAGTCAGATAGGAACAACTAGGAATAGAAACAAGATTAACATTTGTAAAAAGTGAAAAGTTGCTCCAAAATATTTGTAAATACATAAAAATATTATTACATTTACATGATAGATATTCTCGCAATGCTTTAGAGTATTTGCAAAGTCAGAATTATTAAAAATTAAGTTAATCTCAAGTTTTTGCTTTCTCCTAAGAGGTTTTCCGTTGACATCCTCTACATAAGGAAACTTACGCATAGACTTTGCGAGTAAATTAGAAAAAATTATCTATAAGTTTTGTGAAATAATGGAACAAAATCATGAAGTTTCATCAGATCCCTACGAGCAGAAATTATTCCAAATGTTCCAGAGTTGCGATGTAGAAAACTCTGGTTTACTAAACGAAGAATCCTTGCGTCGCCTCTGCGAAATGCTGGAGCTACGTGACAATGGCTCTGTACTCATTAATGACCTCGCAGCAAGAGGCAACATTAAATCACGTGTGTCATTTTTGGTCTTCAAAGAAGCACTATTAAATTTCCTTGGTACAGAACTGGATGGTAGTATAACTTCGGGCATACCAAAACAGAAGCCTTTATCGATGGCGAAAACTCAGGGTGAGTTAGAGAGGAAAAATTGGAACTTGAACGAGCTCACAAGTAATAGAGTTAATTTCGACCCAGCCGAAATAAGAAATTCAGCTCTAATAATTAGGCATAATAATCCGTTAATAAGGAAAACTATCAGAAAGTAGTTATGACATATGTATTTTTGATTTTGTCCATTTTCCCATCCTAAACTGGAAGGCCGTTGGTTCAAGACGGAGCATCATGGCGAGTCTTTCTCTCTATTCGTGTAAACAAATTTTAAACAACATTTTTTTTCCCATAGAAAAATCTACTGGTAAATTTGTTATGCCTCCGGAATGGGTCGCTCAAACATTTCGGAAATAGTGCATCGTCCAAAAACAAATTCAAATATGTTGAAGTTTTCAGTATTATATTCCGAATTGATGAAAAGATAATGTTAGGAAAAACTTATACTTATTGATGTAATATTCCTAAAAAAATACCGTCTAACAACATTTCATAAAATTTCAAGCAAAAACTTTAAATAGGTTCAAAATTTATCTCAGGAATTATTAGACATATTGGCCCCTTAATTGGACGCCGTTTTGCAGAAGGCAACCAACCCACATCGCAAGAAAATCTAAACAGCCTGAAATTTTTCTACTGTTTTTAGCTTCTTTATTATTCTGTGGTGGGGGTAGATCCGTCGTACCTTGTGATCTTTTTGTGGTCTTAACGTAACTGACATTTACAAATAGTTTAACGCATTCTGTTAAAAACACCGAGTATATTTATATAAGTATTATGTATGTATGTATAGTCTTACCGTTTACATATAGTAAAAAGTGAAAAACATTAGCAAAATATTTTTTATTCCTTAATATACATATGTATAGTCTGCGGTCTATGCCTTCGTGACTGGCCGGCCCTTCTATCTTTTCGCTGCATTTATAATTTTGCCTTTCACCAAAAAAATTGTCGTGGTACCTGGATGTTTTTTAATAATAAGTATATGTATATATATTCCCATTATCTGAAACAATTATGGCGTTTTATTTATTTTTCCAAATATAATATACGGTATCACTAATTTTTTGAGGAAAGGAAAAGGATGGAAAACTTCTCGCTCGAGATTTTAATGCACCTTATCTCATTATTTTTACCTTTCAAAAAGCCACTACGTAGTTTTTTGCCATACATAAGTATGTATGTGCTACGTACCTTTATGCAGATTATGACCATTTTACAGCTAATCCCTATAATAAAATTACTAATGTATTTTAGCGTCTTCTCTAATATCTCTAATTATTTACATACGTAATTTTCCATAGAAAAAGACGGGGGAAAATGGGTTTAGTAACATGAGTATAAAAGTAAAATGCAAAATAAGTTTGATCTTTATGGTTACAAAAGTCTCCTCAAAATTTTCCACATGTGTCCTCTTCAATAAAGGTTTGCAGGTAGCAGCGTTTAGCTATTAAAGTTTTATTAGTTTACAATTATCTCGTTTTTAAATCAGCATACGTTTTTGAAGCTACCTGCGTGCGCGGCTTAATTAACTTGATGCTGGAGGATTTATAGTAAAAACAATGTGTGGGCTGGCTATATAATGTTTTACCCTGAGGCAAGAAGGAACAGTTCAATGTGAAACTAGTTAAACTGTTGTTTAAGATGAAACGTAAATTTTGTGTTAAATTTTTAAAAATATAACTAAATTTTCAATGCTCTTCAACTTAAATAATGGGAACACAATTCTTTTATAAAAAGTCCAAACCTTTATCAGTACCCACCGTAGAAAAGTTAGCTCAAATATTCGGTGAGAATAAATCTAATTAAACATTTGTGCGGCGGAAAGTGTGCAAATATAAAATAAAAAGAAATTTTGAGACAACAAACACAGCGCCAAGAATTTTATTGAAATTAATTGAATTGATCTTATTTTATTTGCAGAACAAGTCTTAATTATTAGCGACGACGTTGAGAAGTATGAGTATATTGACAGTCCGCCAGAGTCATCGGAACGAGAAGTCTCACCGAAGCTCGTAGTAGGTTCCAAGAAGTATGGACGCCGTTCACGTCCCCATTTGCTTGGCGATGTGACGACGCCCTCAGATTCGGAAGGTGATGCTGTCCATAACAGCAACAGTTGCAATAATACTGTTAGTTTATTAGATAATATTAGTGAAGTTTCCGAAGTAATTGGATTGGATTTTTTGTTGTTTGTACAGGTACAGCGTTCAGCTTCGCAGACAGATATTGCGGCTTTTCGGAGACATCGCTCCGCAGCCGGTAGAAATAAATTGAAAAGATGTGCCTCGTTGCCAGCTCAAAAAGATCAGCGCAGTAATGAACGTAATTTACGGAAAAATAAACCAACGATTACACAAACAACAACACCTATACAAGACGCATCATTACTCTCTAAGCACAAGTGTAGCAGTATCGAGTCATTGGGTGAGTATTAGCTAATTCTAATGCAGAAGAATAGAAGTAATATTTTCTTTCAAATTTAAATGTGAATTAATAATTGTACTCAGCATATAAGTTCTAGTATGGAAATAATAAATATTTTTTGTCTTTGATACTCTTAGATATTGCCGCACAAATAGAAAAACTCTCCGTGCATAATATCATAACGATTTGGGAGCGTGCTGGCATTTCGAATGGCAAAGGTCTTCTGCTGACTCTCGGTTTTGATGAAGAAGAAATTAACCTCTCACAACTTGCAAAGGTGCTGGACGAAGAATTACGCGTCCTCGAAGGTGACGCGCAGACAACTTTGCTCAGAGCTTCTCTGGCACTGCAATCTGCTGAGTTGACTGTTCTACGGCAAACTTTCCGACAATTATTCGATCAAAATAAAAAATTACATGCAGACAATAAGGATGCAAATCGTCGTGTTGCCATGCTTGCCCAAGAAATCGATGAGCGTCATGCCTCTATAGAAGATACCACCAAAAAAGAGGTAAAGACTTTAAATGAATTTAATACTTGTTTGTCTGGCTGTCTGTCTGTCCATGTTAAGGCTTTCTCTAATTATAAACCATTTACATTGCCAGATACGCCTTCTGGAACAACGTCACGCTGAAGTGGTACGTGATCTCACCCTTCGCTTGGCTAACGATCGTGAGAATTGGGTGAATTTGACGTCAAGTCTTGAAGCCAAATTGAAAACCTTCGAACAGAATGAAATTAAATTGAAAACGGATTACGAGTTACTATGCAACGAAAATAGTGCCTTAGAAGATGAGCAAAAATCTCTACAGAAGCAGATAACTGACCTACTCCAAACGAATATTAACTTGAATCAGGAAATAACCGAATTGGAAGACTGTTCACGTGCGGATGAAGGCTCCAAGAGTAATATGCATGAGCGGTCGACCGATGACGAGGAAGTTCTAAGGCTGGTTGAGAAGATAAGTACACTGCAGATGGAAAATACAAATTTGCGAGATAAAAATGATGAACTCGTCTCTGAAGTGGAGGCAATAAATATGGAACTATGCCGCATCAAGACTAAGCATAAAAAGCTATCTACGGCTGATCTATCTTCCAAGTTGGTGGCCAGACCTAACGTTTCGTTGAAGGAATACGAACAGACGGCAAAGCTAACAGAGCCAAAACCCCAAGATTGCTATACGCTACCAGATGAATTACACAAAAAAAGCGATGCAGTACACTTGAAAGGCATCGAACAAGTTGACAGCGAGGGTAATTGTGACCGAGATATTGAGAGAGTGGGTATTGAACACAAACCGTTTTCAAAGAATTCACACGACGATACAACCGAGGAAGAAATTACAAAACTTAAACGAAAAGTACAAGAATTAGAAGAGGAACTGCAAAAAGCGAAAGGCATTGCACACGCAGCAGAGGAACGTTGTAAAGAACTCGATACAAGTTTGGAACAAATGCAACGAGCATACGAGGATTGCGAAGACTATTGGCAAAATAAACTGGCCGAGGAGCGCCAACTATTCGAAAAAGAGCGACAAATTTATGAAGACGAACAGCAGGAAAGTGATAAGAAATTTACAGAGTTAATGGAAAAGGTGCGTGAATATGAAGAGCAATTCAGTAAGGATGGGCGTCTAACGCCCATTGAGGAGAAAGACACCTTAGAACAACAATATGCAGATCTCGAGGCTGAAGCAGAAGAAGTACGTAGAAATGCAAAACTGATTTTTGAGGAGAAATCGAAGGAAATCGACTCGTTGCAGAGAGAAATAGAAGATTTACGTATGCGTCTCGGTGAGAGTGAGGAAATATTGACGGGAGCAAATGAACTTAATAACGGTGTTATACAAAAAGGACCCGAAATGCAAAGTCCTGCCAATTCGCCGATAAGCTATTTATGGCATCAGAGCACAATCCAGTCACCAATCAAGCCGTATCAGGCTGAAGAGATTAATTCTTCTTCATCGATTTCAACAAGCACACCGAGAAATTGGTAAGTTATTTTTCTTTCTCTTTTATTTGATGCATAATCATAGTCTAAATTACATAAATTATTTTCTTTTCATTTTTCTAATTGTTTTTTTTAATTTTTTTTTTGTGTTTCATCTATAGCGCTTGGTTTATATATCAATAAAATAATTAATATTAATAAAAATATATAATATTATTATTTAAAATTCAAGCTATCAATATCATAATCATCATATTCATCATTATTGCTATACGATGGATTAAAATTATTGAAAAACATTTCATAAAATAAAATAAGCAATACGATATATAAATTTTTTGCTAATACCATAAAAATAAATTAAATTAATTTATACAAAATTAATATATATAAATCAATTACCATAATTAAAATCGAACGTAAAATTTCTTAATTTAAGAAAATGTCATTTTAATGAAAAGGATTAAATCTTAAACATAAAAAACTTCCGGGAAAATATAAATGCCAGAATAATGAAAGATTGTAAGAAAATATAATACTCCTATAATATAAAATAAATAAAAATTACAAAATTTTCATTTCATAAATGAATATAAAATATTAATCATAAAACTTGTTTTTTTGTTTAATTTTTGGATTTTTTACTTACTGTATGTAAAAATTAAAAGTCCTTAATTAATTAAGAAGAATTACCATAAATTTCATAAACAATCCTTTCCCCCGTAGTCTTTCTTCCTTCCTCCCACCTTTCATTCCATCCATCCTTCTTTCTTTCTTTCTTTCTTTCTTTTTACTTCATTCCTTGCTTGCTTTCAATTTGATCTAAAGGAAACTAATATTATTAGAGGAAAGAGAGTTGATTACGAAAAATAATTTTTTTTTTGACACCTACCTCTCGATATAAATGCTATTCGAGTTATATGATTTCGGATTTAAAGGGTAGAGGAATACCATGGAAACATGGCTGAGGAGTAAGACCAAAATATGATAGTGCTTCGGCATCAGAGAAGATGGTTTTTTAATAACTTGGTTGCGGCTTTTTGTCTCATTGATCTTTGGTTGTTTTGTACTTATTTCGTATTTATCTTTTATGCCTTTTAACATTATTTAAAAGTTTCATTTCATGCGAGAATTAATATTGTATAATTAAAATCTTTTATTTTAGTCTTTACTAAACACTTGAGTCGATGATAATTTGGATTCATTTGTTTCGAACTAAATTCTTAAATTTTTAGTACAAATCTGTCCGCATCAGAGACGGCTATATTTAGTACTACTCCAGTCGAGAATAGAATTCCGTCACCTTCGTCTTCCGCAAATAAATCACCCATACAGAAACCGACAGCAACAAAAACAGCCGGTTCTGATGCTGATGCAGATGCTGGAGATGTTGATTCATGTTCGAGTTTTTCCGGTAAAAGTTTCGAATCTAACAGTGTAGCCTCTACACACAGTGTACATCATTCTCATATCAACAATATTAATAACAACAACAATATCAGTAATCATTATCAAAATGAGAAAAATACAACAACATCGAAAATTCAAGTACGCAGTACCTGCTCCAGTCCCGGTTCAAGTCCCGGAGGCATTAAAGAGGAACTCAAACGTTTGAAATTCTATGAAATGTCACTGCGAGAACAAATCAAAGATTTGTCATTACAACGTGATGGTTTGGTAATGGAATTACAGCAACTACAGGAAGCACGCCCAGTACTTGAGAAAGCATACGCTGTAAGTAAGAAATCAATTCTTACTTACGAATATACATAGTTTGGATTTTTTGATAAGTCAGTATTTGTTTGGCAACATTGAGAGATAAGCTTCAATATGCAAAGTCCTGAAAGGAACCATTTCTCCTGGAGGTTTTCCTATGAATTCATATTCTTAGAGTAATACTTGACGTTTAGAATTCATATTGTGATTCTTTTTGACCAAATGTTTTTCTTTTTTTCATGTGGAGGCTTATAACTTTTACACTTTGTTATACATTTTTATTATTCACAAAGGGTAATATATCTACAAATTTGGACTTGGAGTAATAAATAGCATAGAAACATCCCTTTATTAGAAACAAAGTTATGATCGCTCGAGTAATGCCAATCAAAAAGCTGTTATTAAGAATTTAAAGAATAGTAAATTATTCCTTGTTCTATTTTAAAAATGAAACCGAATGTAGGTTAATGCTATGAAATTAAAATAATGTGCCTTCAAAAGTAATATGCTGTATTAATTGTCTTTTTATTTGATCGTGTTTATCTTTTTACATATGTATATTAGCGGACCGCTCATCCAACATTGATGCAGCGCGTTAATCAGTTAGAGCTTAAAAACAGGCATCTGCAGAATGTCATCAAGCAACAGCAACAGTACACCGAATCTCTAATGCAACGTGAGTTTTATATACAATACAATCTATGATTGCAGAAATATGATGATGATTCGTAATAATAACTAAGATTTAACACAGGGGTTAAATTATGATGATGTTTGTTCTTGGTTGAAATGATTTTCCGGCATTCCTCATTAAAGGATGAGGGAAATTCCTTTCGAAAAACTTATCAATACTAATATTAATTGTTAAGCTATAAAAGATATGGTGAAAAAATATAAATTTTAAGAGTAAAATCTGACTAGATTCATCCATTCTATATGATTTCTTTTTCCCCTTTAATCATAATGTTCTAGAGACTTGGCAACAACATCACGCAGAGTTGACCGAGATGCGCAATCGGATCGAGGCACAAGGCATGATGATGGCTGAACAGTCTCAAAGACTTCAGAATGCAGATATTCTTGTCAAGGAGCTATACGTGGAAAATGCACACTTGACCGCAACGGTTCAGCGCATGGAGCAGCATCGGACACGTACAAATTTATTGCATCAACATCAGGGTTTAAGTGGATTGCCAGGAATGCCTTAAAATGTATGGTTACTATTAGTACTAATAATGATGAATGAACTTTACTGCACAATATCATTAATATCAACCGGAAGCCGGTGGTGGGCGAAAACAGCCAAAAAACAAGAAGTACCGTCATTCTAAACATTCGTAGAACAATCGCCGTTTAATGTGCGCGTAACAAAGGAAAAACAACATGTCTTTTTTGAAGGCGGAGAGTTTGTTATTAAATTACCAAATGTTTTAATTAGTTTTTTTATGTTGAAGTAACTTTAAAAAACATTGCTTATTTTGTTAGCTTTGTTTCTAATTATTTTTTTTTGTTTTCTACAATCTAATTTACTTAAATTTATGGAAAATAAATGCAAATGTGAAGGCATCGCATTAGGTTTATCGTTTAAAGTATGGACATGGTTTGTTAATTATTTTATTACTCGTACTTTCAAATACAACGATGATATTATGTTACTAAAAATAGTTTAAGTGTAATTTTGAATTCACTGAATTTTGAATTCAACTTTGCATCCATTAATTGAATTATTTTTTTATTTTATTTATTTATTTAAATATTTCAAGCGAAGTCTTTACATTATTACACAAATCATAATCATTCTAAAAATGAAAAATATTGAAAATATTAAAAATTGAAAAAGACATTGATTGCATTACATAATTGTATTATGTATTAATTAAATATCGTATTATTTTTTTCGCGCATGGATTTTAAGTAAAAAGTTTAATATAATTCAACCAATTATATTGTATGTAAGAGTTATGTATATCAAAATTGTATTATTGATATTTACGTTTAACATTCGTAAACATTTTATTTAATACATTCGATTAACATTTATAATTATTACTTAAAGGAATAATTTTAATATTGAGTTTTATAATATTTGTTAAAGGAGAGAATAATCGAATGAACTATCGATTTTGAGTGAATGTATTCTAAATTAATCGAATTGCAGCAATAAAGTGTTAATTTCAGAAACCCCAAGACATCTAGTTCATCAATAATCATACCAGATTCATTATTCATCGTCAATCAGGAACATCAGAATGAACTTTAGAATCGTTTTGAGGCAATGACATCAATAATCTAAATAAACGCTTTCTGAAAATAAATTAGAACAGCTAAATTAGACACTATATACTCATATCTATATATATATATACATGCTCACAAAAATGAGGATGATCGTCTCACTTGGCAGGCAGCTTTAGTATCGTCCACAAATTTATCAGTGTGACAACGTCGTTGCCTGGAGGATGAATGGTAGGGAATAGGAAGAGGTATAGTTTGATATACTGCTACCGACGGTTTACTATGAGCGCGTCTTATGTTAAACTTAAGCATTTTATCATGATTATTGTCATTGCGAGTTGGTAATGAATTTAGTGTTTGCGTTTGCGGTTCATTATATAGGTCTGTTGTGTCTTTCAGAATTTGCGTAATGATATTTTTTGAACGTGTTACTTGTTGAGGTCGCACACTGGTATAGTTCGTGACCGAGCCATTGGAGGTTGATGGATTCTTTGTTAAGAGAAATATTTTGTCAACATTTTTAGCATCCTTTATTATATTTAATTTTGTTAAAGATATTGTGGATCTAGTTTTTGAAGAGTTTGAAAGCGCTTGAGCGCTTTGATCGGTGAGTAAGTTTATATATGGAGAGGTACTGTTTGAAATGGAACTGATTATAGTTGAAGTAGCATTAGTATTAGTAAATATTGGATTTGGCGTAATTTTTGTTATATTAGTTTCCGGCTTATTTGTGGAGTTTATTTCATTGACTGTGGTGATCACGGGTGTTGAGGTTGTTCTTTCGGTAGGTTTAGTAATCCAAGATGGTAGAGGCTTTACGGTCAAATCCTCTTCATCATAATAGTAGTCCTCCCCATTAGACGATGGCTGAAAATTATTTGCCAAAAAACGTTAGCAGAAATTCCGAATTTATTACAGCAAAGAGAGTACAGAATTTCGATCATCTTTTTCTTACATCCTCAAAATCATTCTGATCCATTGCAATAATTGCAACATCCTTTATGCTAATTTGAATATTGAAGCCGTTGCCCGTTTGACGTTGATCATACAATATTCGTTCTGATGGAGGAGCACCGTCAATAAATTCAGCTTTTATATGTGCTCCCACAAAGAACACGATCAAGTTGAGTGAAGAGAGAAGACAGTGGCTTCTTAATGGCTTCATTTTCAACTTCATTCTATATCAATTTAAGCTGCATGTGCGTGCGTTGGCCTTGCATGCCCAAAGTAGACTGAATTTAAAAAGGAATAATTGCTTCATACTACTCCGTGCAAGAAGTTCGTGTCCACTGTACAGAAGAATAACAATGACTATTTCATGGTCTATTTTTTAATTCATGATCTTTTTTTCCAATAGACCATTGAATTGGACATTTAGAGAGAGTGAAGAACGAGAAGGATAGATTGGAGAAAATCATGTTTTGGCTGTAAGGACTTATAACTTCGTTTACTTCGTACGTAAACGAAGAGGCAGAGTAAAGAGAGGCATACTCAATAAGCTTCTACGCTGGTAATTGAAATCCGTTTAGTGAATTAGATAACTTATTTGTATTCTATGAAGAACCTCTAGACAGAAGTATTTTAAATATAACTCTCTCACCCAAGCTTTATTTCTCCGTCAATCAAGTGTTTAAGAGGTCGTCTAAAAAATACGGGAAAAATTCTTACAAAAGAATACAGATTACCAAGCCATGATGAACCGATGAAAGTATGGTATCGTTATTATTTTCAAATTAAAATCATTACAACGTGATCACTACACACAGAACAGATCCTATTTTTTCAATAGTAGTGCCACCAGGGGGGTGCGCAAAAACTGATAAAACCATTTCAGCAATCGTCAAATCGTTCGCTCCAGTTCTGTTGCTTTTATTTTTTTTCTGTTTCGGCTTGTATTCTTGAGTACTCAGACAAACATACGTAAAAACATTGAAATCAGTTTTTGGTTGTTTGCTTGGATGAGGAACCCGTTTGGAAGCAAAAGTTTGATGAACTTTAACAAACGTACAATATAGATAAAGTGTTGTCGAAAAAAAATTTGCACAACCAAAAAATAATAATAATAATAAAGGGCACAGACTCTAGCCAATTTTTACTTAAGTAGAAAGATTTTTAATTTATTTTTCATGAAGAAGATATTATTTTTTCCACAATACGTAAAGAAATTTATTAAGAGACTACAAAAATCTCGACTGTATGCTGGAAGCAGTAGCGTATTTACGAGGTTCGATGGTTTTGCTAAACAAACAAAAGTTATTTACACGGACTTCAGCAAAACTTTTGATGTTGTAAACCACAGGCTGCTCATTTTAAAGAAATTCTGATAAATTGAATGGCTATTGGCTGGCCGGACCGGCCTCCTTATCGTACCCAATTAGTATTGTTTAAGAAGGCGCAATCAAATAAATTTATGGTTACTCTGGAGTCTCACAAGGTTGGGACCGTTATTACTCTTGGTATATGTAAATGTAAAATACTCGAACATATTAATGTTTGCAGATGATATTAACTTATTCTTGTGCTATAGAAATGAAAGTGAAGTTAAGCTCCTTTAATTTGATTTAGATTCTACACGCGTTTAACTGCAAACAAATGGCATTCGCTCGGTAAAACGCAGTTTTATTTAATTATTCTTTTAGCGATTATAAACTTGATCGATTGAATCTTCGGCGTAGTTCTGGAGAGGAAACTATGTTTTCATATTAATAATTACCGGATATCGAACAGAGCCTTCCAGCAGTGTATTAGGACTTAAAAAACGTTGGGCTAAAGAGTTTAGGGATCCTTATATCACCAAGATTTTTTATATCGCCAGTTTGGAGTTTGGCAGTTTGGAGTCCAAATTTTGGCTGCTATATATCCGAAATTGAATCAGTGCTAAAGCAGTTCTTACTTTTTTCTTTTTGTAATCTTCACTGGGATCTATCCGACTGCCACCGTTCGAGTCCAGACTTATGCTGATAAATCTATCCCAGTTGGTTAATCGAAGGATAATGCTCACTTCTATTTTTCTTTTTTTTATTCTAAATTGACTATAAGGGGTCACAGACTCCTCTTACTTGTTAAGCAGTAATGAAATTAACATCCCTCCTCGTACATAGAGAAGACATAAATTCCTTCACCTAAACTTTTGCAGATAAACATTTCTTCAACGAGAACCGCAGCGCCTGTGCAAATATTTTGTTAGAAAATTTCAATCAAATGTCTCA